>OZ007582.1:44318545-44713545 GCA_963931925.1 Onchidella celtica
GGTCCGACAATTCCGCTTATTTATATCATTTATAGGGAACGTCCTGTCCGTATATCTCAGCATTTTGAAGCGAGACTCAGTTTCCGACGCATGGGGATTTCTCCTGTACGAACGAATGAAACCCCATGTATTAACATTAAGGAAAAAACAAAACGGAGCTATCTGGAAACGGGTGGGACCCGGAAGGGTGAGTGGGTTTGCATACCCCGTGTACGTGTGTGGCTTGGAGATCGTTCACTTACAAAGGACACCTGCTTTCTTCCGTTATCTCACCTGGAACTGGGGAAGGGAAACCACAGTGAGCATGCGAGAAAATAAACAATGGAAATTTCCTGTGCACTTGCATATTCGTTAAACACAGCGAGCTGAGTGTCTATGCTTATCGTTTTGTCGCCTGCGTTCCTGTCTTTCGTTCGTCTCTCTCTCTCTCTCTCTCTCTCTCTCTCTCTCTCTCTCTCACACCCCCGCCCCTTCTGATTGAACATACAAGTGCATTCGTTTTTAATTGTATAAACGGCTGAGTTATTACTTTCCCCACTTCCTATGGTCATTTCTGTCTTTCTTTTGTCCCTCATTCCCTCCCTCCGCTGTTCTGACTAAACAAGTACATTCGTTTTGAATTGTATAAACGGCTGAGTTATTACTTTCCCACCTCTTATTTTAATGAACCGTATGTACAGTAACTAAATATTTTCATGGTCATAAGTTGATGGATCAGTGCGTGAAAAGCAAATTTCATGTTTATTATTATTATCATTATGTGTTTGTTTGTTTTTCACTCATTCATTACACGATTTTGACTGTTTTGCTATTTGCCACCTGTCCATACAATAGCTTTTCTATGGCACAAATTTAACATACGTTTGTTTTGAAGCACTTACTCCAGAGGTAGTTCCCCCCCCCCCCCCCCCCCCCAAAGAGTGCAATATTCTTTTTTTTCTCTTTCTTTTCTCTCATCAGTAAATGACATGTGCACAACTTGACATTTTATTCATTGCATTATGTTATTCAACCTTTCTAGAACATTACAGGATCTTGAAATATTGGTATCTTTTAAATACGATTCGTATCGTCCTAGTATAACATCACTGAATTTATGTGAGTTTCTTTCTCTCTCCATCTTTTCTCTTCTCTCTCCCCCCAAAGTCCCGTTCTTTTTGTAGTCACTTTAAGAATAGAATAAAATTTAGACGTCAAAGAAAAGAAGACAAGGGAAACATCACACTTGACTAATTTGATGTTTCTTTTGTTTCGCTGTCCCACCGCGCTGTGGGTAAAGTGCAGTAGCTCTGTACAATGGTGAGTAAGTAGTAGTGTGCGGTGCCAAATTCTGAATATTTCTCATACATGGACAGTTCCCGACTAGGGATTAGGCCTTGATCCTTTTCGGCGGTGGTCGTGCATCCCTCTGTCCCTGTCAGCTATTATGTGCCGACCAATAAACGTTCCGTCCACCTTCTCTCATTCCACCCATCCATCAATGTGCCTGTTGGAACTACACGTGCATGTTCGTCCATCTGTTCATCTGTCTATCATTCTATCACATCTCGCGTGGAGCAACTGTTTCTTTCCTCTTTTTCGTCATCTGGGCGATGTGTATTTATTTTATGTCATCTGTCAGGTTATGTATCGATCTAACTGTCCATTCATCAGTTCTTCTGTCTGTTCTTGAGTTGATGAGAGATCAGACTATCTGCCAGGGAGCGTTATTGCTATCCATCTATCTATCTATCTATCTATCTATCTATCTATCTATCTATCTATCTATCTATCTATCTGTCTGTCTGTCTGTCTGTCCGCCCGTCCGTCCGTCTGTCTGTCTGTCTGCCCACCAGCTCTCCCGCCCGTCCATCTATCTATCCATCGATCCATCCAATCTACCTATCTATATATCTATCTATCTATCTATCCATCCATCCAATCTATCTATCTATCTATCTATCTATCTATCTATCTATCTATCTATCTATCTATCTATCTATCTATCTATCTATCTATCTATCTATCTATCTATCTATCTATCCATCACCGGGCCGATCCATCCTTATGAATAATGCTGTTCCGGTAGTGTTATTTCATGTGTCCCTCGTTGTCGGCTGGCTGGTTAGCTGGCTAACCGAAGTATGTCTTCGTTCTGCCATGCTCTCTCCCTTCCACCAAGGAAATCCTCTCTCCCTCTCCTATACGTGTATTGATCCCAATGTGCTATTTTACCACACAGAAAAATGAAAGGCATTTCCTCTTCGGCTAACTGTAGGCTCTCCTTATCACATACCAGGATTTCCGTCTGTCTTTCTAACTTTCTCTCACACCGACTGCCTTGTGTGTGTTGTGCTAGGCGTGCCCCCACGGTGTTTTCTTGTCAGAAATCATCACATTCGTAAAGGCATGTCGGGATAAAAATTATTATACCCCACATCCCTCTCCTCCTGATCCTTTCCTCAGGACGTTTGCCGATGTCTGTCCGCCCCCCCCCCCCCCCGGCATTATTTTGTGAACAACAACAGCAACAACCAGTAGAATCGTAACTTTTACGGGACATTAGATTCGTTTCATCTGGGTTTTTTTCCCCTCTTGGAAGCCCCGCTGTCCCTCATTTTCCCGAAGTATTTCATCCAATGTGGATTAAAAAAAAATAAAAGAGACTCCCACCCCCCCCAAAAAAACGGCGTCCTTTGAGGGCACCCACTTGACATATTTAAAATATTACTCAACCCGGTCGCCCATTCTATTATCTTCTTATTTTTTCGTCATCATTTTCCGGTAACCCCCTCCCCCGTCTCTCTCTCGCTCTTTCTCTTTTTCTCAAATCCATGCGCGTTGACCTCCTCACGAGGTCCTTTTGTAACAACGCGCATGAAATTCTGAAATGTATAGCAGTAGTCCATTTTACTCATTCACCCTTGTCTGTCCCCTCAACTTTTGTGTCTTGTATGGCCCACGGGAGTCTCAAGTTATACCTTTATATTTTGCCAGCACTTGCCTTCCTGTCCATTCCTCTATATGCACCCCCTCCATGCACAGGCAATACGAATCTCACTGTTTATCTAGGAATGCCTAACCCGTTCCTCTTACTTCCCTTTTCTGTAATATCGTACCTATGGTCTGGTTTATTTAGGGCGTGAATTGGGCACAGTGAAAAATTAACTCTAGGGCTGTCAGTAAAGTATGTGCCCACGGAGGGGGGTGGTGTTGTCCCTCGCGTGTGAAGAGGGTGGGAGTAGGCATTTCGATTATGGCAATGGGGTAAAAAGTTCGGCATCAGTAACTTCTTGCTTTCCAGGAAATGCTTTAAGATAAAAACTACGTTTCTAAAGAAAAACAGTCAAATGGTCCACGTAAAAGGCAAACTTACTAAATTTCAGAAAAATCAAGTCTTTGTTATGGACGTTGAGCATTCTTAAGGGGAAGGGGTGGGGGGGGGGGCAAGCGTAAAAATGCGTGGGGGGGGGGCAGTGGAAAGGGCGGAGGTGTTTAAAAGTAAAACAGTCGAAATTGAGCATACCCACTATGTGGATAACCCCTCATTTGGTTTGGCATTCCTACCGTCACCTCCCCCCACCCGTTTTGCCGTTCATATTTAGTTGTTGGGAGCAGAGGGCACCACAATAACCACAAACACATGTTGCAGTGTACCTGCTGTGTCCTCTCCCTAGACTTGTGTTAGTGTTAATCCTCATTCATTCCACTCCCTAACCCACCCCACTCCTTCAGCAGTCTGACAACATTCCTGTCTGGTGTAGGTCCTGTGTGGTTCATTAGGCCTGATGGCGCACTGGTTCAAATCTGTTTGGTCTCGGGTTTTAGTGTCAGATGTGAATTAAGGCGTGGAGATGGGACCTCCCGCTCTGGCGAGATTGAAATAAGCCTGACTCACTCATTCGGGCGCGCCAAAACTGTCTTGTCAGCTCCAGGGTTCACACAGGTCCTTAAAAGTCCTTAATTTTCATAAAACAATAAAATAAGAACTCAAAAAGTCCTTAAATTCTGAAAATTATGCCAAAGACCTTAAAAAGTCCTTAAAATTTGTGTTTCAGTTGAATAATTTGAGATGCAAATCTCCAGTTGCATATTGTATAATTGGTACTTTGAAATAAGTGAACTTTTCAGAGTGAATTTACTGTGTTTGAACACACTGTGGATACAGAAACATTCTGTTTCGATGAGTGCTGCACACCACTTGTATAGTTGTAATATTTCTTGGTCAAAAGCACACAGGTCCTTAATTTTTTTTTTTACTGTGAGTCCTTATGAAGTCCTTAAAAGTCCTTAAAATTAGTTTTCAAGACTTTGTATGAACCCTGGCTAGCGGAAAGAGAGACTTTGCCCACTGAGTCAAAATCGACTTGAGTCAGTGGACTAGTGACGGTCACTACCAGCTTTACAATAGGAGGCCAGCGGAATTACCCACGGACGAAAATATTATTGGCACTTCACAAGGGAAAGACCGGGTGTTAAAGTAAGTGCATTGTGAAAGTACAGAGCAGAGGGGCTTTTGTCGTTTTTTTCTTGTTCCACACTGTGCATCTGCGTGATAGTCTTGTCTCTATTGACGTTCAACTCCACCTCTGCTTAATGAAACCATTGACCCGGGATTGCCTCAACACTGGTGCACAGTCTGTGGAATCGAGCGAACCCGAATTGGGGGGGGGGGGGGGGGAGAGAGTAAGCCGTGCGACGAAAGTGTAGAGAGAAAAAAGGCTTTAAGGACTGGGGGTGGGGCATTTCTGAATTCGATGGTTGAAGATGGTGTCCCCAGTAATGATTTCCAAAATCGCTTCTAGTGACATCCCCAACTCTCACTGTTTCTGTGTGTGTGTGTGTCTGTCTCTCTTTCTCCACCCCCCCCCCCGCCCTTCAAGCATTAAGATCCACTGGTTTAGCCAGGCTGAGTTTATAGGAGCCGCGGTTATCACAGTGCATAATACTTGCCCAACATTCCCACTGCATTACCCAAACCAGCCCCGTGCCATCGTTCGCGGTCGATAATCAGCGGAATTGGAGGAATTTAATCATCACCTGTCATCATCCCTCTGTTACGTACCTGTGTTGGAATGACAGGGGGAAAAAAGGAAATAATTGATAGAATCTAGATGTAGAGATTGATCATGTTCTCATATCAGATGTTCATCCTTCTCAATTCCCATCAGCGTTTGATAACCCTTTTTCTTTGCCATCTTTCACCAACTATCCTGTTTTTTTTTTCTTCTTTCGCCAATCCCATAAAGCCAGCATTTTTGTCATTATGTACACATTTATTGCTCTCTCTCAGGCTTCCTCATATCATTTTCTCGTGCGATTGCGTATCCCGTGCACACTGTCGCTCATTCATTGACTCGTGCATGTTAGACTTCTTTGGCGTTTTTTTTTTTTTAAGCAAAGCCGGTAACTGGACGCTATTATTTACCGTCATTCTCTCTCTGTATGTCTTTCTTGCATCTCCCCCCCCCCCCCCCGTTGTCTCTTTCGCCTCTCGTCTCTTTTTTTCTCTCTCTCTCTCTCTCACACACCCTCTCTTTCTCTCCCCCCTCTCCCCCTTCCTCTATCTTTTCTCTCCCCCTCTCCTTTCTTTGTTTGTTTTGTCTCTCTTTCTCTCTCGCTCTCCCTGTATCCTTCCTGCTCCCTTTTTTTCTCTAGCTCCCTTTTCATCCCTCTCCACCCCCCCCCCTTCTCTTTTGTCTCTTTCTTGACCTGTCTCCTTTTCGTTCACCCCTTTGGCTATCTCCCTTTCTCCTGTTTTCTGCCTCCGCCTTACTGCCTCTCTCCCCCCCCCTCTTTCACTCTTCTCCCTCCCCCCCCCTCCTTTCACTCTTCTCCCCCCCCCCCCCCCCTATTTTATTGCCATGTCGTATTCGGTCTATCATTCATACATCTCATGGCTACCAAGTAGACATGGGATGAATCTAACATTCTCCCCACTCCCCTTAAGCTTTATAGTGTGGCCGTATCATGAAAAGCATATTTGGAGGAATTTTTTGTCGTTCAATGCGTGCTGCTTGTGCTTTTTTGTCTTACTAGCTGAGGTCCCCGGTTTGAATATTGGTTTCAGTTCTGGGTGGTTATTATGGACCTGCTTCGTCTGGCCTGTTCCTATTTGTTTATTTTATTTTTGTTTGTTTTTAAATAAGTCTTACTGCTCTGCCTTTGTGAGTTGACACCCTGCGCATCCCGTACAACTGCATGATTTGCGCACGGGTTAGTGTGTTTGATAGTGAACACATCGCAGGTAATGATAACGAAACCTTAAAATGGCGAACCATGACTCGAAATAGATCTGAATGATGGCGAAACAATAAATTTCCAATAAAAAAAACTACAGCGATTTGAGACTTGTATGCCTACCGATAGTACGTTTTTTAGGGGGCATGCTGCGTCAGTGCATGCTAGATCTAGCTCTCACAGACACTACTGTGATTATGAATCGAATTCCGGGGCCGGAAGTGGAAAAGCGATTAACAAAGAAAGAGGTCATAGGTTAACGAACGTACAATTCGGATCAAACGCTCTCGCAAATTTACTGTTCCATTCTTATCGCATTATTGGAATAACTCACGAATCCCATAAGCTTTTTTATGCCTATGTACATAGGAACACTGGTCAGTATCGTACAATTGTGTGTGCCAAATTTCAGTTCAATACGTCCAGTAGTTTTTTAGTCCATAGGGAACAAAGGGGTTTTCTTACATTTTTTTTGTATAGATGACGTCATGTTAACGTCAAGTGCCCCCCCCCCCCTAATCTCTTCCTTCCCTCCCCGAATATCCAGTAAAAGAAAAATAGCATTACAGATCTTTACACGAGAATTTGGGGGCGATCGTTAATGAAAGAGAGAATAGATGCGCGTGACTAACCTGGGAAAAGAGGTAAATTTATGTCTGGCTTCTTAAGTATAAGGCAGGGCACTGCGTTACTGCCCACCTGTGCATGTGCCAGGCAAGACAGTTGTCTCATGTGTTTACCTTTCCCCTCCGTAGTCGGAGCTCAAGTAATAGTAGCTGTGGGTTGTTTCGAGGCTGTGGTATCGTTACCTACCTATCCAAGCGTGGCCTTCGTAGTGTAGTTACGAAGGCCACGATCCAAGTGAGGAACCTGACGAGCCTTGCTGCATGCAGATTTTTATGTTGGATAATCAGAATCGGATATCGTATTTGGTTAATAGCAGGCATTCGCATGCATAGCATATTGCCATACAAGCTTTGCTTTTCGGGAGTTAAACAATGCTCGTAACAGTTTGAATATCATTGAGTCATTATATGTATACTACAGTTTTGTCATGCAAATGGAACAAGTTTTTGCCAGCAGCTCCTACGGACCACAATATCCATGATATAATGGTAAAATCCATTGTCTTCAAGCACCAGGGGTTCATCCTTAAATGACGTACAGTCGATTTTGGCAATTTTTGTCGCGCCCCCCCCCCCCCCCCACCACCACCAACACACAAATATGCAGACGCGCACAACTCCATACGCACTCCTTTCATTGAGCGTATGGCCATTGGAATGTTGAATGTCAATGTTCAGGCCTTGGCGTTTGAAAATTTTAAATAGCAACTTGTATGAACTATAGGACTATTTCGTTAGAAGCATGCTTGTGATGTGATGTCATTTTAACAATTGAATTTGCTGGGGGGAGGGGGGGGGGAGGGAAGAAGAAACCTATGGTGTTGAAGAAATAATTACCACAATAGTTCAAAAGTGTATGTACGCTCGTGGAACCGCCCCCCCCCTCCTCCCGGCCGGGCCTACGTCCTTTATGAATGGCCCCTAATATATTCATCATTCCAGCCAGACAAGATGCGTTACACGAAAGGCATCCATCACAGGCAACAGCCACAGTTAAAGTGATAAAAATAGCGAATTTCAGATCAAAACTGAGTTCAGAGCTCAGCGGGGAAAGTTGGTCAATATATTGAATTATTCACACACACACACACCCCCCCCCCCCCGCATTAAGAGGTGCCTAAAGATCAGTTAAAATTACTTAAGATCGGAAATTCTGTCTTGTCTGTCTGTCTATCTACCCATCCATCCATCCATCCATCCATCATCGTTGGTCCAATGTTTTGACAAATCTCTGAGCATAAGCGCAATACAATACATGTAATACGATCGTATAGAGTGTGGAGACCAAGGCTTTGATCATGGATGTTTTGCCATTGTGACACAGAGACTGCTACAATGGGTATCCATAGTGTATTATATAGCCGTGCTGGTATATTGTTGTATCACGGCAGTATCGTGTAGTATGGAAATTAGTTGGCCCTCTGACTCGGGGAATACACAGATGTGATTTTTATAAAGTTGAATTTCTTTCACCGATGAGTAAAATTGAGGCGCAGAATGCAATTTCTTGTCATACTTTTATATTCTACTGGAAGAAAATGGATCTTTTTTTTTCCCCCGAGCTTAAAATGTCGGAACGCTCCCCTCTGTTCAACTCAGTTGTGGCACAAATTCAGCGAAAATATTAAAAATATTGTGAACTTCAAGAGCTTTGAAAATATGCCCACGTACGCCTTTGCGTCTTTCTATGCGTACACACCTTCATGTCTTTTTTTGCGTAATTTTTGTAGAAATATTTTGTAGAATTTAAGACTAAGCGGTTAAAAAGCCTTTCATGATTACATTGGCGGTCTTTCTTTTTCTATAATATGATAATGACATATGGATGGAGTAATGCAGTAAACAAGTAACGTCATAGCCAGTCCTGTGGCATTATTATTCATTAATAACAGGCTTGAATGACGGGGGGGGGGGGGGGTTAAGTTTTCCCCGCAGTTGTCATCTTGTACCAGGTCATCAAAACAGACCCTCTTTGTTTTGTATCGATCTGATGAATCTGGGCTGTGACACACTTTCTCTCTTCTACAATACCTTGGGGACCTTCGGGATGGCAGGTCAGAACTAGTGTTCACAGATGGGTCGAGTTTTCATGAACCGATAGCTTGGTCGAACTGTTGCTGAGAATATCGATGTCGTGAAAGAAAAAGTAGTATCGCCCGCCATGGTTAATGCTCGTAGTACTAATCTCCGGCATTCCGTACCCGCAGAGAGAACTTTTTCTTGTTCTTTATTTTATCGTTTCCTGCCAGGTTTTCTTTTAGGTATTCAAGTCATGTGTGTGAGAGTCTGAGTGTATTGTTGTATTTAGCGCAGCTTTCGCTTATATGCCTTCACGCGCTCGGCCAATTTTCTTCCCGGTTTAGTGCACGATGTGCGGTCTCAGTATATGTGTGTGTGAATTTTTTTTTGGATGGAGAGGGGTGTTATGTGACTTGTGTGATCTTTTGTTAAGATCTTCTTACTGGGTCACAGCAAATATAATGTATGCACCCTCCCCCCCCCCCCCCCTCCACCCGTTTCCAAAAAAGTAATTCGAAAAAGTCAAGGAGTCTGAAAAAAAAATGTTTCATGAATGGCTACCGGAAAAGAATCGTTAAAACAGAAGGGTGAGTTCTTTGTGCTTGAAATTTTCGAGAAGTGGGCGTGTCTGATTATTTTTTTTTTACAACATTCTTGTTGTTTAGTTCATGTCCGAAGTTCTTTGTTCTTTCACGATGCCAGAGCTGCCATCTGTGCATTGTTTCACAGGACTGTTTTGTACTTGACATGGTTGGCCGGGGGGGGGGGGGGGAAGAGGACAGGAGCAGTCGTTTTTAATACCCCCCCCCCCCCCACACACACACACAAAAATCCCACCCGGTTTGAGGATAATCTCCAGTCTAGTAAAGCGCGTAACAGTATGGTGACAGCATGCACATTTTGCAAGTACACCCAGAATAGGTTGCAGTGCTCTGTGAAATGTATTACAGTTTGTTGTATTTATGTTCTCCTTGCTATCATTATTAGCTGACAATTTCAAATTGCCTTCATAGGGCATGGGTTTATATTGGCGCCCCCCCCCCCCCCCCTCTCCGGTTTTCCCTTATTGAAGTGGTCATTTAGTTGGTAGGTCTGATAATACCGTTGAACACGATCTAAGTTCCGAGCACTAATGATTGTTATTTCCACCAAGATTAATTCTGTGCATAATACAAAATAATGTACGTGTAATTGGCCAATCCGCCTATTATGCAAACACAAGCCTTTTGTTCTAGAGCTGTTTCATTGGCAGGGGCCGGACCTCCCATAGAATGAGAAGGGTCAACAGAAAAGTTTGCCAGCCTGTCTGTTTATTTGTCCTTTGGCAAGCGTAAATCATCTGAACCAGGCTACAAATAACATGGAAAAAAATAAAACATGCATTGGACATTTAACTAAACTCTTAGGGCCTTTACATTTGACAGGCGACATTATTTTGGTGCATTTCCAGATTTTGAGACGGTGTCCTGGACAATCGGTGTCCTGAGCAGCTTCCTCATGCCAATAGTTAGCATCAAATTGTTACAGCCCATGTGTATAGTGTTGGGTGAGGATTAAATATAGGTTCTTTTTTTTTTGGTCAGCCAGTTTTGAAAATAGGTTTATCTCGCCTCCAAGGAAATTGAGAGGTATGGGAAGATATACATCAAAAGCTGGGAATAGCGATACAGAGCACTTTGGCCCGAAGAGAAAAATACTTTTGCTATGAATATTATTATAAATTGCTTCAAATTTTTTTATTTTTTTTTTAGAATTAGAGGGAAGAGAAATTATTTCTCTTTCTTTGCGATAACATCAGACGACAAAGGTACCCTGCTGTTGTTTATTAATGGGTTTTATCTGTCTGTCCTCAGATTCATTTGTGAACAGTCAAGAATGGACTCTGAGTCGTTCTGTGCCAGACCTCAAACTGGTAAGGATTTGGTTGTAATTGTCCAGTGTTTGAGAATGTTACCATGGCATAATTATCAAATCTAACACTGTCCATCACAAAATTGGGAGGAGGGAATGGGCTGATTTGACCAGATGGTAAGGAAGATAGCGGAAAATTTTCAACCAGAGAAAGAAAATGAATGGTAATGTGTGAGAGTCGAATTTAATTCATGACATGTAGATTAGAAAAACAGTTTAAACACTTTGGAAAGTGAGACTGCAGATCTTCTCAGAAAAAGAGGCTCCAGTCAAACAAGTATTGTCGCCAGCGACCTCCTTACACTCAGTGGAGGTTGGGCCACACCCAGGTTATGATTATGGGTGTTGCCCTGCAGACTTAATGTGATAGTTGTAGAGATATTGCTCTGGATATTAAATCACCCACTTGTCACCCAACTAGAGGGTGACATTTCAAATGGAAATTGAAGGGGCGTTGTAACCTTTTTGATGAAGTAATTTTTTTTCTTCTACATAAACCTGAAATAAGCAAACATTGAAAACCCTGTGGTAACGACATTGTGTTATAGGTTTGATAGATAAACTACTTCTCTCAGTTTGTGTGTATTGGGATTTTTTTTTCAAGGCAATCATAAAAATATACTTTTTATGGTAAAGGATTCGTATCTACATAAGTTAATATTTTAATGTTAGTTTTTTTTAACAGAGAAAAAAATACTATACTGTAAACTCTCTTTTCGTATTGATGGCAGTCTTTTATTAGTTTCAAAGGAGAAATGTTTTTTTAGAATTGATGGAGAAATTGTTTTAGAATTGATGGAGAAATTCATTTAGTATTGATGGAGAAATTCTTGTAGTATTGATGGAAGAAAGGCAAGGGAAGATTTATCGGATATAAAAAACCATACAACATGAATATAATGATTACCTTTTAACAAACTTGGCCAGATGTTGATGTGACAGCTGCATCTCAAATCAATGTGAAAAGTCATGAATGTTTACTTCATGTGGCTGATTAAATGTGTGTGTTAGTCTGCACAGGGAAAAGATGTGCTTTTACTTCTTTTATCTGCTGTATATTTCCACGTCTTAACAATAATCGCGAGATAAACTCAAAATATTTCCCAATTACTAAGTCGATAAGCAGATGCAGAGAATTCAGCAGTCTAAACCTTTATATTTTGAGTCAGTGAGGACCATAGAAATGTTGGAAATGTTCTGTCTTGTGGGTTAAATGGTGCCTGAAGAAAACAATTCAGGAGAAAATCTGTGAGCTGAACAGTTCCTGAATGAGTTCGTCCCCTGAGAATGAGAAGGTTCTAACTCCCTGCAGTCAACTTTTGAGAAATCGAGGATTGAAGTTTCATGTGAGTGAAAACGAGCAGTGAACACTACTCTGATCTCTATAACGGCTTTGTAATTAGACTACGGTCTCTTAACAAGATCCAAAAACTTCTGACTTGGCTGTTTCTAGGGGACTGTGGCATGTTACAGGGTAACTGTAGATGATCAGTGAACACTACTCACTATGATCTCTATAACGGCTTAGTTATTTTAGACTACGGTCTCCTAACAGCAATCACTCCAATATTACTTGGTCAATTGGCTCTTGCCACTTACAGCTTTTAGAGCAAAAATTTTTTTTTCTTTTTAGTAATACTTACAAATTGCACACCGAATCTGCTTGATACTTTGACACATGATGGAGAAGGCCAGTAGAATTAGTGTGTAGTGTGCAACGCAGTACATGTACAGTCAAACTGGAGATAGAACCTTGTCATTGCAAGGGGAGGAGTTGTCACTCGGTAAAAGTGTTTCAGAACCAGCACCGTGGAAGAATCAGTTGTGATACTGGAACACTGGGAAATGAAACTTTCTCAATAAGTATGTTCCCTACCTCTCACTTATGAGTGCTATTTTTAAGGTCCCGTCTCATCAGGTACACACGAAGCGTTAGGTATACGTTTGGAACACGGAAGGGGCGACAATCCGTGAAAATTGTACGGGAACTTGTTTTTTAATTGGTTATTTCCCTTACATTGCTCACACGTAAGCAAACGGACAAGCAGCTGGGGCAACAATTAATTTGCGAATAAAAAGTGCAGAATAATTGCAGTGCTATTAACTTTTGACATTTGATGATAGCGTTTAATATTTTCTTTTCTCTTCCAATTTCAGGGCATACTAGGAAGTGTACAAAGTGGAAAGTCGGCCTTAGTACACAGGTATTTAACAGGGTCCTATATGCAGGAGGAGTCACCTGAAGGTAAAGTTTTATTGTTATGGTGTCCACAACAGTGCATGCTATGATCCCGTATGCATCCTTTACTTTGCAGTGATTGATTTGTGTAATTTGTGTATTATCTACATGGGAGAAGATATATATGGCTGCCTTCAGTACGTTGATAATTGGTACACAATAATTGCTGTAACAGCCAAATAGATAGTCTAAACACATTACAGTAAGAATACAGTAAAAACTGTGGTCTACATAGAGATTATGAGTTCAACAATATGAAATTAATATTGTGTGATATTGTTAGATTTAGGATTGCTTATTATTACATTAAACAAAAGTGATTTAATTTGTCAGGGTTGTTCATGATTTAGACCCTGCCGGTTGCAGTGAATGTGCTGAGTATTGATAAATACATAACTTACTTGTTTTGTCTTCTTTTATATATTTAATTTACAGACTGTTGTCTGATTTCATAGGCATGTGATAATTAATTTATGGATGCATGTCTTTGAAACTCCATGTTGAGTGTATTTCATTATGGAGAAAAGATCACAGAATGTGATTTTTATTTCTCTGTTAATAGGTGGGAGGTTCAAGAAAGAAGTTATTATAGATGGACAGAGTTATCTCCTACTTATTAGGGATGAAGGCGGAACTCCAGAAATGCAGGTAAGAGTGTTATTCTTAATTTCATCAAAGATACTAAATGCAACAAAATGGGACAGCTGGAGTATTTTTTTGTCATCAGAGCCGCATTCACTGCCATTTTATTGATCTTACCTTTAGGCAGTTGAGGGCTGAAAGCTAGTCCAAAGAGAGAATGAAAAAACCGTGAGAGATGCAAAGTGGGCCGTTATTGTGCCGTCACGCCGTTAAAATCAAACTCAAACAAACAAACAAAAATGCATTCACCACCTAATGGTGATTGTGTGGCAGGCGTAGAGAATGGCATTCTTAACTAAATGTAGCAAAGAAAATACTAAATGGTGCTCAGCCATCAGCTAATCAACCTATTGACTTGAGTGAAATACTTAGTAATTATGAGTTCAATCAATGTAAGAAACGGCAGGCCATTTAAAAAAAAAAAAAAAGTTATGGCACTGTAACAGAATTGTATGATTAAATTATCATTATACCAAGCACCCTTTTCAGGTAATGCATCTCAGGCTCTGACTACGATTGGCCTGCAAGCTGTGTGCGCATTGCTTTTAGAAGCGTGAAGAATGATAAAGTGTCTCATCTTACCTGACTGTGTTGTATCTGGTGTAAGAAAGGCTTAAATTTTGGACTGATTAGGGATTGGCGTTAAGTGGTGGACAAACAAGAAATTTCTGAAGCTCATGTAAAATCGGTTTTTGAGTACATAAAGATGTACAGTAAAACCACAAAATATCTGTGATATCACTGAAAAATATATGTAAAAAGGTTATCTTAAAAATTGCATTTCACTTGATATGTTTGTAATTTTGCTCTTTCCCCTCTTCTCTCTCCCCCTTCGGCTCAGTCAGAGCAACTTGGGTAACTCAGAAGTCTTCATAGCCCCATCTGTACCTTCTTATTTCAGTTTACACACTGGGTGGATGCCGTGATCTTTGTGTTCAGCCTAGAGAATGAGATGAGCTTTCAGTCTGTACACAGCCACTATGCTAAGATGAGGCAGTACAGGGACACCAAAGAGATTCCTCTCATCTTAGTAGGGACCCAAGGTAAGTTGTTCTTCTTTCTTGTTCTTGTCAACTGGTTTGTGAAATGAAGATCACCGTCTCAGGTATGTAAGTTTGCCTATTTTCTCTGGTTTTTCAATTTTTTGGCCTTAGTGCAGCAGTGTATCTTTGTCTGGTTTGTTGCAGTTGTGTTAAGGAACAATCACATGTGCTGGTAGTTTCTGTTGAGGATTTTCCAACTTTGCCCTGAAAGGCTACTGCCTTGGTTGTCAGAAAATGTAAGTTCCAATTTGTAGACAGGGCAAGTACATTTTCAGATAGTGAAATGGGTCATGTTGGGGCTTTTGTCATCTGTCCACTAGGAAAGGATTTCAAAGTTTCTTGGTTTTCTTTCCTAATACAATTCTTTCCTTTTCCACAAGCCTATACACCATAGTGCTGACATACTTTATCATTGCCTACTATAATTCATGTCTTCATCTTACTGAGTGTATGGTGAGGATTTCGGCTTTGGTCATTTTCTGGACATTGGTTTTGTATCTGGATTGAACATAACTTTGTGCTTGTAATTTTCTGGGTAGTTACCTTTGCAAGTAGTACAGGTGTCCTGATTTAAAGGGCCCATGAGACTTTCTTTGATTTTTTTTTCATCCTCCCTAATCTGGAAAATTTTCTTTAACTTAAAATGTCAAAAGGTTTCCTGATGAGGGTTTTTCTTGAGATTTTCAGACACCCATGATTCATTGTCATGCTTTTTAAATGGTATTACTATGCACCACGTTAAAATTGTGAGTTGGTTTGATTATTATTTACCAAGATGGACAATCCAAGTTAGTGTTTTTGTCCGATTATATGATGCTGTCTAAGTTTCTTTTTCGTTTTCGATGGATAAGGACTGATTAGGAAGAGATTACCAGCTGAATACATCTGGGATTCATTTTATTATTGTTGCTGTCTGTTGCTGTTGTTTGTTTTAGGCTAAAAGAGAAAAAAGGCAGGATTGGATGTCTTTTCCGTTCTCTAGTTCTTATGTGCAGGTCTGAAAATATTTACACCAGAGATGCTCTTTCTCACACGTGCACTCTCTTTCTCTCTTTTCTCTCTCTCCTTTTTTCTCTTACTCATTCTCTCGTTGTGTGTGTGTAGGAGTGCAGCTGTACTGTGCTCATAGGGTGGAGGTGCATGTGTTTCTAAAGAGGGAAATGTGACCCTTTTTGCCAGTGTTTCAGGGTTTTATAAAAAAAGAAATCTGGCCCTAGATAGCTTATTCTTGCAAGCAGATATGAAGTTTTACTTTCCCCGTCACATTTAACAAATATGCTTTCACTGGCATTTTTTAAAGTTCTGGTACAATGAGCAATAACTGGATGGAACTTTGGACCAAACCAAAAGGCAGCACAGGATTCCTCGTCGACAAAACATCCTCCCACCCACATCTCTCTTTCTCCTCCGCCCTCCTCTCTTTCCTGCTGCCGCCTATAATACTCGACGAATTCTTTGAATTTATGGTGTGAGAATCCTCTGGATTTTGACATTGCTAAGAGCAGGAAAAAGAAAGAGTTTGTTTAATTTCCGGTATCACATGCCTCCTGTGGTCGGCGTAGTACTCTCGTGTCCCAGGTTGGCATTCAATTGAATGACATATCGGCGCTCACCCGTTAAGAGAGGGAAAGGAGTTTTCAGTGTGTTAATACATTACGATGCACTGTAGAAGAAATAATTGGTAAAGTAGGATGTGAGATGCAGGAAAAACGGGAAGAAATACTTATACATAATACATAATGTATTTGAAAGGAAAGAGAAAGGCTGAACTGAACAGACATATCATAATGTAGACAAGTAATGTGCACATCACGTCAAGACTTCATGAATCATTAAGACACACTTTTTTTGCTTCCGTGTTGGTTACTGAAACAATTGATGCTGGTAAGATTTGAGTTGGCATATAACGACATGGGGAGTTCTGTCATGTAATGTTTATTTTTTAAAGAAGTAATTGTTAGTGATAATTGCTGTATACGGCAATAGAGAATTCGATAGGAATCTTGATTCTTTGCGAGTAGATGTGAGTTGATGTCATGTAAGATCTTCCATTCCGGGAATGTATAAGTACTTAATGTAGGAGTTTTTATTTTTTTTTATTTTTATAGTATTCTTTGCGAGTAGATGTGAGTTGATGTCATGTAAGACCTTCCATTCCGGGAATGTAGAAGTACTTAATGTAGGAGTTTTTATTTATTTATTTTTTTTTAGTTGTGTCAGATTCCTTAAAAAAGAAAAAAATGCGATAGCATCCAGAGCCGTATTGGTTGAGAGGAGTGATTTATGGAAAAAAAAACTAAGGTGAATTTTTTTTTTCCGCCGTTTCATATGCTGGATCCTATCTCTCTCAGGAATTTTGTTACCCCTGAGTCCAAAAGCACGAAAGTCAAGGGTCTCGGGAAATGATTTATGATCACAGAAACCAAACCTCGCATAGGGCCAGAGAGTTCGAGATGAAGATCAAAAGCGCGAAATCAGGACGGGCAATGTTGGAATATCTTGGGGCAGCTTGGCACGCACGCCTTGGGAAATTTAATCTGATTGTGAGAGGAAATTAGGCGCGTGTTGCGCCATGTTGGTTGGGATGAAGTTGATGAAAAAGTTGTCGCAGAGACGAGCATTCGACCATCTTGGACAGCTTCGAAGAAAAGTCTAGAATCATGGCTAAATGCTGTTTGGGAAGAAAGGGAATAAAGTCCGTGTTTTCATTTTTCACACTGACTGTGCATGTGACAATGTCGCGAGAGCAGAGATCCCACCAAGGTCGCCAAAAGTTCAGACATGCTATATGTAGTCTCTAATTATTACTGCCGCCATCAGCTGCCCTGTCCGTCTTCGGGCCCTCATCACGCAATGCAAAGTCTGTCACACGAAGAGACCCATCATCTTTTGCAGGACCCTCCAAGCTTTCCCCAGTGCCACGGGGTGGTTGGATGGATAGACCAACTGATTGATTAATTGATAGACTGATTAATTTGTTTTTATTTATTATTAGATACAGCACTTGACATTTCAAGCTTGCGTGGGTATCCAGTTAAGATGATGCATGCGTTTTTTAATTACATATCTTCCCTTTTTCTGTTCAATGCCGAACCATTACCGACACGGGTAGCACTGGTTGAATCGTGAGTCGGCCAGAATGAAAACAAAACAAAACCGTCAGATTCAGGCGAGTATCTAGTAAAAGAACAGCGAAGAAGGAAGGAATATCTCCTAGGCAGTAGACAAAATGCTTTTATCTCACTTTGACAGCGGGATTGGACGAGAGGTGGAGAGTCTTATCTGTGGTGTGCATGTTCGTTGTGTTTTCATTGTGTTTTAGGTGTAAGAAAGAAAGGGGGATGGGAGAAATAAGGCATGATGTGGATTTTACACATTCAAACGTGCAGTCTTATCATGAAATAGCGCAAGTGCGAAGGACCAAATTTCACTGGAGGAAAAAAAACAACAACAGCTGTTTCACTTGAAATGTTTTCCTGATTCTAAATACCTTTTTAGTCATGTGAATGAATATTGGACCCCCCCCCCCCTCCCTCCCTCTCTCTCTCTCTCTCTCTCCCCCTCTGCCTGTCTGTCTCTTTCTCAGTTTCGATACACGCAGTTTCATCGAAGAATTCACTGACTATTTGGCAAAGCGGAAAAAAAAAAAAAAAGAAAGTCCCACAGTTGTGCGAACATACTTTGTGCATTTTCATGACATGGCCGCCAGAAGACAAGGTCTTCACGATGGTGTTTCCGTTTGCAGTAGACTGTGCAAAAGACTTAACCATTTCGGTGGGCGTGGGAGAAGTAATGGACTGATGGGTGAGCGCACGGAACGAGCGACGCAAAGATGACCTGAAGAAGCTGGTGTCATCGGGGCACAGATGGGAAGGGGGGGGGGGAGTACGAGAGAAGCGCGAGAGAGAGAGAAATAGACGCGAAGGAAATGTGATGACGTAAATGTGGTCATGCTTTTCATTTCAATGGTTTCGGCGGTTTCGGTGAATTACTTCGGTTGGCAACATTTGAAATAAGAGGAGGTTGGAGAGAGAGAGAGAGAGAGAGTGCAATCAGCGTAGGGGAGAAAGAGAATAAAATAGAGAATAATGTTTGTAGACCTGAGATTTGCACCGAGATAACCTAAGAGGTGCGATAAACAGTGAAGAGGAAATTGAAGGAGACTGAGAAGTGTGTGAAAGTGTTTGTAAATCTTTAAATTGCATTTCTCCAGTTTTCCTAATTAATGAAGTCAGTTAGGGTGGACATCATATGGAGACTTGATGATACTTAATCGCTGGCGCGGATGTTAAGGTGATAGTAAGAAGGGGGGGGGGGAGGAGACAAAGAAAAGGAATCAACTGAAGAAGAGGAAGAAAAAAGATGCATGAGAAAAAGAACTGAAGACTTCGCAGAAGAAAGGCAAGAAACGGTTTTTGTTTTTGTTTCGTGACCTTGACCCACAGTCGTGGCTGTATGGCACCAAAACTATAGATACAGAAAAAAACAAAACAAACGAGAATGTGAAACAGAAGCGAGAATGTGAAAACGAACAACAGTTATGTGGGTCACAGTATCGCTCGGTGACTTTTATAGTAGATCCGGTCGAAACTGACAGTGCCGGACACCTGATACCGTCCCAAGCGTATCGGGGCAATCAGCTAATTGCTATGTAACGCCTACGGTTTTGTGGAATTACGCGAAAAGGTCACATGGGAATTCTATATTTGCATCATAGTAGTCCGGTCTCTGACAGAATTGGCGTCACAGTTATATACCTCGATATTTGGTACAGCCTTGCCTGATATTGCATCGTTTGCAGAACGTTCACAAGCAAGTATACACCCAGTTGGTGTAATGAAAAGTTATTGACACCAAAACAAAACAACAACGAAAAGTGCAGAACGAAAGACGTTTCCCCATTTTTCCTGCTTTTAAGCTCACATATTGCCGCCAGTGTCCTGGGACGAAAAGGCCAAGAAATTTATAACGGTTTTCGGCTAAATTTTACGGTAACCAGGAATAAATAGGGCAAGTGAAAAATTATCTGTGGAAAGAAATATTATAGGCTTTGTTTAGAAATTAAAACCGTGCAATGAAAACACACAAAAAATCAGGCAATTAAAAAAAAATTTGAAACAGACTGTTCGTCTGTTCATTGTACTGCAGCATCAATGAAATCGAAGGTTAGCTCAGGGGCCGTTCACAAAGTACGTGCACTTGATTTTGATGTTTTTGAACCCCCCCCCCCCCACCCCGGTATCTACACTTTTCATACGCTTGGGACACCCCCCCCCACCCCCCTTTTGGGGAGGGGGGTGTGTTTGAGTACGACCGTACTACCATTAGAAGGGTGAATGCCCATGATAAGAATGTGATGGTTTGAAACTTTTTCTGTGGCAATTTACATGGGGTGTTTGGCTGTTTCCTGAGACAGGTACCCTACATGTGGCTTTTATAATATAATCCTGCAATTTTTTTGTTTGTTAAAAAAAACTCAAAACTTTTTCATTCATCCCCATAATTGAAAGGTGTATGTACACGCCCCCGCCCCCCCCCCTTCCTCCCCGCCAGAGCCCACGTACCTTATGGATGGACCCTTGAACTGAGAAGTGCATGTGAAATTAACCCTGTTGGGATTGGAATGGTTTGTCCAGCCCACTGCTGCAGGGGGTAAATTGAAACACCGAAAAACAAGAAGAAAAAATCACTGTGGCAACAACACTGAAGCACGGAGCAGCATAGCTATTGAAAGAAGCAATTGTCAAAACTAGTCCGTAAGGTTGGGAGTGGGGGGGGGGGGGCGGAGAGAGAGAGAGAAGGTCAAGGCCTGCTACGTTTGTGCGTTCAAGCATCCCCCAATTAAAGATTTTGTCCCAGTTCTGGAGTGGATATTCGAGCAGTCAGGCACCGTGGGACATTATTATACAAATTGTGTCGTACGATGGAGATGGTCGCCCTGATCACAAAGACAAAAAAAAAACAAAAACAAAAATAAACAGACAAACTCCCGACGTAGTGGCGTGACCCGTCTTAGTGGACATATCCTTTGTTAATGTTGAGTTTTATGTCTGCTCAGACTCACACGAAAGAACCGGGGAGCGGGTGGAGATGTTAGGCTTACCGGAGCCCAGGACTTCCTGTAATTAAATAGCTTTTGTTTAATTTGTATAAAAGCCGCACATTTGCCAATAATCGGGTTTGAAGAAATCAGAAACCGGGTCTTTGCCATCTACTTTCTGCTGTTAACCTGTTGTGTAGTTTAAGCTCGGGCTCTGTCAAGCGCTTTTGTTTCAGATTTCTTTCACTTTGAAGAAATACGGTCATGGCAAGGAAGTGAACTGGGAATGGGGCTTAAGATGCTTTATAGACCCTGTCTGTAGACCCTGCGTCATCAAAGTTAGTGAATATTTTACATATATTTACATAATATCTGGCGTTTTACTTCATTCGGGCTCAAAACAACAACAACTTTAGACAAAGTAATTGTCCTGCTTCTGTTTTTTTTTTCTTTTCATTTTAAACTTTAAACACCAGTTAGCTGTTCTGTCTTTCCACGATTGACATTATTCATATTCTTATGCAAAGAGCAGTGTTGGTTGCGTACCATCAGATAACTTGGTGTATGCCACCCACTTGCTTCCTCTTTCTTCTCCTCCTCTCCTCTCCTCTCTATCTGTCTCTCTTCTCTCTTCCTCCCCCCCCCCCCCCCTCGTTAAGTGTAGGGGGTTGGGAGTAAGAAAACGAACATTCGATAAGTGTGTGCATTAATGTCACGACAGTGAGACGACTATTGTAGTCATACTCGAGACATTCCTATATAAGACCCGCAGAGTTCCCGAGGCTGGAGCCATGCATGTTGACCTATAATAACCAGGCGCGCGCCAGCGTGAGAAGGTATTTCCTACTTCCTACTCGTTTTGAAGAGTTTGTGATGCGAATTTGGGGGATGAGCGGAAATAATGTGGTTTTGAGGATTGAGAGTTACAATGACAGCTGAATAGTTATTTCAGAGGGGTACTTGAGGATGTCGATTGGAAATATGCGTTATTATATTCTGCTGTGGTATGAACAAGAGACTGTGTGCGTCAAAACCAAACCTTTGTAAACAGAAGACGCAAAACCCCCCAAAAGAAACCATTCGTCGTACAAAAGTATACCTCAGATACAAAGAGAGACCACATTTCCAGGGGATAATTGCCACATTGTTGTCTGCGACATTTTGCCGAGTTTGAGGTTTTGTCATGAAAGTGGTTCTCTCCCTCCTAGTTTTTATTATGTGTAGGTGTCATTCCAATCGGTTTAAAACTTTTCCAAACGTGTTTGTGGTGTAATTATTTTATGCGTTTTGGCCCTGAGTTTACACAACTTTCAATCCTCATTTTCCCGAAAAGGCAAAAATGCACTTACAACAATATGGAAAACACCCGGCGATTTTATTCTGTTGAAAACACTAGAACGTGAATTTCATCTTGATTGGTGGTATATAAGGTCTTTTTGCGGCACACGTCCGTATTTTCTAGATGTTTTTGACCCAGGCATTGTGGCACATTTTTCATTAGCGTGCATACTTGTTGATTCGTGCCTTTTCTTTTCCGTGAGATTGGATTGGAGAGAACATTGAAATGATAACAGTGGAAGCTTGGGGGAGAGGTGATGTAGTATATCTGCCCCTGCTAAAATGTTGCAGTTGATAGAATGTGAACACCCTTCTACCATCCTGACGACCTCACTTCCCCTTTTGTCTGCTAATATCGTCATATCAGAGGAAGAAGTCAGAAAGTTTGAACGATGACAATGATGACAAATCAAAGGGGTTGATCTGTAGATCATGAAGATTTCTCCATCTGAGAACTGGGGAGAAGTCACTCACTTTCAGGAGCCCGCAGGTCACGTCAGAAATTTATCAATTCTGATGCTGTCATGATTCTAAATGGCTTCATGACATTTATTTATATACTTAGGAGTTAATACGCAATTCTAAAAGGTACATCGGCACCTATTTTCCTGTCTCTGTGCCCCCCCCCCCCATCCCCAAGAGACTGGTGCTTGTGAATGAAATTGGAGTAACGAGTCACGCAGGCGGCTGTCTGGACATTGGTGGAAGACCAGTCAGTGATCGTCAGGGCTCATTTCCTGTTGTAATGACGTCATTTATTGGTGCATTATCAGCAGAGCACGCCTCCACTTTTGAATGGCTGGTCTTTCATCATCCGTGCGTGTATGTGTGACTGTATGAGGTGATTGCTATTGATTGCTTGTACACTTAGAAAAACTGCCAAGGACAAGCTTAGATTGCATGATTTTATTATTGATGTTCACGGACGGGTTCCACTTGGCGTCACAGAGCTGGCGATTCTCCGAGTTTTCTAAGTTATATGTACCCACAAAGGCGACCAGGAAATGCATGGTTGGCATGACGGTCTGCGTCAGAATTTTAATGACGCAAATGGAACGTGCCATTTGAATGTCAGTATTTACTTTCAGTTTCGGTCTGCTGCTTGAGTGTTTGTGAGCAACACGAGTGATTCTCAGAGTGCCAGACCACGTTGCTGTCTATGCGATCACAGTTTTCCCCATGCCCCCCCTCCCCCATTGTTTTTGAATCGTGGTCTAATATATGTTGTTGTTGTTGTTTTTTCACCGTTTTACTTTTACAGGGCGGTTATTGAAGTAAAGAGATCATTCCCCCGAGAAACACTTATTATTACAGGATTTGTTTGTTTCGGTTCTGGTTTTGTCCGGCAGTCTATTTTTGCTTCTGACTCAAAGTGGTAGCCACACATTTGGATTTGCCTTCTCAGTGAAACCAGCATCAATCTACCCTGCAGTTGTTTTATAACAGCTAAAAAACTGCACCACCGATGGCTAAGACCACTTTGCTATATTACTTGCACTATGTACCTGAGAGGCATTGTCTGTGCTTTGGCTTTTCAACGTGAAGTAAGCTATACGATTTCAGAATTCTTCTTCCTCCCCCACCCCCTGCCCTGGTCTCAAGGAATAGTAGTAAAGGCACTGTACGAGAAAGCAGTGTCGTGTTCACAGTTGAAAACAAGAAACTCTGTCTGGGCTTTTCTGTTGTGGTTAGCGCTGTTCTCAGAGGTAAAGTAGACTGTCAGAAAGAAGCAGGAACACATAGGGTTCAAAATACATGTTGAAAGTCTTTTGGAATAGGAAGACTCAGATCGTCGCTTTGCTGCAAGACTCCTGTAACTGACATTTCGAAAATTTTACAGGAGAGCCACAAAAACTGATTTTCTTTGGCTTGTGTAGTATTGTAAAGACAATGAACTTGATATTGCAATATCGTTATTTATAAGAATTGAGCTACGAGCTTTTGACACAAGGTGCGCTGTTGATTTTCAGACCCAAAGAATGAAAAAAGTGATTTTGGCCAAAAATGTTAGTTACAGGAGACTTGCACCAAAGCGACGAGATGATAGGTGAGCAATTCTCCTGCAGGTGAGGGGAACCAAGGGCTGTAATTTGCCCCGCAATTTCACCCAACTTCCGCCACCGTCTGTAGCAGCCGCCAGGGACTTGGTAGAAGCTGGCATGTTTTGTCTGTGTTTAATTACACTTCAAACATTTTGAAACATTTCTGTTTTCTCACCGCCAAACATACCTCACAAGGCGGTACACTGTTTAGCCAGACACCTATACAGCTAACCGGAGGTGTGAAGGGCAAAACATACTCGGTATTTCGTGGGCAGAATACGGTAGAAAACTACAGGAAAAACTTTCTCGCTCAAGATTGTGGCCAAGATCCAAACTTGATGGGTGGTTGCCGTTCTCTCTCTCTTCCCCTCTCTTTCCCCCCCCCCCCCCCCGTCTCTCTTCCCCCCCCTCTCTCTCTCTCTCTCTTCTCTCTTCCTCTCTCTCTCTCTCTTCTCTCTCTCTCTCTCTCTCTCTCTCTCTCTCTCTCTCTCTCTCTGTCTTTCTCTCTCTCTTAGAGGAATAAATGACGGATATATTTGGTAGAGTAGTGAGAAAAACATACATACTATTTATGTCCAACTACAGACGGCGATAGTTGGGACCGACAGAAAACGTAGACAACAATCATGGTGACAGCAACAGATGCCGTAGACTATAATGTTTTCAGCAACAGAAAACGTTAACAGTAATGTTGACAGCTACAACAACAACAACAACAACAGAGACATTGGTTTTCTTGCTTGTGGCACTGCGTCGTCACCTCCCTTTCACCAGCCCAACAACCTCCACTTTTGTCTGCCAATACCATCATGTCGGAGGAAGAAGTCAGAGAACTAAAATGTTGATAACCACGAATCAAAGGGGTTGATTTGGGAAGAGAAAGTATGAAGGAGTAATCTAACAGCATTATCCCTGTTGAAGCATAACGGATCTTTATGACAGACTTTCCACATACCGCAGAGAAATCTGTTTGTGCTTTTTTCCTCTTCCTCTTCTTCGTTTTCCTCTTGCACACAGCGAGATTAAATCACCCCTGCAGCCCCCCGACACTTGGGTTCCCACTAGGTAGGCGCCAGTTCTTGAGGGGTGAGGAGCAGGGAGAAATTAAAAACCCTTTAGTGAGTTACAGGAAGCGCTGATGGTAAATATTAACGCTATACGGAAATGAGGTTGCTTTGAAGGGTCAAATTCTACCGTTCTGCGTAAGAAGACCGTACACGCCCATCTGAGTTAAATTCATTTTTTTTTTAGTGGCATTGAAATGTGGCCTGTCCGGATTATAAATTTGTACCATTAATGATTTCTTTTGCCCATCGCAAAATGGAAATTGAACAGACAAAGTGCAGCGCAATGCCAAAGTTTTGTTGTTTTTTTTTCTTTTTGCATCTCCTTCAGAATTCTGTTTTTGATTCATACGTTCTTTTTCCGCTGTACGGCAGAATTATGGTCCAGGAATTTAGGGCCGGGTATGGGTTTCACATCTTTGCCTTGGCACTTCAAACATCTGCTGTCGAAAGTTACAGATCATGAAATATTATTTTTACCTACAAATGTCAGGTAGAAGTAGACGCGGATATTTAAAAGATGTTGTAGGCGTAGGGGGTGTGGGGATACCTTGTTCATCAGTAACTTTGGTGTGGATCAGGCTGAGGGACTGATAGTGTGGGGGGGGGGGGGAAATGTAGAACACCTTTTCTTTTACATTGGAAAGTTTGGTTCTGTTTTTAAATTGTTGTTGCCATCAGTGACGTTGCTTTCACTCCAAATACGAGCCAGGAAGTACATTTTTTTTCTTCCTTGCTCATTGTCGGGGGGGGGGGGGGTGTTTAGAATTTGAAGGAGTCTGTCTTAGTGCCAATGGCACTTAGATCCCTTGTAATTCTAAACCTTACCTCAAAGTGTGGGGTTTAGAATTGGAAGGGATCTAAGTACAATTGGCACTCAAGTCACCCCCTAGGTCTAACCCCCTTCATTATTTCCTTGACAGCAAATAAAGACAAAGAGAAGGGCATAGATTGGTTCATCGTCAGTATTGTTATGAATACGTGGTTATATAGATTCACACTGTCTTCTGCAGTCTGGCTCCCTGGTTGTCGCACAGTAATATGGACAGATAAAGAAGAATAGGGTGTCCTCTGCACGTAGAAATTTGAAAAAATTGGAGGGTACGAGGAAAACATCTAGAGCACAAAGGAAGATAAGATGGTTCAAGATTCATATACGTCGCAGCAGGCAACCTTTACAATTCATAACAATATTGGCATATATTTTGCACGATTTGCACATTGAAGCCACAATGTGTTATATAATAATAATTTTTTATTATGATGTATGCGATACAAGGGTGTCCTACATGTATTATGTCTGGCTCTGCTTCCAGCTTGCCTGCCCACGTGTCACTTTGTTCCTACCCCAATCCCCCTGTCTGGAAAAACAAAGGGGTGTGATATCAAGTCTCTGGTACAACTGTTACTCTTCCCAAAAACATCTCGTCTTGAGGAGCTTTCAGTAGCAAAGCCCTGATTTATCTGTTTCCTGAGTACACAGTCACGTGACAGTTGTTTATTCCTGGAACACAGTAAAAATCTCCTACACTTGTAAACAAAGTAGATCTACACTGCGAAGGAAACATTGGATGCGTGTTTACAAGAGCTGATACTTTTGCATTCCTGCATGCATGCAAGCCACTGCGGGGGTATGAAAACGCTTTCCAAGCACGATCTGCACGTTAAAGCCACAATGTGTTATATAATAATAATTTTGATTATGATGTAAAGAAAAAAGAAATTCGAAGATTTGCTCCCACACACAAAACACTGAATCGCACTGTCTGTTATCCTACCCATCAGAGGTTTTAGCGTTCATCCTACAATATTTAAATTTCCTCCGCGGGGTGTGAACAATGAACCAGATAAAGTTTGATCAAAAATAAAAAAAATTCACGCTTTCTCCTGTTCAGTAAATTCTTTTCACGTCACGGTGAAGCTCGAAATCAGCGGTTTATCAGCTAGGTGAGCGAGTGTAGGATAAATTACAATAAGATTGATTGGCATGAATTCTGAAGTCTTTTAGACATTTTTCTCAGTTTCCTCCAGGTTCCGAAGCGCCGGGCGAGTTTACTATCAGTTAGCAGTTTCCTCGTTTATCTCCCCTCACTTTCTTTATTTTCTTCTTCTTCCCTATTGTGAATGCTAGTTTCAGATGATCAAATTTTCAATCTCTACATCTCCTAATTCTTGTAGGTGGTTGGTGGGCTCTTCTGAAAGCGTTTTCTTCTGTTATTATTCTGTCTTTCATCTGGCTTCTTCCTAGCAGCACAGTATGGCCGCTGTCGTGGCGCCGTGCTTTGTCCATACTCAAACACATAAGTTCAAGTTCAAGTTTAGTTTATTGTAGGCTTGACGGCCAATTCAAAATACACAGAAGAATCATGCAAGCAATCTTTGAAAACATTGAAAACAAACAAACAAACAGACAAAACGCACGGTCATGCACTCTCTCCGCTTCCTGCTGCCTGCTACAATTTATACACTTTGCTTACAATAGTATACAATAAAATACAACTTGTAATTGCCAGCAACAGTCATCATTTTTCAATTCTCTCCTCTCCCCCCCCCCCCCCCCCAAACCTTTTTTAACCTTTATCTGTTGTGAATTTACTATAATTGAAGATATCACTAAGATTTATGTTTTTCACACACACAAGAATTCAGTTTTCAAGACTTTGCCAGGAGAAGTCACAAAGCGACATTATTGTATTCGCTTAGAACTTTATGGCAAAAAATCCCTTCTTATTCTCACGTCTCTGCCCACTGCAACCTCTTTGTGGCACATCCTAACCAAGGTGGATCCATGTCGATTTGGTGGAGAAAAAACAAACAAACAAAAAGCCCGACAGTTGAAATATTCCATGCTATTCCACCCAGCTCAACCGCCCATTGACCCTGCACTTCAGCTGAATCTCCTTTTGAATGTGTCATCAGCGTCTATTGTTCACACAAGAAACTTGATCGCATAACTGGTAGTCTTCTGAAAGTGTGACGTTAATAGAATATAGAACTGGTTCTTGTCTTCTGCAGAAATATAATTATCATATTTGTCATAATAATAATATGTGCACTTTATCATTAAGCTGGTATTATGTTGCATGTAAGCGAGGAGATAAATCGATTATGTCGCGTCTCAAGTTGGTTGATGTTTTGATATTTCGTCTTTGTCTTTGACCTTTTAAAAAAAACAACAACAAACTTTTATTATGGTTTTCTGCATGTTCTCTTTGTCTCTGGCACTCTTTGTCATGGGCTTTGTTTGTCCGTTAAAGGTAATTGAAAACCGAGATATGTCTGCGGGGTTGGTGTCAGTCTGTAAGCTTTTATGTCTGGGGCATTGTGACATTTTGGGGATGGGTGGGGGATGTGTGTGTGTGGTGATGAGGGGGGCAGATTATTATTGTTATTAGTTTTTTGTCTAACTTCAGTCTGAATCATGGAACTGCATACATAGTTGGTTAGCTGGTAAGAGAGCGTTCCAGAGTATCGAATTCTGGAAACAGAGAAAGACAGTTTTAGTCGGGTAGGATACAATGAGCATGCTGAGAAAGTGCTGCCATACTGAATGCTAATCACGTACATTCTCTCTCTCTCTCTCCCCCTCTCTCCCCCACCACCCCAGCCCTCAGAGAACACTGTTTTACTCAGCTCTCTGTCTCACCACCCCACCCCCTTTCCCGCAGTACTTTACTATCTCTCTCCCCCCTCTCCCCTCCCCTCCCGCCACCCCACCCTCAGAAAATACTGTTTTAGCGCCCCCCCCCCAACTCCCACATTACCCCCACCCCTATTCTCTTTAGAAAATATTTTTTTGCACCCATTCAACTGCTTCAATACTAGCTGTCACACGGCATGTATCTTTCCCGCTCTCTCTCTCTCTCTCTCTCTCTCTTTTCAGTGGGAACACTTAACATGCAAGACGCCGGAGCTACAATATAATACCAGGCAAGAAACGAAAATGGTATTTGAATATACGCCAGATTGCTGTAATGAACAAGACGACACCGCCATTCAGAAGCAAAGAAAGTTCATGATTTGACGCATTAAAAAAAGGGGGGGGGGGTGGGGAGAGAAAAGAAAAACAAAAATATAATTCATTCAGCATCCGCTGACGCTAGTGTTTCCCACGCGCTCGGCGCATATTCAGATTCAGTTCCATCCAGTTCCATGTTGGCACATCACCCGTTTAGTTGACCCCACGTGTTACCACGTGAATGCGAACGATGCCTATTTGGTGCTGCTCGGTGCCAGGTGCGCACCATGCAATGTTTACGTTTCACTTTTATCTTCCCCCCACCAACCCTCCGAAATCTGGGCGTAATCTGTGATTACATAGCCGCCGATAGCCCACTTATCCCGAGGTGTCTTGGGTTGCCCAGATTGTCAGATGAAATTGATTACGCAGATTTCCTGGCTTCACTTTTTAATCTGCCGGCAGCCATCCACGTCTTATGTTTCAGCGGTTCCATTTTCCTCACAAGTATTCGTGAAGTTCATATTTTTTATTGACCATCACCCCACCTCGTGCCACTCTTTGTGTGTCACTCTTGATCTAGTATAATCGTTTCCTGTCTCTTGTTCCTCTGCATTTATCTGCACCGACGGTCTGGGATTTCTTTGTTTGGTTCTTGGTTTGTTTGTTTTTTTCTCTCCCCCATTTAGCAATACCCCTTCTCCCACAGACACCCACACTCACTCAATGTAACATGCCCAGGGAGGGTGGAAGTTGACTGATTCGCTGTTATTTCTTCTTTCCCCCCTTCCCCCCTTTTTTCTTTCTTTCTGTTTGTCTGTCTTCCCCCTGTCTGCCAGTCTGAATATTTGTCCTCTCTCTCCTCTCTGTCTCTGTCTCTCTCTCTCTCTCTCTCTCTCTCTCTCTCTTTCTCTCTCTCTCTCTCTCTCTCTCTCTCTCTCTCTCTCTCTGCCTCCTTGCCTCCTTGCCTCTCTTCGCCTCTCAATTTTTTCTTTTTCTGTTTTATTCTTTCTGTCTGTCTCTCACTGTCTCTATCTGTCTGTCTGTCTCTCCGCCCCCTTCACCTTTCAGAACCGAATGGCATTAACACATGAACACTTGAGTCCCAGACACGACATATTGCACACATATGATAGTAATATATTAAAATTTTAACCCACGAGAACATTAAAATCCCCAAAAGTTCCAGGATGTCCAGATGCTATACTCTGGAGTTGTTCTTCTGTTCAGGAAATGAAACTTGGGGCTTTATTGAGGAAGGCTGCATTGTGAAGGGTAGTAGCCATTGAGGTGTCCCCGTCTGAAGTGGTCGTTTAATTGCGGATCTGTGAGTGCTTGTGAATTTGGCCTCGTCCTTTTGTTTCTAATACAAGTTGGGGATAAATGATTGTGCAGAGCTGTCTCCATCCCTCGTGTGAAACCTTCTCTCACGCTCTTTTCTATTGCATAATATCCGTTCTGTTTCAGTTTTTATGAATGGAAGTGCATATCCGTTCAACGCACACGATTCGATGACGTAGAACACACACCGGAATACTATATCACTGGCCTTGTTAATTTGCATAGTTTTTAAAGATATGAATCGGCTTAGTAGCAAAACAAGCCGACTTCTATACTTGAGTGTATGTCGATCACTAATGGCTACCCCAACCCCTTTTCGCCTGATTAGTCAATCTGACTACCGCCCACTGATACAAACTGAATAGACCCTCACGCCCCCAGGTCCATCTGACTATTCCATGTGTTGTCACTTTGAATTCGTGAACACCATACCAAGTTTTGTTTCAGCAAACCTTCATCAGTCGCGCTTTTTGGTAAACATGTTGTACGGATAATAATATTATGCACTCTTCATATCCATACAGCATGTTGTACGGATATGCACTTCCTTTATGAATAGTGTATGTTGGGGTTTTACATCTTTTTTTTCGGCACACTTAGGCTGTATCAGAGACGGTGCATAAGAGCTCTTGAAATACAATAGTTAGTTTGCAATGCAACTCTTTAAAGGTTTGGGGAGAAAAAAGAGCAGAGGGGGGGGGGGGGGAGGGATAAAAATGATAAAGACTCCGTCACTATTACATATGAGCTGCTAGGAAGGAAGAAACGGAGAGGGTTGGGGGGGGGGGTCAGAGGGCCAGTAGGATTCACATTAACTACTTGAGTTAATCAAACCTGACGCCCGCTGCCGTGCATTGCCCATCTGCGCTGATAACCGAGGGTGGCCCTCCACTCACTCTTGTTGCCTTACAGCCAGTCCATGCAAAGTTTTGTGGAGTTCAGGCCGTACTATGCAAAAGCTACTTTCACTTGCACAATGTAGGTAAGGGCCAGTACTGGCGCAGGGACAGCGGGTCACTAGTTTCTGGGTAAGAAGAGAGAACAGGAAGAAAAATCTAGCGAGTTTGGGGAGAGAAAGAGAGAGGGAGAGATTAAACCAAGAGAAAAGGATAGATTTTTAGAACAGTTACCTTGACCGTGAAAGGTTTTTGTTCGATTTTAAGCTTTGAGCAGCGACATCATCATCATCTCTCTCCCCCCCCCCCCCCCAAAAAAAAAAACCATCGCCGACCGGCGCTGCACTGTGGCGACGACGTGTCTGCTCCAGTTGTAACTGGGTGCATCGACACAAAGGCAAATTTCCCGAATGGGATTAAAGTAGTATACAAATACGAATCTTCATCACCACCAACATCATCATCATCATCATTAGCAGCAGCAACAACAGATCCAATTTATTCTAGAGAAAAAGAAAATGTGAAAGGGGTAGTAAGGCAAAAGAAGAGACTGGTGTAGACTGAATGTTAAAAAACGAATGTGATAGTTTGGAAAATGCAAAGCAGTGACTGCCTGTCACAATAGGACAGAAGCGTTGTCATGACGGCGACGGGGGAGGCCCGTGTGCATGTACCTACACTCTACAGAGTACTGACTGTGTGGTGCCGAGGCAGATAAATTTGATCTGTATCTTTTGTGTGCAGTTACAGGGGTCCTCAATCACATTTCATGTTTCTGAAGTTCCAAGGTCTTCTTAATTTTTATGTAGTCGCATGGCAGTATTGACTTTTGTGGCGCTGATGCAGCGGAATTTTATTTTGTCTTTTATATAGATTATAGTGGTCCTCAATCACATTCCTCGGAGTTGAAGTCGCAGGGTCTAATAGCAAAGCTCAGAGTATTTTTTTCGTTTCTTCATTATGGTTTGGAGATGATGGCTGTGTGGGGGAAAAAAAATTAGGACTGGGACCGGGAGCGAAAGCGAATAGACTGACAGACTCTGTTTGAAAGGAAAAACATTCTGTATTCAGCGGTGTCTTGGACACGATTATGGATTACGTACGAAGGCTGGAAAGATACAGGGCAGACTGGTGGTTCTCTTTAAATGTTGTTTTCGTTGAGTTTGCCACTTTGTAAAAATATAGAGGACACCTTCACTTCTACTCACCGCACAACCCCATTAGTTCTTTATTGAAAGTACTAAGTAGTGCAAGAGCCGTGGCTCTTGATAAAAGTATTTAGCGAAAAAAAATAAAAAAATAAAAAACTACATAAAACTGTGGCGATCGATAGCTACACACATACCCGTGACCCGGCGTCTGTTTTACGTAAATCAATGTTACTTTTTGCGTGTCTGGGGTTGAATTGATTTTCTTAAAAAGTTACACCGATTGTAACGATTCACTCTTCCCCCGGCTATTCCAACAAGCAAGCGCAGTCTCCCCCCCCCCCCCCCGAGTCAATGCCTATGGTTTCAACATCTTGGCTGTTTGATAGAGTTTCTATATTTACCAGAGTATCCGAAGCAAATCTATACCAGACCTGCCGACTGTCCCTTATTTCACAGGAAATTGACGAAATGTTATGGAAACCTCAGAAAATGTGCGGGGTCGCGCAAAGTTGCTGCACCCGCAACTAAGTACTCGTACTGGTGTAACAGTCTACACATTTGTTTTCTTGTTCACTTGCTTTATTGGTTCAATTTTTTATCCTGTTACAATTTGTTTTACCTGATGAAGATCAGTGGATTGAAAGCTTGGTTTGTTTTCCCGCTTCTTTAACATTTTATTGTAACGGTTTCTGCAGTATTTCTTATGCGATGCTCTGCTGCATATACGTTTTTCTTTTCCCCATATTTTGACTTATTTCACAGGACTGTCCTGTATATAGCCACAGGTGAAATAATTATGATTATTATTATTTCACATGATTTGAGGATAAAGGCCAATTAATAAAGTGCAAAACAACGATGGCAGATGCACAGTATATCAGTAGACACCTGGTACATTATGTGACCCCCTCATTATTTTGTTGGACGTTGGTTGACATAATTTATGTTGTTCTTTCCAATGGAAATCATGTAAAACCAGATGACATTTTCAGTTTGCCTTTAAAGGGCATGCGTGTATATGCCGCTTGATTGTCCCGCATTAATAAGAATGCATAGAATTTAAATAGTTCCAACTCCTACACTGGTTGGTGGCCTCAACAAGCGATGTACAAAAACTTTCTTCTTTGTTTATTTATTTAATCTTATACGATTTAATTTTTGTGACCAAATTCAAAATTCAGTTGGAAAATGTTAAAACCCAACAAGAGCATCAAATGTCAGGAACAACATTTTGACGGGTTGCTGTTCCGGCTTCTTCCCCATGTCCTCCCCATTTTTGATTACCTAGATCCGCCCATTCATGTTTTATCTACGCACTGTATTGCATCCCGACCCCCCCCCCCCTCCCACACACACACCATATTTTTTTACCACACCCTACTTTTGGCCCTGCCGCAGTCCTTTCTTTCACATTTTCTGTGTTTGCTCTTTCTTTCTTGTCCTTTCACCTTTATCTCGCCGCCCCACTTGTTTCTATTCCCCCTTCTCTCTCCATCTCTCACTTTCCCTCCACCTCCTTCTCTCTCTCTCTCTTTCTGTCCACACACACAAACCCAATTTTTGTTCAATATTCCGCCGTGAAGACTCTTCGCTCTTTTCTCCACATTTTCTGGTTTTCATTCTTTCTTTCCTGTCTGTCCATCCACCTACATCATGCCCCACCCACCCCACACCACCAGCCTCTCCTTCCCGTGGCACTGTTATCCCACCACAACACAAGGCGGGAGAAAGGTTCCATCGTCCTTCATGCTGGCCGCGACACGCCGGTTTATCGCACGGTACAGGCCTACGCCTCGTCTTCATCATACCATTTTCCTATTTAATGGATTCAGCAGCCGCCCATGCGTTTTTGAGAATTTCAACAACGCTGAGCTAGATTAGCTCATTCTGTGCGTTTTCTCTCGCGCTTTCTTTGGTTGTGAGTACAGGAAAAAGTGAACATTTCTTGATTATTTCTCCTGGAAGTGGATTCTTCAGTGAGTAGTGTTTTATGATGTCTCATTAGTATTCATGTTTATGATAAGTTCCAGTATTATTCATATTGCTTGAAGGAGTGCTGACATTTATTTGGACCAGTGTACGATAGACAGTTGGAATAGCTTAAATTCTTTCAAGGCCGGCTACACTGAGACATTTTTGCCGAGTTGTAAATTTGTAAGTATGTGATAATAATATAATTATATTGTTGGTGTGCGTGTGCATTGCATATATTTACAGTGCTGCTTCATTTTTTAGTCTACATGTCAGTTTATAATTGACACGCGTATGAAATGAAAATTAAAGTATTGTTTAAAAAATATAATATCACATTATTCCATGTCCATATATCTCTCTCTCTCTCTTTCCCCTCTCTCTTTCTCTCTCTCTCTCTCTCTCTGTCTCTGTCTGTCTGTCTCTCTCAATAACTGTGTTTATCCCCGTAGATTGGCCATTTGTGTCATAGTTTTCGATCAGTCATGCATAATAAGTCTTCTATTTCTCCTTCGTGAGTGTCTTTACCTCGGTGTCCCACTTGTGTCTTGCTGTCTTTCTCTCTTTCTCTCTCTCTCTCTCCCTCTCTGTCTGTCTATCTGTTTTTCGGTCTGTCTGTCTGTCTGTCTCTTTCTTTCTCTCTCTCTCTCACACACACACACACACAATTGTCTCTTCCCCGCCTTCCGGAATCTAGTGATAGCTGCACAGTATTACGACACAATGTTTGCCCATGTACTTACTTAGCCATTTCCGATGAGCCAAGGACCACACGGTGCGGTGGCCTGTGGTGAACCTAACAATGCAACAAAAACATCCCAACCAGGAAGCCTTGATGTGTCTGTGATTGATTTGTTTGTTACATCTGGCGTGATTTCTACACAGATATAGGCGCTTGTAATGACACATTCCCCACTCTTCAGGCTGTACGATATGATACGGTAAAGCCAAGAATAGACTTGTTAGATCTGAACTCTTGATTAACCAAGTAGGTGGATTATTAATCTCCGTCTTCCATCTCACTTTCTTTCTCTCTGGCTTGGTACTAAGATTGATGTAAACGATGGGACTGACCTGCTGATATCACTGAAGTGCCTTGACACCTGTTTCTTAGAATCTGAAATCGCTCCATAGTATTTGCGTAGACAAACTGACTCAGTGATGGTTGGCTTAGGCCCTGTACCAACTTAATTTTCCTATAACTGATTGTGGGAATTGCCAGTAGTGTTAATTAACCGGACTGTATTCAGGGGAATAAAAAAGCATTCCCGTTTCTTAGTATTGAAAGATCGATAAATAATTAAAAAGAACAACAAAACAAATACTACGGTTGTGCTGGCAAAATACACCAGAAGAAGAGTGTTGCTCAAGATTTTGATCCTATACTTTGATATCTGTTGTCATGCCTGCAGTAGATTATTCTGTCTAGAATAAATATTGCTGTACCAGCGTATACACTGGACGAAATGTTGCTCAAGATTTTGGTATTATACTTTGACATTCGCTGTCATGCCCTCAGTATATTTATTATTCTGTCTAAATGAATAAATACTGTGAACTCACCGATTACTATGAACGCACAGGGGAGAAGTCATTGTGAGAAGTGAGTGGGTATAATGTGTCAAGGTACGCGTATCGAAATGTCGTCACGGCTCTACGATAATGGCATGTCATACTTGGCCAAAATGTATCAGGCAATGTTATAGAAAAAGAAATGCGCCAATAGGAAATTCAATAATCCACAAGAATCATAAAGGCAAATTCCATAACATTTTTTCTTAAGATCTCAGAAGTGTCAAAAAAAAAAACGACTTATGCCGTTAGTGTACAGCAGTGACGATGTTATGTCTGTCGTTGAACGTAGTGCTGCCCACGGCCTACAAATATACATGTATTGTAGTTCAAATGAAAGTCAAAACGTGTTTCAAAGAAAAAAAAAGCCTTGGTATTCACCACACTCTGCGCGCGCGCGCACACACACACAGAGTCAGTTGTTCGTGTGCGCAAAACCTCACTTTATAATATAAAATACAATGTATTATACAAACAAGAGAGAGAGGAGTGCTCTTTAACCCAATTTTTACATCAGCCCACGGCCTACAAATATACATGTATTGTAGTTCAAATGAAAGTCAAAACGTGTTTCAAAGAAAAAAAAAGCCTTGGTATTCACCACACTCTGCGCGCGCGCGCACACACACACACAGAGTCAGTTGTTCGTGTGCGCAAAACCTCACTTTATAATATAAAATACAATGTATTATACAAACAAGAGAGAGAGGAGTGCTCTTTAACCCAATTTTTACATCTAGGGGTCTGATAGACCCTAGACACTCACTCTCTCCATCATAATTACCATCCCTCAACCGAATGTAAAATAGGGTTATAGCATCAGCAGATCCCACCCACATTGTGAAGGCTGCACGTAGCTTTACGCAAATTGCTTTCTATGCAATGTTATCCGTACACCTTTAGACAAGATAGGTGTGGAGTTTCTGTTGTGGTGATTAACACATACTCACACACCGCTCATGCTTTGATCTGTGTGATAAATTGAGACTGGCACAAAGCGCCGCTGAGGTGTTGCAAGTTACGAACTGCACGGGAGAGAACACATCGTCACTCAGCTCAAAGAAGGTGCGGTTTTGTTTCCTTGGATAGATAGATAGATAGATAGATAGATAGATAGATAGATAGATAGATAGATAGATAGATAGATAGATAGATAGATAGATAGATAGATAGATAGATAGATAGACAGACAGACAGACAGATAGATAGATAGATAGACGATAGATAAACATGCGGGCAGACCGGTGATAGATAGATAGATAGATAGATAGATAGATAGACGATAGATAGATAGATAGATAGATAGATAGATAGATAGATAGACGATAGATAAACATGCGGGCAGATCGGTGATAGATAGATAGATAGATAGATAGATAGATAGATAGATAGATAGATAGATATATAGATAGATAGATAGATAGATAGATAGATAGATAGATAGATAGATAGACAGATAGACAGATAGATAGATAGACGATAGATAAACATGCGGGCAGACCGATGATAGATAGATAGATAGATAGATAGATAGATAGATAGATAGATAGACAGACAGACAGACAGACAGACAGACAGATAGATAGATAGATAGATAGACGATAGATAGATAAATAGATAGATAGATAGATAGATAGACGATAGATAGATAGATAGATAGATAGATAGATAGATAGATAGATAGATAGATAGATAGATAGATAGATAGATAGATAGATAGATAGATAAATAGATAGATAGATAGATAGATAGATAGACGATAGATAAACATGCGGGCAGACTGGTGATAGATAGATAGATAGATAGATAGATAGATAGATAGATAGATAGATAGATAGATGATAGATAAACATGCGGGCAGACCGGTGATAGATAGATAGATAGATAGATAGATAGATAGATAGATAGATAGATAGATAGACGATAGATAGATAGATAGATAGATAGATAGATAGATAGATAGATAGATAGATAGAGAGATAAACATGCGGGCAGACGGGTGATAGATAGATAGATAGATAGATAGATAGATAGATAGATAGATAGATAGATAGATAGATAGATAGATAGATAGATAGATAGATAGATAGATAAACATGCGGGCAGACGGGTGATAGATAGATAGATAGATAGATAGATAGATAGATAAACATGCGGGCAGACGGGTGATAGATAGATAGATAGATGTGCGGGCAGACGGGTGGATGAATGGATGGGTGGTCCCCAAAACTTTATTAAACACGTTATGTGCCCACAAATCTGGGCAGATATTATTATGGTTGTGGAGAAGAAAAAAATAAAAGAGGGGGGAGGGGAGGGGGAGGGGTAAGAGTGCTTGCTGGCGCATTCAGAGTGGTGCTAGGGGGGGAGGGGAGGGGGGGGGTAAGTGCTTTGCTGGCGCATTCAGAGTGGTGCTAGGGGGGGAGGAGAGGGGAGGGGGGGGGGTTAAGTGCTTTGCTGGCGCATTCAGAGTGGTGCTAGGGGGGGAGGAGGGGGGAGGGGTAAGTGCTTTGCTGGCGCATTCAGAGTGGTGCTAGGGGGGAGGGGGGGGGGGTAAGTGCTTTGCTGGCGCATTCAGAGTGGTGGTAGGGGGGAGGGGGGGGGTAAGTGCTTTGCTGGCGCATTCAGAGTGGTGCTAGGGGGGGAGGGGGGGGGTAAGTGCTTTGCTGGCGCATTCAGAGTGGTGCTAGGGGGGGGGGAGGGGGGGGTTAAGTGCTTTGCTGGCGCATTCAGAGTGGTGCTAGGGGGGGAGGAGGGGGGAGGGGTAAGTGCTTTGCTGGCGCATTCAGAGTGGTGCTAGGGGGGGAGGGGGGGGAAGTGCTTTGCTGGCGCATTCAGAGTGGTGCTAGGGGGGGAGGAGAGGGGAGGGGGGGTAAGAGTGGAGGAGGGGGTAAGAATGGAGGAGGAGGGGGGGTAAGAGTGGAGGAGGGGGGGGTAAGAGTGGAGGAGTGGGGGGGGGGGTAAGAGTGCTTTGCTGGCGCATTCAGAGTGGTGCTAGCACTTGTTGCAGTTTCATTGTCTTTGATCTGAATTTTGTCACGCGACGGCCGTGAATTATCCACTTCATGGCAGTATTGGAGGGTGGGGAGAGGGAGAACAAAAAAGCACCGGAAGAGCTGAGTGGACAGAGTTCATGAATGGAAGAGAGAAAATGAATGGGGAGAATACAGAGAGTGAGAGATCGCCCTTCCTGCCCTGTCTAGTCTTTGCTCAGTTCTCGCGTAATGGGTGTCACGCAATAAGATCTCTGTGACGTTTTCGAAGAGAACTGATCGTTTAAAAAGACCCCCCCCCCTCTCTTTCTCTCTCTCTCTTGTCTGTCTTTCTGTCTGTCTGTCTGTCTCTCTTTTTCTCTCGCTCTCTCTCATTCTCGCTCACACACCCTCTGAATATACGAAGTCATCATTTTTAATAATTGACGATGTCGATATTGCTTGATAGGTATGTTCAACAAGCGTAAAAATATACCTTTTTCCGAAAGAAGCTTGTGGTACCAGCAACGTTAAACTTTTGCTTGCAAGCATGACGTAGGACGTAAACTGTCTCTCTGCCAGCAGCCTAAAGTAGGACTAGGTGAAGAGAGATCCGAAATCGGTAAATTTGTAAAACATGCACTCGTCGAGGTATGTTGAGGAGGGAGTAAAGAGAAACAGGCTGTGTTCTGGGATGTAAGGAAGTGTGTTAATAATTGTTTTCGACTTCTTTATCGTGAAACTGCGCGTGTAATCGCACAACTGCAGATAGGCCTCGCTTTTTCCTTTTTTCCCTTACTGTCATGGATCTAGCGGATGAATGTGGAAGCACCTGAAATGTGTCCATGCGACCAAAAATTATGAAATTTTCGATGCTACATCAATTTTCGTCGATAAATTACATGGGCACGTCCATTTGGGTCAAAACTCAGTCTTATGATTTAATTACTGAAAAGAGAGACATTTTTGTTGAGTCGAATCGAAAAGTGTGACGGGAAATTGCGTTCTACGTCTCTCTTTACACATTTGCTGGCCGAAAGTCAACTTTGTCACATTTGTGAATTGTGTAACAAAAAGATCTATCTTTGCGTCGAATCCAAATGCCATTATGAATGTGATCTAGATCTAGATGTAGGCTACAGCTGAGCTTGTTACAAGGAAACTTGACCAGATTTATCTTGCCCGGGTCAGCAAGTTTGGCCAAGTATTCTGTGAACGCTTTGAAACATTTTTTTCCTTTCCTTTTATTAAGAGGAAGTAGATCTACAGTATGTTTGTAAAACTCAAAATGTATTTAAGATAAGAAATGCATTTCATGTGAAACATTTTTATTTCCATTTCCGGTATAATTAGCCCGTTTGCACTGAGACGGTTTCACGTCATGAGTGCAACACGAATTGCTGTGACTAGTTCGCCCGTTGACTGGGAGAATACACAAATGTGATGTATCTAAAGTTCATATTCAACCAGCAGTGTGTAGAGAGGGGCGAAAAACGAAACTTCCCTTCACACTTTTCTATTGTACTCAAACGAAAATGCTTCTCTGTTTTGGGGGCTCTAAAAGATCGCAAACAAAATTAATGATATTAAAGAGTGATTTTTGTCCGAAATGCAGTTGTCCACGTAAGTCATTTTCAGAAAGTGAGACAGTACACAACGTTTCATAGTTTTTGATGGTGTAGTCGAGAAGGTTTAGCTGCTTACATGTTCACCCTTCAGCTCCATTATAGAATGATGTAGCGGTAAGTTGCTGTCGTGAGGGGACCGCCGAATTACAAAGCCGAAAAGAGACAAATAGTGTTGTGTTCACTGCTTAACTATAGATTACTGTGTAAAACATCAGAGCTCCCAGCAACAGCCACCGGGGAGGTTTTATATACATTGTGTATATCATGTTGGGAAATGAACAGAACTGGACAGAGGTTTACAGTGCTCTAAAGACTGATATGAAATCACAAGACCAGCCATCATTATTATGGAAAAAGGACGTAACCTGTTATCTACTTTCATTAACTGGGTCATTTTCAATTTAATTACGTGGTCTTGTAGTGGGAGCTGGTCTTATTTTACAAGATGGCTCAAAGCTTACATAACCATTGTCTGCAAAATAAATAACTAATTAAACATTGAAACTGAATTAAAACAATAACAGCAACAACAGTGAACTGATATTTAAATAATATATTACCTATTTAATGAAGCTCAAATCCACATGCAAGCTGAAACACGACTGTGTTTTAGTTGTAATGTAATGGTGCATGTACTAACAAAATAATAATATAAAGAGATTTTGGCCCACCTTGTAATAATTGTGAGCTAGAAATTCTGTTTGCCAGACGAGGATATAGATGGTGTCAGGCGCAAACCGGCCAAGTCCAAAAATTTCATATTACTTTATATAGTACCATTTTATGAAGCCTGGAATCCTGCATCATATGTAAAAGTAGCTGTTACCATTATCCAGTAGAAATACTCAAAACAAGCATGTGATCAAACCGGCTAGGTCCATTTCCCATTAGTTTTAGCGGCAGTTTTTTGTTTCTCCCGTAAAATTTGCTTATTTGGACTTGGCCGGTTTGCTCCTGACACCATCGATATGGTTTTGCATCGAATTTCTGCCTTTGTTGTTTAAAATATATTTTCATTTTCATTACACCCATTTGTCTGTCCACCCGCCTACTGTTACCTACCCGTCATCTCTGGCCCATCTCGTTCATCTCAGCCTTGCCCACTCCCAACCCACCGTAGGCCCTATTGCCGTGTAATTGCTTTATAATGTCCAACTGACAAATTTGATTTGCAGGAAACTTACCAGCACATGGAGACGTCACATCAAAGATACGTCCTCTCCCTGAACTTGTTTTGTCGTGTCGTCATCTCTTGCGTGTGATGTCCCTGGTTCTCTTTACTTGTTGGGTATAGATGTCAGATCCACTGGTAGGAGGGGGGGTGGGGGGAGTGAGAGAGAGAGAGCTCTTTATGTGTATATGTGTGTGTATTTATGCTCTTTCTCTCTTTCTCTCTCTCTATCTCTCTCGATATGAGAGAGAAAGTTGTCGCTCTCTCTCTCTCTCTCTCTCTCTCTCTCCCCCCCCCCCACATCCCACATATGACAGGGGAAAGAGCCCTCGCTTTCTCCCTCTCCACTTAAGAGAGGGAAATCCATCGCTGTCTCCCTTTCTCCTTTCTCTGTCTGTCACTGTCGGTCTGTCTGTACGTCTCTCTTTCACTCCCCCTACCCTTATCGCGTGTCTCTATTTTATTCTCTCTCTCCCCCCCCCCCTCCCCCAGAATCGGGGGGGGGGGAATTCCCGTTAAGTGCCAACAGCGCGCAATTAACTCACGAGTAGCAGTTATCGATTCATTGTCAATAGTCATCGGTTTGGGGATTTTTCTTTTAGGCTGTCGTTGGCTCACGCTCCCCCAACTGCGTCATCATTCAGAGTGAGTGGGTTTGGATTTTTCACCCGGTGCTCTTAGTCGCCCGGAATTACATGGGACTAGTTTTGGTTAGAAGTTCTCTGTTGTTGTATGTGGTTTGACTTGGTCACATTTTTTGTGATTTCCGTGTGCACGTAGGAGATTCATTATGCGGCGGAGGTCCTGTAAGTTATCTGGGTTTAGTTTGGGTGTCTTGTTATCTGTCATAATCTATGTATCGTTCTGTTTGTCTCTGTCTGTGTGTCTGTCTGCCGATCTACCTACTTATGGATGTATATTTGACAGCATCTATCTATCTATCTATCTATCTATCTATCTATCTATCTATCTATCTATCTATCTATCTATCTATCTATCTATCTATCTATCTTCTGTCTGTCTGTCTGTCTGTCTGTCTGTCTGCCTGCCTGTCTGTCTGTCTGGCCGTCTGTCTATCTGTCTATCTATCTATATATCTATCTGTCTACCTGTCTGTCTGTCTGTCTGCCTATCTATCTATTTATCTATCTGTCTGTCTGTCTGTCTGTCTGCCTATCTATCTATCTATCTATCTATCTATCTATCTATCTATCTATCTATCTATCTATCTATCTATCGGCCTGTCTGTCTGTCTGTCTATCTGTCCGTCTATCTATATATCTATCTATCTATCTGTCTGCCTGTCTGTCTGTCTGCCTATCTATCTGTCTGTCTGTCTGTCTATCCATCTATCTATCTATCTATCTATCTATCTATCTATCTATCTATCTATCTATCTATCTATCTATCTATCTATCTATCTAACTCTGTATCTCATCAGAAGGCGGTGCCCCCAGCAGTGCAGTTTAAACCCCCTCGTTCCCACGTACTTCTCCCGTCGCTTCCATAAATTTTCAGTGTTGTTAATTCCCGAGAGTGTTGAAAGATACACGCCTGATGTCGACCATGTCTCGCTGAGAGCTTTGGTAAATGTCACGTAATAGACTTCACCCGCGATCGATGGCGTTGGAATTTCGTAATTGTTTCACATTATTTTGTGAATTTCTTAGTCTGCATGAATGTATTGTCTTCATAACCCCTGCCTCTCTCTCTCTCTCTCTCTCTCTCTCTCTCTCTCTCTCTCACGCACTCACCCATCCTCCATCCGTTCTTTCTCTCCCTGCCCTCCATCTCCCCCTCCTCCGTTTCTCCTTCTCAATTGCCCCCTCTCTTTCTCCTCACTCACCCTCCTTCTGTTCTCTCTCCCTCCCTCCCCCCTCACTTTTTTCATCCCTCTATTACCACCCACCCCCCGCTCTCCTTCTCCATTGCCCCTTCTCTCTTCCCTTTCACTCTCTCCCTCCTTATCTCCCTCCAAGGGCAATCAAAATCTTTCCAGCATTCTCCCATTTCAATCTTTTGCCATTCTGTTGTTGTTTTTTTTCTATGTACACACCCCCCCCCCTCCCACTCCACTACCTGCCATCTCAGCTTGCCTTCAATTTTCTCAACTAGTTTGGGCCAGTAATGATTGGCTTCCGTTTACTAGGGATTCCGGAAAATAATTTATTCTGTATTTTTCCGAGCTTCTATTGCCTTCATTTTCTTTCGCATTTTTTGTGGTAAAATGAGGAAATGTATTTTTCTGTATTTTCTGTCTTATTACCATTCTTTGTGCGTTTCATTTTTTCACTCTTTCATGTTTCTTCTTCCCCTGTAGCGATTTGCTCATTCGGCGTTCTTTCATCATCCTATACCTACTTTTTTTTTCCGTCATCCTACATAATATTATATGCTGTGATTATCTACCCCAAGGGGCCCGCATCTCTCGTACTTCTGTCTTTCATGTGCCCTACACTCCATTGGCTGGGAGAAAGAGAGAAGAGGCAGGAAGGGAGGGAGCATTTTACAGTCATATTTGATCGGATATAGCTTGTAATGCGTCATGAATTTCTTACTTTCCAATTGCCCCCCAGTTTTTGCCCACTTTTTCATTTCCCTCTCCACCCCGTGTACTTGTTGGTACTAAATAGTAATGCAGTCTTATTTTTTGTTAGTCTAAAAGTGTTTTATCGGGTATTAATGCATATGGGTTTCTCAGCATTATGAATTGACTGATCGATTCAGATCAAATCAATTTTGGCATACACACGCCCGCGGATAGATTCTGTGCCCGTGCACACAAACATCTACAAACACACACAGGATCGATGAGTCTTGTCAGGGGTGAGTAAATACTGTCTTCTCTAGTTCTCTTTCCCCTCCTCGCACTCGCGGATTTATCGTGTGTGTGTGTGCGCGCGCGTGTGCGTGTGTTATCAGCACAGTCATGAGAGACATGAAAATGAAAAGTGATTGCCGTGATGTGTTGCACTGAACTTCGAAATATCTCTCATCAGATCGGCTTTCGAAGTCTTTCGAATCGTAAAAGGAGTGCTGAAATGAAATGCACCATTTCCAGTTTTCACGTCCATCATTTCTTTCTTCTTGCCGGTGTTTCAGACATAATCTACCCATTACCACCCGGTCCTTCTCTTGTTATATTACCTCTTCGTCTCTCCTTATGGCCGTTATCATGCAGTTCCCTCGCCATAAATTTTATTTATCTGTGTCGGCGAACGTTTTGTAGTCTTGCCCTTGTGTTACACACACCCTGCTGGGTTTTTGTTATTTCCCAATCGCCGGCTTTCGCCTCGTCTTTCCTCCGGATTACATGTTTTGCCGACTCTGTTGATTCCGTCGTCATCCATTGTTTATTTTTGTGGTGGGAATTTTCTCTCTTGTTATTTGAAGTCATAATCTGCTTTGCCTCCACCCATTTCATTCTTCTCTTGCCCCCCTTTTACCTGTTTATTTCTTGTTTTTGTTTTACCTTTTAGTTCCTACGTTTATTTACCCCGAGGCTAACTTGTGTGTTTTAACTGCGCGCAGCTCCTCGTGTAAGGTAAGGCACATCGTTTTTATACAGCACCCTTTGCCGGGCTTTTTATCTGCTATTTATTTCTATAATGTCTCTTGTATCTGCTCGCCTCCTGATTTTCATCACAGGACACAAACATTATATCCACCCTGTATCAGGCCTTTTTCTCAGACAGAATTTACTTTCTAACTACATGGACTCATCGTAGACTGCTGTTCGAGTTTATTCATCCCTGGCATCGTGCACATTTCAGCCATTTATTTCTCATGCGTCATGCATGTACATCGTTTCTTCGTCATCTTCCTGGCAGTTTTTAAGCTCAGCTCATATTATCATTCAGTTTATTTTATGTTAGTTTTCAGCGGGCCCCATACGTACATCACTCCCAACTAACCGTCTTCATAATGCACATCTCTCTCTCTCTCTCTCTGTCTCTCTCTCTGTCTCTCTCTGTCTCTCCTACACCTCTTCATTTATTTATGTCTGTTATGCAACAGTTCGTTTCTTTTAACATCACCGTAGTTTCCTCCTGCCTGTTTATCACACTGTTTATTCTCTTTCCCATATTGTGCTGCTCCCTCTCTTCTCTTCCCCCCCCCTCCCCCTCTTGCAGTTGGTGTATTTTTGTAGTGCACAACCTTGTCACTCTAGTCATCTCAACAGGAGTCATTACGGCATCTTCCCAATGCCCCGCCATGGTCTAGCATTGCTCTTTCGCCCCATGTCTCAGCTCTCAAAACACCCATTTAGCATCACTGACGTATCAGTCTCACGCTGGCGGTCTCCAAGAGAAATCTGGGCGAGGAGGGTGGGTCCCGGGAAGTAACCGATGATGACGAGTGAGAGAACTGGATTATCGTACAACGCTGTAGATTTTGATCCTACCGAGAAGATGTTATGACAAGACTGAGAGTTTAGGTAGAAGATGTAAACACACTGGAATATATTTTATCACCATTTTGTTTCGTTGGCACTTATCATGCTCACGCCCGGAGGTGTAGCTGATAGTGTTATATAGTGCCTGTCTGCCTGCCAGAACTCACTTGTGGCCCCCATCAGTGGAGACCTTAAGAAACCAACTATCGTTGGGGCCTCAGGTGTCTCCTTTCGTTTATGACATTACGGGGGCCGTAGGAACACGGGCTATTTAGCTAGTGTCCTTGTCAATTGTCTGCATTTTTCTTATGATTCACATGTCAGGCACCGGGAGGCACCATTCCACATTTTTCAATCTGTCCCACCCAATTCACGTAACATTCTTGCGCGAGCTCCCCAAAGGGAAACAAGTCCGTGGCGAGAAGGGAGACAAGCCTGGAGTAAATGGGGAGGAAAAAAAATGATACACGTATACGCCTGTCGGTGAGTCCTCTTTAGGAAACACGGCACTGTGTGTTTTTCCAAGCGTCTGTTTTCAAATTTTTACTCGCAGGCGACGGAGAAAGGTTGTAATAACTAACGTCTGTTTGCAAAGACCGACGCCCGCGAATCCTATTTCATGACCATGATGCGAACTCGCGTGAAGTTGGCAAAGATTTACTCCTCACATTCTGTTAGGGGCGATCGTGCTTCTAAAATAATCATGGCGACGGGTTAATTTTTGCGCAAAGCTTGCTAAATAGGCTACATTAATTTGTGTTTATACATGGACGAACTATTATAATTTGTGTTTATACATTATGTTTGAATTTCTATAGTGGAAGTATGCTGCTATTATTTAACCGTCTTGCTGCCACAGGGCTGATATACAGGCCCATCATATGTTGCAGAAGACTGCCGCATGGCCAATATATCAGTCCTAATGTTTCATGCTGAATCTGCTGCGAGGCTGATATATATCGGATTATCCACAGACATGGTTGTCACATGTTTTGCACTCCTAATTTTACAATTTCCTGCTGTCTTTCTACCTGACAATCCATTTTTTCTTGTAGTCTAAAGGAAGGGCATTTGGGATTGGCAGCAAAATGGTTAAGGGTTTGAAAACAGATTATTTAAGCTTGTGAAGTTTCCATGCAATTTGTTTGCTTTTCTGCTGAATAGTGCAGCCTTTTTAATTGAATTTCATTGTATTCGCTGAAATATGTTTCATTGTGTTGGTGCTAAATTCTCCCAAACTGCGTGATCGGTTATGTTCATTCAACTCAGGTCGTCAAAACAAAAATTCAGATAATCTGTTAAGACTAGGTATCGTACTCGCAGATCAAGCGTTTTCTCCCATCCCACGTGTTTAGCGATCCTCAAGGTGTCCCGCGATGGATTCAAGATGTTTCGGATGTCAGTGAATCGTGACCACTGTATTGTTCGCATTGGTACGTAATACGTGCTACTAATAATACTCATATACAGGGTAACGCTTTGTATCATGTCACACGTGACAAAATTTGATATTGTTTGCGCGCAAACATTTTGGAAAAATTGAGATTTAGCAAATTGGGCACACCAAGGTTTACGTTGGCGACAGTAACTTTTTGGGACAGAAATAACCTACAAGTTGTAACAAAAACCACATCGTGAATTGTTTGTCTAGATGACCCAAAAAGCCACCTCTACCAATTAAATATTGATGGATCAATCATTCGATGGTGCTGTTCAGAAAGAAGTCTATGACCGAGAACCCAGACTTGACGTCGTTGTCATGTTACAGCGTTCTTAGCTTCGTGGGCGTGAAATTGAATGCGAGATGAAGCACTAGCGATGATCGATTGAAGAGTTCAAGTGCTGTGTCAGGCAAAAATCTTTCTGTTTATAACTTCAAAACTATTAAATAAAAATGTGGACGCGACACTTCGTGAGAATTCAGAACTCACCACAAGCAGACATAACCCAAACCGTCAAAATCAGCAATACGCCGGTAAACTGTATGTTTTATGTTAGATATCGCTCAATGCATCATGTCTTATTGCCCCATTTCAGACCCTGTTTCTCCCCCTCCCCCACCCCTAACCGGGGGGGGGGGGTCACGGAGGAAGTAAGTGCTTCATAAAAACTGACAAGTTTAAAGTAGGGCAAAACGAGAAAATCCAAAACACATCTAAAAATCCCACAACTAAAATAATAAACAGAAGGAAAAGCCACAGCAGAACGCCCTGAAATTGGTGAAGCAGCATCGGCATGAGAGAAATCAAAGGCTGGGATACGCAAGGGCGGAATGTGGGCGGGGAAAGGGGGCCCACCATAAAGGCAGAAAACTCAGTTTGATGTTCACGCCTTAGTTTCTTCCACAATTAAAACTAAGTAGAAAATGAAAAAAAAAAGTGTGCGAGGTGGTGCTTTCCAGGGGAGGATCAGGCTTGCCCTACTTCCAATTCACAAATAGCAGCAATAGGTGCAGGTTCTGTTTTCAGAAGGTTTAATTAAGAAGCCTGTAACCAGTGCAGTGTGTTTAAGTGTAACTGTGTGTTCAAAGGCTCCTATAGCACAAGGGACTACCTTAATTTTTCACGGGTGAAAGTCTTCCTTAACCTTTGATGTTGATGAAGATTTTTCCACGTGGTTTCGGCTGGATACCTGCTTTCTGTTTTCGCTATGACAGCATCAGACCCGAACACCCCCCCCCCCCCCCCAAGAATCGGGGGGGGGGGGTGAAGAACAAAAAGGGGGGAGGGGCAAGAGAAGAGAGAGAGAGAGACACACGATAGAGATAGGGGGAGTGAATGAGAGACAGACATACAGACTGACAGTGACAGACAGAAAGGGAGACCGATGGATTTCCCTCTCTTAAGTGGAGAAAGAGAAAGCGAGGGCTCTTTCCCCTGTCATATGTGGGGAGAGAGAGAGAGAGAGAGAGGGAGGGTACTTCACTTTTTTCATGTTCCATCATTCACCCTCTTTCTCCATTCCAACGCAGTAATACATCCCATCCCTAGCCCCCCCCCCCCCCTTTACCTTCCTGTCGCAAAGAAGTTGATGGATGGCATGTAGTTATGTAGTTGTACACCTCACATGGAGACCTCCTTACAATTGTTTCCAGATCTCCCCCCCATACACTTGAGGCTGTGCCTTGTGCGTGTGTGTGGTGCTTGTGACAGGCATCATTGTGAATGTTCAGGAATTTTAGGCAGCTGTAGGATGGGCATGGCCCCACACAGCAGATGGCTCATGGGCAAGTGAAGCAGAATGACATTCTGTAATCAGATCAGGGATTGCTGTTTCATATCTGCAGGTCGCCTTCATTCCTCATTTTGTATTCCTTTTTTTGCTTTTCTCCATTTTGCTCTTACCCAGATTTCTTCCTCTTTTTCTTTTTCATGGGTTGTGCTGATTTCAACCTTTCTTGCTATCATTCCTCCTTTTCCATCTTCCCTATGTTTTGCGTTGCCATTTCTGGATTCCGTGTCCTCTTTCTGATATATCCATTTTATTGCCACCATTTGACTTTATCTGTCTGCTTTTTCTATCATTTTGATTTTGTCCTTTCCAGGTCTGTTATCCTCTTTGTGCTTTCTTCTGTCTTCCTGATATCCACCATTCTTTCTTTCATTCCTCCTGTTCCATTCTTCCTTCACTTTACCTTTTCCCAGATCTCGGGTTGTCCTCTGTGTGCTTTCTTCTGTCTTCTCGATATCCCGCTTTTTTCCATCCAATCCTCTTTTTTTTTTCTGTCCTTCCTCCATTTGTTTGTCCTTTCCAGATCTCCTGTCCTCTTTGTTCTTTCTTCTGTCTTCCTTTTATTCATCTTTCTTGCCTTTATTTCGCTTTCTCTGTCCTTCTCTTCTTCATTTTACTTTCTGTTTGCCAGATCCCATCTCATTTTTGTATTTCCTCTTAACTTCGTGATAATCACCTTGCCCTTGTTTTCCCTATAAATCCCACCCCCTCACCCTCCCCCAAAGCTTATCATTTTTTAAATACTTGTTCTTATTCATTCCGTATTCAGTGTTCTAACATTTTACATCCCATTACGTATCTTCCCAGTCATCCTCCCAGGAGCCTGAATGTCACTTCCTCTTGGGGGAATAAATACATGATATTGACAGTAATAATATGAGTTCCCTGTTCCCTAGCTAATGATACAGTTTTCTCATAGTCTTTGAGCTGTGCATTCAGTTGGAAAACATTGGTTTTGACAAACATTAAAGGCTGTAGATATTTCTAGATGGATAGCCTGACTTTCCTATAGATATTTGCCAGGCTATTTTACTCCATAATATAGCACCAAAAAGTGACAGACTTACGTGCATACCATATTATCAGGGTGTTTGCATGTGCTTTGATGACTAGTGAGGAGTAGCAAGGTCGTCAACCAGCCATTGTCAATTAAATGAACATAACGCAGTGTTTGTGCTTCTAAAAAGTCAATTTTTAAAATGTTTTGGCATGGGAAGTCCTACTTGATTAATATTGTGCGTGTGGTATGTTTATTAAAATTTGGAGTATCCAGTTTTCCATGTTATGAAGTCAACAGAGCCGTGTGTTTCAAGTGGTTACGTTAGATGCACTGTCTGATTATAGCAATTGCAGCATGCGGAAAACAGAAGACTTATTTTAAAACAGGGCATTTCAGATTAATATATTATGTGGTATGCAAGTCTTCTTTTCGTCTGCATTGCTCCATTTTCCATTCTGTAGGGAGGTTACAGTTTGCATGCCACAGTTTCCTCAGTACATAATTGCATAGTCCAGTCCGATAGACCAATTTAGTTGAAGGAGACGGACTGGTAGGTTGGAGCAAAACCCCAAAGTATGAATAATTCAATTTTGAAATGATTGGGTTACACAATGTAAAAATCACGGCTCATATAGATAAACTAGAAATTTGGTCTGGCACAGGCTTCGCTGTATGCCATCTATCTTTTATCGCAGATTTGCACTTTAAATAAAAAAGTGTGCATTTATGATACTTTGAGCGTCAGTTTTGTTTCAGATTTTCATTTTTTGTTTGTGATAAAACTTGTTAAAATCATATTTGTTTTTCCTTCTTCATTTGCAGATGCCATTAGTGAAAGCAATCCTCGCATCATTGACGACACCAGAGCTAGAAAGCTGGCCAATGATCTGAAAAGGTGCTCTTACTATGAAACTTGTGCTACCTATGGGCTGAACGTGGAGCGTGTTTTTCAGGACGGTGAGTGATTTATTTATTTATATTCATCTATTCATCTGTCAGGCTAGCAACTCTTAGCACTCATTCCTCTCAGCCCTATGCAGGTTTGGTTCATTCAACCATTCATCCATCCATCTATACTATCCATCCGCCCGTCCATCACCCATCTACACATCCATCCATTCACCTACCCACCCATTCATCCATCCGCCCACCCACCCACCCATCCATCCATACCATACTGCAGTCGCTAAAGGTGTAAGTTCAAAACATATATTTCGAAAATTTGTTTATGAAATGAATCTTCCACATTGTGACTTTATTTCTTTGAGCGCTCTGTCAGTTATCAGAATATTATATGGGACTTTGCAGTGGTGAATTATAGCACGACTGTTTATGAGCTATGTCAAGCTTTCATCGTGCGAAACTTCAGTCACTGTTTTCATTTGAGAAGGGACATAATACTGGGAAACATAAGCACCTGGAATTACCAATTTATTCACTTGATGTAAAATATGAATTTTGTAATTCATTACAGCCTGCCAGCGGATTGTTCAAATGCGTTACCCAAACGCACCCTCAGCAGTGCCGGCAGCGGTGCCCTCCACCCCCAACCACTCCCAACGATCCTTCTATGTGTCTCAGACCAGCAGCAACAAGCCCAGTGACACTCACAGCATTAGCAGCCACTCCACCAGCAGCTCTGGTACTCTGGTCACTACTGGACACACACAGGCAAGTGTAAGCACACACTTTATACATTTCTTAGTCTTAATTGCAATTGTCTTCTCCTAATTGTTTTTATCAGTGATTGCTTCGTGTTGGCGTCTTTCATCACCATTTCATTCGATTTCCTTTCCTTTTATGAAATATTTAGGAGTCTCCTTAAAAACCACATTTTCATTGCCTCTAGCTTGTTTTCCATGTCCTTAGTAATAGTTAATGTTCAGCATTCACATCCGTACAGGAGGAGTGACCACACATAGCTCTTCAAAACCCTCATAATTGCAGTTCATGGGACACCTGAATCGACACAAAGGTCTTGAACACCTTGCTCTAACTGGGGAAATAGAGGGCAAAAAAGACAGAGGTAGACAAAGAATGACATATCTAGAGATTTTGAACAGATGAGCAGCAGGGAAAAACCAGGACAATATGGGCTTTTTGGGAGCTTCTGAGCAGAGGAATATCTGTTCCAGATCCGGCACTTGAAGAGAGAGAGTCTCAATTATCTACACAAATAAGATCTTGTTGCAAAACCTTTGCCTAGAGCTCTAAGAAAGCCACAAAACTTAGAATCATGCAGTTTTCGCTTAAATTCTTTTGAAATAATATAATTTGGAATGAATGAATAAAACCCTCGAGACATGTTTTTATTATGCTCAAAGAAGATAGTTTTCAAGGTTCAGCCATAACTTTTCCAAGCACATTTTAAAAGTCAAACATTCTTGGCATTTCCTTTCCATGTTTTGTAGAAATTTCTTTATTATCCTTTGAGGCACTTTCTGTGCAACATTAAAAGCATGAATCAAGATGTTGAGGAAAGTATGATATTTTCTGTAGGCCTAGGCAGAGTCTGGGCTATTCTGTTTGTTTCTTGAAAAATTAGGAAATGTTCCAGAAATAGAGCTTTGAGCCCAGCATCAGATCATGTGTTTCAAACATAAAACATTGGGGATCAGAGGGTTAAGCTCTTGTTGCCTTGAGAGCGTGGTGGAAGCCAAGTTCAGGCCCCGTTTCAGATCAATAGGATCTTAGGATAATCTAATGGTAAAGTGAATGACTTGATCCAGCTCGCCATTTCTGTCAAAGCCTGTTGGAAAGGGATTTGCGACAAAAAGTTACAATTTTACCATCCAGAACTTCCCAGTTTCACCCAGTTGTTGTGAAACTTACTTCTTTTTGTCATGGCTAGCACAGATATATAATATTTTTGTATCTTCTGTAGAAAATTAAAATGTCATTAAAATTGATGAATTTCATGGGGTAAATTCCATCTGCTTTTGTTCTTTCTGCCAAAGGCAGACTTATAATTATATTTTTGAAAATCCTATAATGGCACTGGGTTCAAAAATATGGATTGTCTTTTCTGAGCCAGAGATTTAATGGGTCCTTGGGTTTATTATTTAATTTTTGTTTTCTTTAAAGCTCTGCTTGTGAGCATGGAATGATGATATACTGTTTTGTTTCTCTTATTCTTAATTACTTGTATGTATTCCCTTCAGCCCCCTCCTCCAACCCCAAAGGAGAAGGAAGTGAGAGAAGGTAAACCTGACAAATCAGAGAAGAAGAAAGACAAACAGCAGCAACAGCAACAACAACAACAACAACAGCAACATCTTGCCCAGCCAGTAGTGTTAGTCCCACCATCTTCCCAGCCCCCACAGGTGCCATCAGTGCCGCCTCCACAACCCATAACATTACCACAGTTGCAAGACCCGATAGATACTCAGGTAAGCTTGACCATTGTCACCTGCAGATTAGATAGCAAACAGAATGTTTTTTTTTTGTTTGCCTTTAACTCAGTTACAGTTTTATACGACATTGTACATGTCTAGCCATATCAAAATGACTGCAAACCAGTCATATTTCAGATTTTCAGATGAAAGTTGTGGCCACAAAAAAAAAAAAGAAAAAAAAAGATTGTATTGGTGGAGCGGACTTTGGTCTTTCACCTGGCCCTACTGTCACTCACAGTGTGTTGTTTTCCATCCAGATTTTTACATTGAGGTGAAGTAGTTAAATACAAAAGTAATTACTCTTCCAATAAAGTAGCACTAACAAATGACTGATTTATACTAGTCATAATTTAAGACTTCAAAAATGGTCAAATGGCTACGGTCTCAGTTTTCATCCACCCTTAACTGTAAGAGTGGTAAAACAATGTTTCACTGATATCTCAAAGGCACGCGTTTGAGATGTGTTTAGCGTATTTTGATATGGCATGATACTCCATGTTTTGTGTGTAGCTGTTTACAGTGCAATAATTTCAACATTTTGGCCACTTCATAATTTTATTATCAGAGTGCAGTATTGTAAAGCTGTCAGATAGGACAGTTTAAAGTTGCTCCACTTCCTGGCCATAATAAATATGACTAATTTTTAAACTGCTGAATTTTCAGTGAGAAAAGACATATAAATCTTAATCACATAGCCAAGTAAATGTTAGAAGCTGTGACCTTGCTCTTCTAGCTTGCAGGAATTAAAAGTAAATGTAGTGTTTGTTAAGTTTTACAGTAAATAGTGTCTAGACTGTCAGTATCTGTATTTTTGTATTTGCCATGAAAAGTGACTTGAGATGCCAGTTTGTGTCATGCTTGCATTGTGGAGAGCTGGTGTGAAGCACTACATAAACAGTGTAGAATTGGTCACTTTTGATTTATTGTGATTAGTAAGACAATTCTAGTAGACTTGGCGATTTCAGGCACCAGAGTTTAGACTTAATAATGAAACACAATTGGTAAAGTCCGTATTTCACCTTACAAATGAATTACTGCTATCACTGAGACTAGAATACACTCAGGTTTTAGACGGATTGATGATGGCGGTATCTACGAAACATTTCGAGCCTAATTCCAAAAGTTTCGATGAGTTGTTTTGAACTGTAAAGGGCACCAATTTTTCTAGGTTCCTGGAATTAGAGTCTACTAACATCAGGTGGAGACCAGTTGCTGGGATTTAACAGCCCAGTGCACATTTTGTATATTGGCCCAGGGGACTTGAAATAAACAATTTGACCATTTTATTTAGACTAGACTAGCAAAAAAAGATTGAAAGAATATGTGTGCATTATTTATTGTATTTTTGTTTGATTCGGGTGGTAAGTCCACAGCACACTTTGTCACTCATATCTGAAAGGTAGCACTGACTAGTTCATTTGTCTTTTTCACCCAGTTTAAAGTAGTCCTTGATTCAGGATGTGCTTTGTAAAAAAAAAAACAAAAAAAAAAAACAAAGTATGGGAAACTATTTTGACCGACGGCATGATACAATATTTTAAATAAATTAAGAGATAAATGTTCTGTGGAACCTTAAGTTTTATTTTTTCAAGTCCCCTTTGGAGATAACAATAAATTCCATCACTTTGTTACTGTTCAAAGCATAAGAATCTGAAGTATGTTACTGACATGTAATAAGGTTAATTCCCCACCGGATGAAAGTATTCTGGTAATTTTGACTGTAATTTTATGATTTGAATTGGACCTTTTAGATAGTTTAATTGAATTTTAGATGACTGAAGGGAAGAAAACGAGAGTGAAGGAGTCAAAACTATGATATTGTAATGTTGCAGTTCTGGTGTACACCCATTGGACATTGTTGTATTTTTGTACTGATGTTAGACGAGTTGTGGCTGCTACTGCTGCTGCTTTCATCATGTCTGTTGTTTGACACATTTGCCTTTGAACCTGATTATCATGTCGACCAGTGATTCTCAAAAGTGGGGCGGGGGTTTTGCACTTGGCTGCGGCCAAGGCAGGAACTTCAAAAATAAGGAGAGGAATTTCAACCAGGGGAGGCACTGGGTGAGAGGAATTTCAATTGGAAGAGGAATTTTTTTTAAGTATTAAACCAAATTGAAGATTTATGATTCATTGGAATAAGGATTTTGTTTTAGATTTGATTTGCAGTTACTGAAGAAATTTAATTTCATAAACTCTTTTAATAATTAGCACTTTGAAAAGATAATGGTGAAAAAATTACTAGACAGCAATTCAAAATGTGGGAGGAATTTAGGAAAACCTGGGATCGCAAGCAGAGAAATGCGGCCTGGGACTCTGAGAACCACTGGTGTAGAGCAACAGAAAATGGACTGTTGTTTTGTTTCAGTGGAGCCAAGCGGTGTTTTTGTTGTCAGTATGAGTATATGAGCATGTCTGATCTGACAGTGAGCTATGAGGAATGAATGAGGCGCTAACAGGAAAGAAGAAAGAAAAATTAAAATTTCAAACTGAACCCCATTTTTACAGACCACCAAGACCTCTAGAGCTGGAATATGGGGAGAATTTGTGATAAGAAACTGTGTAGGTCGTGCAAAAGTAATGTGTTTTATATCACCTTTTTCCTCTTTCGATCTTCCGGTGCTTTTGGTCTGGGCTTTTCTTAGCTGAACCATCCATCGCTGTCATCTTTCACCATCCCAGAGGGTGGAGCCTACAGCCTTAGCAACCAATTTTTTCCCCCCCCCATGGGTCATGAATATTTATTTACAACAGCTTTATAGATCAAATCCTTCTCTTGGTAGAAGGTTTGGCGGCACTGACTTTCAAAATATTCATGTAGATTTTGCTCTTGGTTTAACTTTTTTTTTGGTTAAATGTTTTTGGGAAAGAGAAACAAATCCATTTATAGTGGGTTGTACTGACACAGCCCACGCATTGAGCAAGGTTTACTGAGGTAAACAAGCTATCAAATGGAAAGACGTGCTTGAAGATTTATATATATTTTTTGTACGAAATTTATGTCATATTCTTTGTTCTTTCATATTGGGTCTTAACCACACTATGCTGGTTGTCAGTGCATTATGGCTTCTCACAGTAGTTACCCGGAACTAGCTTTGAGATAGTCTTGGTTGTTCGGGAAGAATTCTAGAGCCAGAACGAAAATGCAGAGCATAATGTTCTCCCTATCCCTTTTTCCTTGTTTGGTGCATGGATTGGACTGGAATGCTTGGTTGGTTTTTTTGTTCCTGTGCTCGTCTTTTTTTTTTTTTTTTTCCTGTTCCAACTTGTTCTGTTTTTATTTAATCTGGGATCGTCCTAACTCCAGTCTACTAATGTAACAGAATGACATTGTCTGAGTTTTTCTAATTAGTCCCACATACTCAAGATGTGGTTGGAATGCAATGCAATTATCTTTTGTTTTTGCTATGTTGTTTGTTTATTTTCATTTATTTCATGGCGTGATGGCTGATTTCAAAACTGTGACACAAAAAGCAAGGAAAATTATCAGCTATGCATTGGAATAGCGAGCTTGTGTAATACGTTTGCTAACCCTGCCCCCTACCGCTCGCTATTCGTTGAACAATAGAAGTAAAATCGCTCGCTATTTGGATGTTCTACCAAATTATCCGGTGTGTTTGTTAATGCAGATTATATATATATTGTTGAATTTTTCTCATTTGAATGAGGGAGATTCATACAACACAAACATAATCTTCTATCTAAAATTTGTGTCTCAAGTGCTTCCTGTAAAGGTTGTGTGAAAAGCAAACACGTCCATTTGTGGCGTAAAAAAAAAAGCAGACAAGACAGACAGGCTCTGCCTGCCGCTGAATTGTATTTGGTTTCAAGAGCAGCAATTTGTTCCTTCCAAGGTTGTACAGTGTCAGAAATAAATTTTTATTCTAATCAGCAAGAGGCCTGTGTCAGCTTGCACCCAGCAGGCATATTTTTGAGGTAAATGGCCTATTTGGGATTTAAATTTCTGGCATGTTGTGGTGCAATGAGCATTTGGCATAACCAGAGTGAGAATGATTAATTCATGGGGAGTTCCACTTAAAAGCTTCTTTAATTTCACAAGGAAATGTTCAGGGGACCACTGTTGAGTGTATAGAATGCTGTAATAAATTATGCACAAGACATGAAATTTTAAAGTAAATGCACAGTGTATGGGGCAGTTAAAAGAGGCTAAGGCTGTTTGGAATGACAAAATAATGGGTAGTTACGTGCATGTTGGCAGTGGTTGCTTCATCATTTACTTGGAACACGGACACCCTGCTCAAGAAGCGCTGTTATATTGACACCACTCTGCTGGTATTTTTGGAGGAACGTTATCAGGCCATGATAACTGGACCATGCTTGCAGCCACAGTTTTCAATGGAATATTTTTTCTTGCTTTTTTTCTTTCAAAATTTGGTTAAGATTTTGTTTTTTGTTTAAAAGCTTACCTTGTGTCACTGTTTTGAAAGTTTGCATCAGTTGAGTGTCTTTAATTTGTAGGTGTTTTTGATTGCATGCCCCATGGTTTTGTTTTGTTCTCCTTTGGTTTGTGTGTCCTCCACTCCAGGCCTATGATAAACCGCAGCAGGAGGAGACTGTGACTTGCACGCCGCTTGCCTTGCGCAAAAACAAAAAATCCTCTTCCGTCCAAAAATCCAATTCCTTCAGTGTAAGTGGGTAGTTAGATAGCTGCACATTTATGCATCTAGGTAGTTAACCATTTGGACCCTTTGCACGTTTGCTTCTGTATTTTGTTTGCACAATTGTTTTCCTTTCCTTCCTTTTTTTGAGAACATTTTTTTTTTTTAAAGTTAATGTTTCAGATCTTTATCTTGTTAATTTTTTAATGCTTTCTATCTGTTAGCAATTCTGCTGTCTTACACATTTTTTCTTGTTATTTATAATAAGCACTGTAGTTCCATATAGTTACATTGAAGATAAAGAATATACACTGACATTGAGTTTTACCAGGTTTATTTCCTGATAAGCTAGTACACTCGTATCTTTTTATTTCCCTTGAGGTTTAAAAAAGATTTTTTTGTGTGTGTTAAGATTCGGGACGAAACATTTAAGACCACGCGCACTTGTATGATAGATGTAAAGCATGCATGGGGTACATTTCCTTCTTATCCTCTTCATCTCTGAAGTTTAGTTTTATCACTGTGGGGAAAGGCTTTCCACTGACACATTTGACATGGGGATTTTAAGACCAGCGATTTTCCATAGTCTTTTTATGTTTTGCTGCTTTGCATATTGCCATAATAAAACCGTGGTGCTTGACCCTTGTTGTCATTATCACAGTCCAGCGATACTCTAGCAGGGTTTAAAGTACGCTGTTATTTGTTAACTGTGTTGCTTTCTTACAACAGCAATCTTCTTTTTTCATATGTAAGGTTACTGGCTAGTACGAATCACAGAGCATAGTGTTTTTTCATTGCTTTTGATGCTGTGGTGGTAAAAACATAATCAAATCTACTAACCAAGCACTGGAAGTTCAACCATTTGAGCTTTGTCCTTTCAAAAATATGGGATGGCTTTCTTATACATTTTTAGGTTTAAGTTTCTAACAAACCACTGAGTAATTTACCCACTGTATAATTATTCTTTACAAACTTAGACTATTTTAAACGTATCCAGTGAAATGAGATCTGTAGTACTGGGAAGCTTTGTAACTATCAGGTATTTCTTTTTAAAGATATTTTTTTGACAGTTTTCTTTCATGTTAACCTTTTTCTGTTTAGATTCATTCAAATCTGTCCTTTAAGCTCATGTCTAACAATTTTTTAAAGACATCCTTTGTCATTATATCAAACATAGCTTTTGCCAGTGGATTATATAGCACTTAGAAGAACAAGAATATTCTTTTCTTTGAAAAGCTATTGAAAGAGATGGAAGTATTTGCCATATGCAACGTCAGAGTATTGAGAAAAGGAAAGAAAAATGTTATAGGTGCCTTTGGCCATTTGTTAGACGGCTCAGTATTATGAAGCTGGGAGGCCTATTTCTAGAATCAGTATTTAGAAGGGAAAAAAATGCAAATCCCGATATAGAGTTAGTGTCAGACCACTGCAGGGCTTTTTTCTTTTGACAGATATTTTGTAGCAATTTAAGTCATGGTAACTAAAGTCATTTTCTGGAAATTTATGTTGCTACCATGATTTCCTGTCAAATCTATAATTACAGCATATTGCTTATGGGGCTAAAATGCTTATATTTGCAAGATAATGTTTTATCTTATTTTCATACTTTTTTATTTACTATATATTCTTTTTGTTTATATTTTTCAAGCAATTGTGATGACAGTGGGTAAAGCTGTGGGGGCTAACTTCCCTGAACTGCACAAAGCAGTGAAAAAACATTTTGACTAAAAAAATATAAAAAAAAAACTGCATGGCTATAAATCTACTTATTTTTCTGATATTGATTGTTCAGTTAAAGCAACAACGATTAGGTAAAACAAAAATTTCTAAAGGTTTGGAAACCCTTCATGCTTTTGTTACAGATATGTTGGGGAAAGTAAACCCACAATATATAACCCGGTTAAGCTACATCACATTTGCTTTATCTTTTTACCAAATTATCATTATTTTATTTATCAATTCAAGCATTTTTTTTCCCGTCTATTATTTATGACTCTATGTAATTGGTACACTAATGTTCATGTAATCATATGAAAGAAAGCAAGTATTTAATTTGCTTTGTCTAGTATCAGTCTGCAATGTTGTGCTGTGCATGATTTGCCTGCTGGTTGGTTTTCTTTCATCTTCTTTCCTCTTGAATATTTTTTTTTTTTTTTTAAAACACCACCCTTCCACCATCCCACCCATCTATTCATCCACACCCCTTATTTTACATCCTCCCACCATCCATTAAATCTTGTCACACCCTCCCATTTCCCACCTGAACCCTCCACTTATGGCCTGCCTCCAGGGTGCCAGCGAACTCCGGAACCAAGTCCAGAGCCATCCAGCAGCCAACATCTTGGCTTGGAAAAACAAGCAGTTTTTCAAACCTAACTTCCTCAGTGTAAGTTGGTACCCCTTGTCTTTATGAAATAGTTGGTCATCAGGCCAGATAGTGGCATAGAAATTAGTTACATGTAGTAATGGCATCACAAAATCTACTGTTTTGTATCCGCTAAATAAAATATATAAAAGAAATATTTCAAGCAGACAATATTACAATCTTTCATTTCCAACTTCATTGATCATGATTAATTTCAGGCATAAGGATGTTAAAACTGGGACAGATAAATGTTACTGAATATAAGGTGGAAAGACTAACGGCAGAATGTCTCAAAATATAAATCTTAAACCTATTAATGTCATTTTTCAGAACTTGTGTTTATGGTCAGAAATACAATTTCAGGATAAAGGTATTAGAAAAATGTACTGAATTTAAAATAAACAGTTTATCAAGCCATCCTGGAACCCAACATGCGTTTTTGGGCTTTTGTGTAATGTGATGGTTGATGTTTGTTAAATTCAGAGACTCTGGAAATCAGATTTTGTTGTTGCCATCTGACTAGGCTGATACTGTATTTTTGGATGCTCAAAAAATGAGTTACTGGACATAATTTTAGAGTAATGGCTTGCATTAAGGATAGTCTGATGATCTGACTAGACAAAAAGCAGATGAAAGGCAGAATTAAGTCTTGAACACCTTGCCTTTCAGTTGAAAAAAAAAAAAAGAAAAAAGAAAATGCCCATAAATAATGAATAAAAAGGCAAATAAATACATAATACATAAATAATTAATAAAACTAACATCAGACTCAGAGGAGCCACAGAACAATATATGTTTCAAAAGATAATGGGATTTGATTTAAATCAGCAACCAGGGAAATTAGAAAATGTTTCATATATCCCTAAACTAGATATAAACTCTAAAAAGACTGCACCATGTGCACGGGTCAAAACCCATTAATTTTCATTCAAAAATTAAAAGCCCATGGAACCACAGTGACAAACTCCAAATCCCCGCTGGCAAAATGTCCAAAAGCCACCAACTTCCCATTCTGTGACTTGGCACAGACACACTTCCAATCTCTCTTCTGATTGATTTCAACCACTAAACACCCCACTAATTCTTTGATCAATGAATGGCTTTCACCATAATGAACTGGTTTTATTTTTCACTCCACGAGTTTTTTTCTAACACGGCTGAGTTAATTTGGGCTGTTCAGTAGTGACAGGAATGTCTATAGGAGATACTCATAGTGCTTTGGCTTGAAGTGTAGGCACTGGCTAAATAATGGAATGTTGATTTGTCTTCAGACAGCTAGAGATACCTTTTCCTTATTTCTGCATTACAGGTGTTCGGCTAACTAATTGAAGGGTTAACTACATGTTCATACAGAGCTTACTGCAATTTTTTGTGTGTAAAATTGCAAATATTGCCTTAAAATGGTGAAATGATATAATTTCCAGCCTTAGAAATGGTTCTACTGATGGGCCTTACCATAAGGCCAGGAAATTTTTTTTTTTGTTGTTGCTTTTTTAAAAACAATATTACACATTGTGTCTATGCATATTGTCTGCTAAAATTGTCAGGACAGTTGTTTATGATGTTAAATAGAATTATGTCTTGGGTATTATTTCACATAGTTTGGGGATTCAGGGAATGTGTGATATTTAGCAGTTCCAATTTGATTATGATTATGGTACCATTGGATCTGTGGTATCGAGGAAAAAAACAACAAACCAACAAACATGTTGTGTTTGGCCAAAAACAATGTGACTCAGGACAGCATTATTCTCACTCTCCTGCCTTGTTGTAGTAAAATGGATTCGAAGTTCATTTACTTGTATCTGGAGCAGTTAAGATTAGAGATAAACTCGGATGAGACTTGTCCAAATATCTCGGTGCATTTTTGCTACTCTGTTTCTTTGGTTTGATGGTGATATTTCCTTAAAAGAGAAAATCTAAAATGAAGATTTTATTTGTGGGACCATGGAGATCTCTGTGTTGCAAAAGCTTCACAGCCAGGTAATTTTTGTTTTGGTGGTGTGGAGCACGACTTGCCAAGTTTCCATCAATCTGGTTATCTGAAATTTTAGTTCAGCAGGACTTACGAGTTTATGATTTACCATCTTAATAATTTGAAATTGTGGTAGTTGGTAACTGAGATGAACGATCACACACACTATTGCAGATGGAGATTTCCAAAAATGCAAAGATGCTATGTAGTTCAGTAACTAAGGTCATGTTTATGAGTTTAAGAGATATTTATTGGAGTGGTGAACATCATCTTGTTGGAACTTGAGTGCATAAATCTGCTGTGATATAAATTAATTAAGATTTGTGACAGATTTTTAAGTTTCCTCTTGCTACAAATAAGTTGGTTATTTATTATGATATTTGTTTGTGTTTGTGGCTGAAACGGTTAGAGCATGAAGATCTTAGTGGTTCTTGCATTTCATCATGTGGGTTTAGAAGTGAAAATTAACAGTTGAGATTTGTTTTGATTTGCATCGTTTTGTCAGATTTTGTCAATCTGCAGTACTGTGGGAGTGCAGAATGTGGGAAATGAACCATAAATGAGCATTGTTTTGAAATGAAATGCTGTTGGAACACCCATGTCATACAGTGGCGAGCTTGAACTCTTGAATTTTAACTTGTCTTATTTTTTTATATTCAGAGATTGAACACAGCATGTTGGAATAGAATGTTTCTCTTTTCATATGACACATGATTGTGTAATATTGTGCTTATACTGAACAATCTTTCTCAATGTCATCTTCCTGTTTGATGTACATTACACAACAAACATGGTAAACAATTATCAATTATCAGCATCTATCAGTTGTTGCTTTGCCAATCTGACAAACTGTTTTTGCTGGCTTTTTTGTTTTGTTTTTATTTATCTGTACCTTTTGCAATATGAATTTCTGTATTCTTTTTTTTTATCTTTACTCATGGCTGAATCTACAGTTTTTGTACATTTAGCAAGGAATTTTTGTTTGTTTGTTTGTTTTCATGTGGATGTGACAGATGCATGTCTAGTTATTATTTTGCCTGTGATTTTGGTTTGAAAGATTATGTTTTTGTGACACCATAGGATGCCTTATCAACCTCAATTTTTTTTAAAAAATCATTTCTGCTTGGTTTTCTTGTAGGAGAAACTAAGCAGGTATTTCTCTGAGCTTCAGTCTCACACCCCAGGCACTTTTTCTAAGCCTTCGTCCCCAGTACTAACACGAGTGACGCGTGGCAGATCCAACAGTGTTGCTGTTGTAAGTTACGTTGTAAGTTCTACCAAGTTTGTAGTATACTAGCCATCAGATGGCTTGGCTTGCAAGATAGCTTCCATCTACCACGCAGTTTCTCATACTTCTCTCTTCCTGCTACAGACAGAACACTGCCCGACTTGGAAAGGATTCATGATAACCACGATACATGCGAAACATGCTTATAACTAGATATCACCACTAACCTGTCATATTTATGCGCTCCAGGAGCTTGCACTGCAATGTACCTGCACACTTTGAAACATAGGCTTTCCTTTCACATCGTGCAAGTTTCATGGATGTTCTTGAAATGGAACGCTAGATTTTTTTCTAATTATGATAAAGCTGACATTAGTCCATATGTGTAGCAAACATTGGAAACTGCACCATGTTCATTAACTAATATTAGACTGCTGAAAATTACTCTTCTACTGCCATATTTGTCTCGTATTACTCAGTATCTTCTGATTGTGCAAGGTACCTGTACATCATCGTGTTAAGCTTGTATATTATTTTGTAATACTTTCTAAAAAATAATACTATAAACTTATTAATTAAACGAGATTCAAATTGAAGTTTAATTCTAATTTCATGAGTCACCCTGAGTAGGAATAACACGAGATCTCTTGCGCATGCTCACAAGTCATCTTTAAATCCACTGAAGAGATTGAACTCTCAACTACTAAATTACTGGGTCTGGGAGGGAAGGGCATGTTATTCCTACTCAGGGTGACTCATGAAATTAGAATTAAACTTCAATTTGAATCTCGTTTAATTAATAATTTCATTCGTCACCCCTCGTGTACGGAATAACACGAGACCTTTAAAGAAGAGAGTTCAATCTCTAATTTCTTCAGACTTACAATTACACTTAGTATCCATGAGGTATGTATCTATTTACTTACATACCTTAATCAGTCTGATCCCCCAGAACTGCCTCAGCAAACCTGTGTTTGTCCTCAATTGGTTTGCTGTAGAATTTTGCCACTGTACTGGCTCTTCTCCAGCCCACTGAAGACATGATGGTGGCTAGAGAAACTTGTCTCTCCATCGCCTTACTGGTCGATGCAGCTCGTACTGAATGAGCTTTGAAAAACCCCAAATTAATTCCTGATAGTTTCATTACTTCTCGAGTCCATCTTCCCAATGTGTCTCGTGTAATTGGGAGAAATGGTTTCTTAAAGCTGAGAAATAATTGCTCATGTTTCCTATACACACATGTTCTTTGAATATATGCTTGCACAAAAGTAGTAACACATAAAGCCTCTTCACTGAATTTGAGAAACTCCATATCTGAAACATGAAATCTGCTAGTTGTAGTCTTTGTTAAATTTGGAACTTTGATTTTTATGCAGTCTTCTGTTATTTCAATGTCATTTCTTCTAATATTCACAACACTCTGTCCTCTTCGACCAGACAATAGAAGAATAAGAACAGCAGTTTTTTGTGTAAGTTGTTTCAACGAAATCTTATTTGGTGGATGCCAGGTCCTTAACAAATCAAACACCTTGTTTACATCCCATGTCGATGAATATCGAGGCAGACTAGGCCTCAAATTGAAAATACCTTTCATGTATTTTTTCAATATATTCTCATTTACCATATTCCTATTTGGTAATGAGGTTTAGCACAGCACTTTTTGCCACATTAATTGAAGAATATGCTTTTCCTTCCTTAAAAAGCATAGTACAAAATTCAATTATTTCATGTTCATGACCTGACAGGGGATCCTTTTCCCTTTGACTGCAAAAATCCAACCAGCGTTTGGTAAATGATTCATAGTTCTTGACTGTGCCCTTTCGCCAAGCTGATGTGATAATGGTAACAGCATCTTCTGATAGTCCTTGTTTTTTGAAATTTTCCCTGATAATCTGCAAACAATTAGATGATTTTTTGATAAAGGGTGAATCAGATTAGGATGCACAGGATTTTGTAAACCAGATTTGTTGCACTGAAACACCAAGGGATCTTCTATTAGCAAATTCAGCATTTTAGGAAACCATATTTGTGTTTGCCACAATGGAGCCACTAACACAATTTCTGCCAAATCAGTTTCTAGTTTCTGCAAAATTGATGGAATAAGACAGAATGGAGGGAAGCAATAGCTTAACTCAAAGTCCCATTTGACGTGAAATGCATTCACTGCCCAGGCTAGAGGATCCGGTTTCCAGCTTATAAATTTAGAAACTTTGAAATTTAAGCGAGATGCAAACAGGTCGATGTCGAATTTTCCAAATCTGCTCTCAATTTTTTGGAAAATATTTTCATTTAAAGGCCATTCAAGGTTGTCATTTTGTTTTCGAGAAGCCCTATCTGCTTCCACATTGTCTTGTCCAGCTATATGAGAAATTGTTACAAAAATTTCTTTTTCCTTACACCACATCCAAATTTCTCTCACAAGACTATTGGTGGCTTTCTTAGTACTTCCCATCTTATTCATTGATGCCACTGCTGTACTGCTATCTGAGTAAATTTGAATGTGCACATTATTCAAGTCCTTGCAAAGAGATAGTAGACAAAACTTGATTGCTATCAATTCTAAACAATTTATATGAGGTCCCTTTTCATCATCTGACCACATCCCTTCAGTGGTTACCTTTTGTTGTTCATCATACACACCCCAGCCAGTGGCTGATGCATCTGATTTAAATCTGAATGTTATGTCTTTTTGTCTGATAGGTTTCGGAAACTTATTTGCATTATTCATCCACCAAATTATGTCCTCTTTCAAGCTATTGTCTGTAATCTTGATATAAGTAGAGTAATCTCCTTTGGATTCTTTCAGTTTTTCATTTCTGAATATTTCAAGTCTCTTATAAAATAAAGGCGCATACATGTTGCCAGCCTCCAGAGCAACAAAACTGCCAATAAGCTCTGACAATTTAGTAATAGTAATCCATTCCTTTCCTAAGACCTCAGAGCACAATTCTTGAATTTTAGTAATTCTCTTTGGGGTAGGCTGAACATTCATTTTAATGCTATTAATGCAAAAACCTAAAAATTCAATTTCATGGGAGCTTCCAAGAACAGATTTTGTTGCATTTATAGTAAATCCTGCTTCATCGAAAATCTTAATTGTCATTTCCACATTGGTCTTACTTTCCAGTACATTGTCACTTATCAGTAAGATGTCATCTATGTAGATACTATTTGTGAGACCCTTACCTCTCAGATAAGCCAATAAAGGTTTCGTAATTTTAGTGAAGACCCTGGGTGCATCAGTATAACCTTGAGGTAATGAAGTAAATTCATACACTTCACCATTAAATAAGAATCTGAAATATCTCCTGCTATTTTCATCAATTGGAACTGAATAATAAGCATCTTGCAGATCTATTTTTGCAAATAGGCAATTTTCTCTAACAAGTTTTAGTGCTGATTTCAGGGTTTCCATTTTAAAGTGCACTTTCTCAACAAATGTATTTAATTCCTTTAAATTGAGGATAGTTCTGAAAGAGCCATCTATTTTTGGTCTAAGGAAAACATTGGTTACAAACTGAATTTGATCAAATTCTCGAATATTATCACAGATATATAAAACAGTTTCTTGATAATTCCTTTTTTCAATAAAGACTCAATTTCTTTTTCCAAAAAACTCCTTTCTTTTTTACTGAACTTAAATTCTCTCTTTATGATAGACTCTGACAAGTCATGTTCCAAACGAATGTGAATTCCTTTTACATAAACTAAAATTTCCTTATCTGAAGTCATAGCTGTCCAAAATTGAAATTGTTCTTTAATTTTGCCACCTTGAAAATTATCTGAATTATTTCTCAAATTTCTAAACTCTTCCGATGTGTTTACCTCAATATATTTTGCATTCTCATTTAATTGTACTGGTTTCTCTGTCGATACTGCATCCCTTTCCCTTTCTTTCCGAACTTGCTTTTCTTCTTGAGACGGAAGTTGTTTGACCCCTGTTGTTCGGCTCTGTTTCTGTACTAGAGCCTAGTCATAAAATCTAAAACTATCACCATGTGATATATGAACATCGAGACTGTAATCTAGATCGAGTGATCTAAAGCCAACAGCCATAACCGCAGCTCGTGGGGTAGGCCTACACGAATGTAGACAAACAAACCTTCCGGTTCTCACGTGTTCTCAACCAATGCACCGCAATTCATCGAATTCTGTATGAATTGCACCTAAAGTGGAAACAAACCACTACCAAACCATTTGTCCCATCTTCTCTATAGGAGAAACAGGTTTTACTCACAAAAATTCCCTACAATTTCCGTGAAATCGCAGATTTTTTCAGTAAGAATAAAAATGACTTGCAGCCATATTGAACGCAAGAGCGTGAATGACTTGTGAGCATGCGCAAGAGATCTCGTGTTATTCCGTACACAAGGGGTGACGAATGAAATGTTTTATTTTGGTGCCTAGACGTAGATTTCTTCAGCATCTATCTGTGCTGGCCAGTTTTGGATAATATATCTCCCCATTTTGTATTTGGTGAAAAGCCTTTGTCTTGCTAGTGTCCTGTAGGTTTGGCTTGAGCCGAACATCCTTTTTACTCATGCTGCCTGAAGACCATGTTCAGTTTGGAACGTCACAAAAGAGTTGGTTGTAATGTGATCACATTTGATTACATTAGCATGCTGTTATTTTTTGCTTTACAAACAAGTTTACTGGTAAATGCTGCTGTCCGCCCTGATCTTTTCCCCCCCTTTTCTTTCTAAACTTTTGGGGAGTTTATTGTTAAACCTCATTTGCCATCTCCTAACAATGCTTGATAGTTTCCTGTATGGCTAGATATACTAGAATGCCTGGTATTAGATGACATGAGTTCAAGAAGCACAGACTCGTGCCAGTTTCTCTGATTAGTTTTCTGAGGTTCTCTGACAGTGAGCTTACAGCATCATGAGACTGATCACACAGAAGCTTTATTTCAGCATGCTGACCTTTGGGCATGAGAAAAAGTTATCTGGTTGCCTGATGAACTCAGACATGCGACACTTTGAATCAGGGATAAGTCTGGGCATGGGGTAAATTTTTGCCCTACATTGTGTATGCCCCCTTTTCATGATGTTCTATTGAACAGAAGAAAGTGCCTACAGTACATGGTGATATGTAGTGCAAGTCTGGCACTTCACAATCCTTTAGATGACCATTTTGTTGGTCTTAAGAACTTATTAAGGCACAGCAGTGAGCTTCTTTCTTGGAGGATCATTTCATTTTCTTCATGGTTTGAGTGACCTGTCAAAGACCCGTAAATGTGGGAAAAATGACTTGCTGGATTGTTCAAATTCTTGTGTTTATGATAACACATTTTTACCAATTCTGGTTCCGTGTCAGTGTAACTGTAAGTTCTTCATTTTGAGGATGGCTTAGACCCAGGCATCATATAACCTATTTCAGCTTCATAAAATTAGCATACTAACATCATATTATGCTCAGCAGTTTGGTCTATACAGTTGCTTCACTGGAAGAAAGATTTGTATGACTGAATTCAGTAAACAGCTAGGCTGCAGAATTTCATGTTTAACCTTGAGGTAAAAGACAGGGAAGATTTAGGTTGTATTTTACTTGTATTTAAATACAGGTAGTGCATTGGTGGGGAACAGCCGTCCAATAGGGCCTCTATAAGGGTCAGGGCAGCTTTGTCTAGGTTGATGCCTGGAAAAAACTTCTTGCATGGAAATTGCTTTTGTATTGACAGTTGTCCTCATAGAATTAAGGAATCGTTGTCTCCACATAATTATTCTGTGGTTGTCCCTACCAAAGCATAGGCATCGCAGCTTTTTCCAACCTTAGCGAATACAACACCAACCCAACGCCAGCACATGGGGGACAACTGTGCAAGTGGAAAACCCATAGGAACAGCTGTTCCAAACCATAGCACTTCCTGGACTAAATCATTAATGTATTGTTGGGAGCCATAGATGGACAGTCAGTTTTTGACTGCATATTCAGTCATAAATCCGTGGAAATGGTACATTGACTACTTACTGCAAATAAGATCTTGATGTGGAGTAATGGAGGTTTCCATTTTTTGGTTGTTTTTTTTTGGTAATTTGGAAAAGATGAAAAGGGAAGCAGGAAAAGGATATTTGTGAAAGTCAGATTCAGTTGGCTCGTGTAACTGAAATATGGAACAGTTTTAAATTCACTTGTGTCAAGCCATATTAGCTACATAACTTGTGTGGGTGGAATAAAGCTGAAATTAACTGCTGAGGGATGAGAAATCCCAGCATACATGGCACTTATGTAGATTGGCTTGTTTTCTAGGGATATAATGTCATGGAAATTAAGCATTCCAGAATAATTAGGCACAGAGAGTGGAGGGATGGGGAATGAATTCATTGTATGGCATATATGTGGCGTAAAATACTGGACTTTCGCTGATTACAAGGCAGTTGAAGGTGACAAACGACAGCGCAATGCCTTCTTGCAGTGTTGTTCTTGAATTGATTTTCTTCACAGCAATGGTTTGTACAGCTGTTTGATTCATTCTAATATTAGTGATGTTTGAGTGGTTCAAGTGAAACTCACGCAAGTGTTTAGTGGTATTAAGATACATTTGCAAACATTTTAGTCAGCCACAGATGCAATGCGTATTTTAGTGCTGCGCGGTTTGTACGGTAGTCCTGTCAAGAGTTTGCGAATAGAATGGACCCAATGCACTTGTTTGGAGACAAAATGTGCCTTGTATCTCCAGCATACAAGCGTTCTGTACAGGAAAGAATGCATCTATCCAGTGGATGAAAAGGCAGAAAAAGCACATTTCTTTGCATGAGCAGCTTTCTTTTTTTTTTTTTTAAGCATGTCTTATACATTTGAACATTGGTGAAATTCTTTGTGGCTGACACTGTTCTTGTCAGTATCATAAGGATTGGAAATACCAGAAAAACAGGGAATTTGCCAGCCATTAAAATACCTGACATGTATCTCTAAATCCATGGATAACTGGGGTTGATAGCTACTGGGTTTTGATATAAATTTGGAGACCAAGACTGAGGGATTCAGTTTTTCATAGAAACTTCAGTATGTGTGTATGTGAGTTAGTATGTGTGCATTGTGAAATTCCAAAAGAGTTGATACAATGTATTGTTGCTTATGTTCCCAGTGAAGGTTCAAATGAATTCAGTCATAATAATCATACCTATATATCAAATTTTTGTGGAAAGTTTGTACTTTTATAGTGTATTTATTAGAAACTCATTTTTATCATTGGCATTGTAAAAAAATATCCTTGCTTTTATCATAAAAGGTCTCACATATCCTATTCAGTATACTCTGTGCACAGTTCAACCCATTTGAATTTTTCATATTATTATATTGTATCATGTTTTCCCTCTGTTATAGATGTTTTTAGGAAAATGTAAGGAATTAGTTGTGACTACTTTGGATTGGAGTCTTAAAGAGGAAAATTTGCCTGTTGATCATTTTTAGTTTTGAATTAAAAAATAATATTGTTCATTTAGTTCATTATTGAAAGAGTCTTGCAGTTATATCATGAGACTTACTTATGCAGTGATCATGATACTTATTTATATTTGGAGTCAAGCAGTTTGTATTCATTTGTTAATAATGAAAATGGTGATTCTGCATGATGAAAGACACCAAAGTTACACGAATGCAATTAAATGTTGGATATCCTAGTATTCACATTGTGGCATGGTTGATTATGTTTAAACATCCTTTGTTTGTGTCAACCAAAACAAACCAGGCAGAACCCACTTAAGGAAGTGCATTGTTTTGTCACTGGTGTTTATTTGACGTTTTTGAGATTTACAAAGGTGGACACATCAAAAGTGCACTTTCACGGCTTTCAATGCAGTGACAGTTTAATTCGTAGTTTGCAAAAGCCACTGCGGACACGAAGAACAGGTTCTCTGACCTTGTTAAAAAAACTGGTTTTGCTCAGTTTTTTTTTACGTACATTCTCAAATTCTCAGGATATATTTTATTTTTAAGCCATTGGAATAGGACCTCTGGCAAAGTTGGTGGGTATCATTCGGATCTCAAAACCAGTGTTTCTCAAATATTTTGCCCCCCTCCTCTGCTCTTCCAGGATAAACTCGTAGAGGGGAAAGATCTGCCGACTCCAAGTTCCACCCCTACTCAGAGCAGAAAGAATAGACGAAGATCAAACCTGTTCAACGTAAGAGGAAATGCTTTCTTCATTCCTTGGTGTCACTTTTCCGTCTCATCTTTTTTAATTTTTTTTATTTAATGTTATGTTTGAGCAAGTGCTGCAGCACCAAAAACTTTCCCTTTGTTTCACTCTGAAGAGTTATGCCTGGCCTGTATACTGCACACCTCCTTGCATTCACCTCCCTTTTTCTCTTGTTGCTTTGGTATGTAGTTCTGGTGTGTACTTTGTCTTGCATTTCAGAGGAACTTGGCCCCAAACCAACAAACAAACGAAAAGTAAAAAAAGTGATGGGTAATTTAATAAGGCCAAATGTGAGGCAACAACGCAAAATTGGTAATATGTTTCAGCCACCAAATTTAAGAAACCTAACAAAATAGTGGTCTGGGCAAAAATTTGCCATTCCATTAATAGAATATATGACAGTAAACATGACAATCTAATGTGACAAAAATTGAAAATTTGCAGTTTTGAGCCACAATCATCATTAAAATTTTACTTGATTTTCTCAATTTGGGCAGCTGCGACATACCACTGATTCTCTGCACTGGCATGATAAAAGTGACACAAACAACAGAAGCGTTTTTATATTTGAACAGCAGTAGATGTGCTTGTTAATCGCACCGAAGGCTTTAGAGGACTTACATTTTATCAAACTTGATTTTAAACTCAGATGCGGGAAATCATTCCAAGACAGACAGTTGTTTTGACTGCACAAACAGATATCAGCCTTATAGAAAAATTACCCAACCTTTTTTTTAAAAATAACTTTGCAAGCAGTTCATTCTTTGGCTTGATTTCCAGATCATCTGTCGCCAAAAACTCTTGCTTCTGATAAGCTAGTTTTCTGAGTTTCTGAGGACGATGAAATTCATGTGTATTCCTGGCTGGAGAGGAAATGTTCATTGTCTACAGAATGAATGGCAGCATGTGGCAAATGTAGTTAAATATCCTGCAAAAGTAAACAACATACCCTATTGAATCAGAACAAATGAACATTATCCTATAAATAGGAAAAACAAAGCCCATTCTTTGTACTATTAAATTTCATCATCTGTAGAAGCTTTGATAAAAACTGTTCCTTGTGTTTCTGAAGAAGATTTCATTATTGTTGTGCTTGGTTTAGATCAGGGGTTCCCAACCGGAGAGTGCGAGACCATTTTTCGGGGGATGCAAAAACTTGGACTTGGAAATTTTAAAATTACAGTGTGCCTGACACCTTCAAACCAAATATTACTCTTTGAGGGGTGCGAGAATATATCAGAAGTTTTCTTGGGGTTCCGGATATGGAAACCTCTGGTTTAGATTATGGGGCATTGGTTGGATTTATGTACAGTCTTAGCTACACATCGTCTTCAGGTACTTAACCAGAATCAGGACTGGAAAGCAAACTTTCTGGTCTCTCCATGACATATTTTATTCTCTTGAGCAAGCTGTTGTTCCTGTTGCTTCTCTATGCAGTTAGGAGCTATGGAATGTGTGGGAGGATTTTAGGGGGAGTTTAGTGTGTGAAGGGTGAAGAAAAAAAACACCACCACCAGCCTCCAGTTTTACACACACTGGAGTTAAAAGTGAAGGAAAATCAATAACTAAGATAATATTTCTTAAAACCCACAAGATCTTTCCCCCCAGGTGAAAAAGGGTGGGGATTATTGAAGGGGGGGGGGGGTAAGGAGAAAGGCAAGAGATTTAGGAACAGATAGATCATGATGATTGTATGGCCACCAAGAAAGAGTTCTCAGAGCAAGCTTCTTTGACAAATCTGATCAATATACTGGAAACAACTGATAACTTCTTTGTCACTTGTTCCCATTCATATTTGGTGTGTGAAAACTTCAGCTATTGATGTTGTAACTTTCTAGGGATGTCTTCTTTAGCACAGCTTTTGAACTGGAACCCAAAACTGCATGAAAATGTCCTTGATATGTTGTTGTTGTTGTTTTTTCCCTGCATATTATCACAAGATTAGTTTCAATCTTGTGTTCTTCAGAAAGAGACCTCTAACTATTGGGAAGAAAACTTGGTTCTGCTGTTGATTCAGTGTTTAAATCATACTAACTTGGATATTGTGTGGAGTAGATCAGTGTCCTGTGTAACTTTGTGATTTAGAACCTGTGATGTAGTTCATTTGTCTGAGCTCAGGAAGTTTAACAAGTGAACATACGATACAAAAATTTTCAACAACAAAAAACAATTTTGATGCAGTTTGCAGACATTGTTGTTACCCATGAATGACCCATAATACAGGAAACTCACCACAGGCATGGGGTAAAATAGTTGATATTTTTTTTAATGCTGATTCAGGAGCAAAATTCACTTAGTTGAGACTCAGAATTTAACAAAAGTGGAGGTGGGAACCACTGCCAGATAGAAAAATCTAGTTAAAGAACATAATAAAGATTCACAGAGAGAAATCTTACGTTAAAGCCTTCGTAGAAAGCCAAAGACAGAGTCCTTCTCTTTTTTTTTTTGCCTTATTGGCATGTATTTAAATATTGAGCTTAAACTCAGTTGTTTTCTGTGGAGAAATTTTGTGTTATAATCCTCCTGCTAAAGTCTTATGAAAATTTAAATCTTTTTGTGAGAAAGTAAATTTTTGTCCTGAGGGTCTGTCATCATCACTGCTTTTATTTCTTTGGCTATTTTCTGTTGGTTTTGCATCTTGTTTTTCTCCTGTGCCACCATTTTCCCCTCTAGTGGCAGAAAGACCTCGGTTTTCGTTATCAGTTGCCTCCATCCCTCCACATCTTACTGCTGCATGTAAGCAAGAACACCCGACCCTTTTGCTATCTCTTGCCTGACAGATGTGTGAACTGCATGGCTTGACACAGTCTAGACAAGCATTTATTGGCTTATGTGTTTTATCTGTGTTAAAATGTTGGTTCACATGACAGGTGCAAACATTAATGTCTTTACAGATAATGCAAACTAGTTTTCCCTGAATCTGCCCATTGCCTTTTTTTTTTGCAATTATAATTCTGCAGTGCCCAGCCACTGACTACCCTAGCTTAAACTTATGAAAGATGCAAGCTTGATTTAAAATAGTTAAATATAATACCGGCAAAAATTTAACTGCATAATCATGAAAAATTAATCCTTGATGATGTAAATTGCAGAAAATGTTACAAAAACACGGCTTGGGCCATCAGTTGACAAATTTAAAAACAGGGAACATTGAGCGGCAGAGTGTTAATTAAAATACTTAGTTCACATCCTAGATAGTTATGTTTGAGAATAGAACATTTTTATCACTTAACATACAAACAGGAGAGGTCAACACTAGTATTGAGATAAGCTCTCATTTTGCTATTGGGGCAGTATATTTTGGAAATGACATTTACGCTTGTATAAGTTAACTGACTGCATGAGAGATTTCAGGAAGTAAAAATCCAGTGCAAAATATTCAGTTCATTGGTTGGCTGTTGGAACCTCATGAAAACTAACCTTTGGGGCTTTGGATAGGGGAGGGTAGTCTAATTACAAAGCCAAATAGAGAAAATACTGAGTTGTGTTCACTGCTCAGGCGTAATTCGTCCCTCAGAACACGTACTAGTGTAACCAACATTTTGTTAGTTTTGCAGGAGAAGTTTTGGGTGATTTTCGTCGCCCTTCTTTGGCGTCAGTTTTCACCTTCTCGTGCTGATATTTTGACATAACATGTACAGGACTGCCAGTATCCAAGTGCAAGAAAGCTTTTTCCCTCAAAATTAGACAGTAGGTGATCCTTGTTTTTTCGAGAAATAATGATACGCTAAAAATTTAATAAACCATATCTCAGCTAATAATGCTTGTATAGATTCCCCAATTAGAGAGAAGTTAGAAAACGGCACAAGTAATTACATGGTGATTCTGTCTCGATTTCTGCTTAAATTTCGGTTACGCTAGTACATGTTCTAGGACGAGTTTTCCATGTACAATACTACTAGTTCCCTAACAACAACAACCACCTCACAAGTTAGTTTCAGCTCTAGTGAGGTTCCAACAGCCAAGCACCCAGTTCTGGTTTCCCTGATATCTTGTGTCGCTTATAATTCTTAACATGAACTACACAGCTTAGAATCATGTTCTTCTGGTTCTACATGCTTTACACTGACTGTTTAATGCCATCGTGTCAAATACACGAGCGAGGCATTAACAGACAGAAATCAGAAGTGTGTTTTGTCTGGATAGTACATAAAGCTGGTAAATTGTTATGCAAACCTGAAGATTGATTTTTAAGTGGAGAATAAACAATGCTGTCTTCTCACACTTGACTTGTAAATATACCTTCCACCAACGTGACATCCATCATTTTTGTAAGTGTAATTCTTTTTCATGGCCGCAAAAGAGTTTGTAAATATTCATCCTACCAGTGCAACATCCGTCATTCGTGTAATTGAGATTTCATGGCTGAAAATGCGTGTGCAATATCCATCCTCACAATTTGTATTTTGTGTACACTTGTATTTTTGCTCATGGCTGGAAGTCAGAGACATGTCTCATATTGCAGAAGTTCTCAATGCAGAGATGAAAATGTAGGTCTCTGTGTATAGTGGTTTCTAAACATTTTGCTTTTGTGGTCGGTAATGTGAGAAATTATTTAGGATCTGAGGGTATATTTTTGGAGTGAATTCGGAAAAAAAAAGGCCTGAAGTTGTTGGAATTTGGGAAGAGAAAAGTATACAAGTTCATCAGCTTCATGGTTTGAGGTATTTTCTTTAATCTCTTATGGTTCAAACGTTCACAGATATCTAAGGTGTTATGTATAGTTTGCTGTTATCACAGCATGAACTTGTTTTTTTTAGGAAAGTCGTGGGTTGTAAATTTCATTTTTAACATAGCAAGGGTGCACTGTCATGTTTTTGTCTTTGATCGAAATGTAATTGTTACCACTACAGTTTTTACCTTCCAAACCTGAGTTGTGTGCAGTGTAAAAATATAGTGGCAGTGGTTTTAAATTGCATGGCAGAATCAAGGACAGCTGTCATTAGCTTTAAGCTTCAAAGTAAAGATAAGGGAAAACCCAAGCAGCACTGTCATTACAAGTGACTCAGAGGGTTTTCCCCCTATCTGGTATCTAGTAGTGCTGACAATTATATTTAGTAACTGGGTGTGTGAGTAATGCGTGAGCTAATACAGGGTAAGTGGAGTTGGGAAATTTGACACCATTGTTAATCCAAAGAAATCCCCAACATTGGCCAGGGTTATGGAGCTAAAGATCACATTACTCACACAACAAAACGAAGGTGTGTGTGGGGGGAAGTTCGAAGTTCTCTATGCACAGCAGTTTTCTTCCATAACACATATATTGAGAAAATCAATAGTGTCTTTTGTTGCATTTCCACCTCAGGCTTTCTATGATTTAAAATTTTAGGCAGCCTAAAGAGAGATAATGAAAAAATGGTGAGAGGCGCAAAGTGGCCTTTATCGTGCTGATGGGCCGTTGAGCTCAAACTCAAACAATTGCTGTGTGCAAACTTCAATGAACATCATTTTGGACACTCTTTATGTCCTGATCCAGTCAAAATTGACCCAAAAATTGTGCTTTAAATTCTTTGATGTTTACTGGCTTTGCAATCCTTGTGAATGCTATGGATCTGTAGGAAGCAAGATATTTATCTTTCAGTACCAGCATGTCTGGGTTGGCTGGAGTGTAAATATATATGATTGTGTTGGGGTAAATGTGTAAATACTCAAGTATGTATGCTGCTTTCATGTGTACGGTATTCTGCATAACGAAACAATTTTTAGCCAGTTGCTTTTGATCTATGTAATTGTTGAAGAATCTTTTTATGTGTAGTTGTTATTATGTTTTTATGGAGTGGAATTGAAAGGGGGGTTGGGGTGTAATCAATGTGGGAGTACTTTGCATTGAATAATTATGTTTCTGTTATTTGTGGAGTTGGGTTGTCATCAGCACCAGTAGAAAATTTAAGGAAATATAGCATACTGGCAGAGAGAAAACTCAGAACACTGGGTCTGCAATATCAAGTCAATATGTCACATCTGTGTTATGTACTCAGATTGCAGCACTTTTTTATTTATTTATTTATTTTTTTTCCAGTGGGCGAAAGTTAAAGAACAAAGCAACCGAGCAGAAGAAAAATTAAACATCAAATCAACAACTCTATTCACATGCTGAGTTGAATGGGAAAACAAAACATTTCTGTTGCAACAAAAAAACTGCACGTTTTTTTAATGTTTCTATTTATAGATTAGTGAAAAGAGGGTGGGGGGGGGTGAAAATGTGTAGGGTAGGGCATTGCTGGTTGCTTACTAATAGATCATGAATGTACATCTGTGGCAACATCTGCTACTAGTGAGATCTTCAACAATGAAGGCTGTATGGTTGTAACTGCACTCAACCAAAGGAGGGGAGTGTTATTTATTGACTGACACACCGTCTGTGTCTACAAGTGGGAACATTTCGTTTATTTTCTGGTTTCAAAGTAGTTTTTTCTCTGGCAGCAAAGGTTGTTAGACAAGAAACCTGTTTGGATTCTTAGAATATTTGTTGCAATCACAAACTATATTATTTCTGCTTTCTTTGCTAGATATAGTAAATTTGGCCTCGACAGCCAAACTCATCTTCCAGTGTAATGTGTGACCTAGAATACAGAATAGTAATTTAAAAGTGAAATATGGTGAGGTTGGGTGATGCATTGAAAAGCACCTAATCTCTTCAACATGAGATTAAACATCAAATATTTTCATAAGATGAGAAATGATTATATAATTAAAGAAGTAATATATGTACACAGTTGGAATTTCTTACTTATTAACTCACTTGTTTCATGGAAATGCAAAGTGGACATTAATGATGGTTATAAGATTTCACTGGAATAGCTCCAGGAGTAGTGGATAATTTAATATTTTATTTACATCTTTTTGAAATTTGCATAGATTGATATGGTGGTCATGTCTACAGTACATTTGATATAGTGCCGTTTTGAAGTAGGAAGTCTCTGTAGTTACGGGAAGACAAGTTTTTTGGATTGGAACAACCCCATTGGATGACAACACATGAATGTGTCACGGGCAGATAGTTATTGATAAAGCTGGATGCAAATGTAGAGATGTGAAGTGTGATATTTTAGTGTGGAAAAACCCCAATGGACTACCTATCATACATGCTGTGAGAAACCAGTGATGAGCATGATACAAGGCATTTGTATAGAGATTTGAAGACATGTTCTTTGCCAGGGAGCTACCTTGCAAGGGTGACATACCGTGGCAAAGTATCATCCATGCTTGTATTCCAAGAACATTTGAGATTGACATGATAGGGGACCACTTTAAGAGATACCACAACAGTTGTGTCAGTTTGCGAATAACCTGTATATATTGACATGCATATGCTACATGCTAACAGTGATCACTGATTGCCATGATAATTGATATCAGCATAGTTCTCAAACTAGATCATGTTTAAAATGAAACACCCAAATATGTATGTAATTGTTATACTATGAGCTATCAATGATGGGCCATATAGGAGACATGCCTAAGGATCAGAGGATGCGTGTTCAATTTGAAACAGCCCTGTATCCATAGCTTACATACCATCTGTGTAAACATGTGTGCACTTAGTGATTTTTGTTACACATGTTTGGGAGTTTAGCTGCAATGGAGTAATGTTCTGCACAGGTCTTGATCTTAAGGTTTGATATATGGTATTTCTGTCCATTTTTTTTGTTCACTTGTATTTTTTCAGCTTACACTAAGTTACAGGGAGCGTAAAGTTGGGAGAGTGGGTTTTTTAGGATATTTTTTATATTGTAATTTATGTATATATGTATCATATTTCCTTTGATGCATATTGTTTCGCAATCATATGGATCCATGGCTGCTGTTTGACAGTTTAAAGACCTTTTGCACCATCTTTTTATCATTAGAATTTTGAGATAACTTATCAGTTCAAGTCAAAACTAAAAGATGTATGTGTTTGAAGGATTAGAATGGTGTTTTTAAGGTAGCCAAAATGAAAATATTGATATATTTACTACTAGTATTGACATCATCAGATTACTGAATAAATGGCGGTTGGAGATGTGGGAGGATTCTCTCCATAGTACATGCAAATATAGGAATGCGGTTCTGTTACATCATGGTATCATTGTGAGATGATATCTACAAAAAGCTCTGCAAGTCAAGAAATTAGCAACGAATTGACAAAAAGTAATAGTCACGGATTCTAAAACACTTGTTTTGGGATGAGAAATGCTGTCTCATCAGTAATAAAATTCAAGCAAGTTTTTTTTAGTTTTGTGTGTGAACACCTGTAAATTTGGCATTGGAAATATACATGTTAGGCTTTTCTCTGTTGATACAAAATAATGTGAAATAGATCAGTGTCAAAGGCACAAGAAAACCAGAATAGATGAAACAGAAAGATGAAAAATAAGTTCAAAAACCTGTTGACTTCTTGAACAGCCCAAATTATTTGTACTAGCTCTTACATCAGCACCCAATAAAAAGTATGTTAATAAAAAAAATATGTAATGTTTGTGGCAAATCCCCTGATCACACCAAGCGAAGTTGCATCTCAAGCTATGCAGAGATACAGACATATTCATGGTTGAACTGGCTGAAGATAAAAAGGGTCTCCATTTACCTTTGCCGGTGGCTAAACTGGATTTAAGTTTGTCACTTGTGAATGAACACAGAACAACCAAAGGTGAAAGTTTCATAAAGTTGTTCAGAAATAAAGTAGCATTATTTTATTTCAAATATGAAGCAAAATGGAGCTGTTAAATCTGCAAAGGCAGGGAAAATTGGAAACCAGAAACTCAAAACTTTGCATGTTTTGTGACTTTTTTTCCTTTTTAAAAGTCTGAATACATATGTGAAGATAAAATATCATTACCAGAATCGTAGATATTCAGGCTACACAATATCTGGTTAATGCATAAATGACGGAAGAATTTTTTATTTTCTTTTAAAATCATCTGAAATTACCACTGTTTCTACCATAATAATCAGAAAAGCTCTAAAGAATCCCAAATAGCATTGTCTGTGGTATTTTTTGAACAAATGGAATAAGTGGGCAGTGAGTATAAATCTAAAGAAATGATTTGATTATCATTTATCCTCGACACCTAAAAGAACCTACTCATTTCTTTTGTGAAAGGAAATGATTAAGTCTCACACATTTCTGAAGACTCAGTCGTAGAATGCAGGTAGATTTCAAATATCATTTACAACTTAATATTCCAAATTGACAATGTATATGATAAGAAAAAATAATCACTTAAGATTTTGAAATCATAATTTTCTTATTCCCTTCACCGCAACAAGATAAATATAATTATTAAATAACCAGATTCAGATAATTGTGATTATTATGTATTCAGAATCATCAGACTTCTTATATTGTTAATTTAAGAAATACATTGAGATGCACTGTTATAATGAAGTTAAGACATGGATGAATACAGAAATGGTTTCAACATCAGGAATTAATGTAGATTTCATTAACATGATAGACTACTACCTAAGTTTTTTTGTTTGTTTTTTCTGAAAGATTCAGTCTATAGAAATTAATTTAAGCTGAAGTCTGAGAATGAAGAAATGTTCCTAATAATGTTGAGATGATCATTAATATTAAGAGTAAACAATATAGGCATGATAAAAGTCAATATTTACTGTACACATACATTTCTTATGTAGATCTACTACAAAACTTTCCATTATTAATGCTCATTATCTACTCATTACTTCTGAACAGCCTAAATCGAAAGAAGAGGAAAAGAAGCAACAGGCAGCAGATGGAGAGAAAGTGGGGAGTGGTCGGACCATTCCCATCAAGCAGGTGAGTGAAGCCCTTGTCCAGAATCATAACAATTGACTGTCGCGGAAAAGAGGGGGAAGCTGGACCATATTGACTGCCCTCCTTTTTGTAGATCAAATCTCTGAAATTTAAGTAGGCATATTCTTCTTGGACTCTGAATCCATGAATTTGTAAATGGTTCACAGGTTCTGTCTCTTTCTTGTTTTTACAATTATTTCTTATTTTGTCCTTCTTAGTAATGATTGCCATCAACTGCTCAATGTTGACATCAGTTTATTTTTAACTCTTTGAGTGATGGCACTTACGAATAATTGTTTTTTTTTTTTATTTAATCGGCTGTAAATTTTTTAATACAGCTAAGGATTTTTACACATTTGCTATGTTTGACAGTAAAATTTCCAATTATCTTTCGGAATGATTGCAGTAATAAGCATAAAAGTAACAAACTATTGAAACTCATAGCAGTCTGACTTTGGCATTTAAAGGGATGAATGTGTATGATTTGAATTTGCAGAATAATATACCTGCAGTATATTATTTATTTTTAAAATTTTTTTTATTCAGTCTTACATTTTTACTGGGGCCAAAAAAAAAAAAAAGACCCAAACGCACACACAGCAACAACAAGAAATTTCTGTCTTATCCACCCTATGTCATTCTCTGTAGTTTTGAATATAGTTTCAGGATCTGCACGCAGAGTAAGTCACTACCCTTCAGTATACTTATTACTTGAAAGAGTATTGTAGGAGAGAAATTATCTTTACATGTTTCATTACTCCCCCAGGGATATTTGTACAAAAAAAGCCATGGTCTGAACAAAGAATGGAAGAAAAAATATGTTGCCTTGTCAGATGATGGTAGATTAGTCTATCACTCCAGTTTACATGTGAGTATCCATCCACCCAGTGATGTCAAATCGCTGGATTTTATATTCTTATTGTCGCTGTACATTTTCATGTCGTAATGTTTAATTCCATATTTGGTTCAGTTGATTCATTTGATTTTGGATATTACTTTACTATCTTGACGAGTTCCTGTTGTTTGGTTTTAGATATCTTAACTTTCGCTTAAGTGGAAGAAATCTGTTGGAAAAAATCAGTCTGTTACCATAATAATGTTCAGTGCAAACTCAAAACCGAACTTTATAGTTTGTGTATTCAAAGATAACGAATAGTTCTTTTTGTATTTTATTGTTGGACAAATATTGTGGTCAAATAAACCATTTATGAAGTTGTTGTATTCTTACGCTTGAGGAACTGTATTGTTTTCAGTAAGTTTGCTCTTATTTTTGAAAATGCATAACCTGGTTTGGATATAATTTCAGATTTTATGTGGCATTTCATTTTCATTAACTATAGTGTGCTTGCTTGATGTGCAACTGTTGATGCACATGGTGCCTTTTAAAACTGGATATTTTGACTGTATTGTTTAGGACTATATGGAGGACACACATGCCAAAGAAATCCCACTTGTCAGGACCACAGTCAAGATTCCTGGCATGCGGCCCCGAGGGTCAAGGGCAGTCTCCACTGGAAGTGCCCCCAATGGAGACATGAACAACTCCATAGGTAAGAAGGACAGGAATACAGCAGTTTATTGAGTTACAACAGAATCAAATCTTTCACAAGTGTGTGGTCTGTAAAAACCTCAGAGTTTGCTGCTTTCGAAATGTGGAAGTTTTTTGATTTAGCAAAACTAAAGAATAATATTCCCATGGAATACCATATATGTGGTTACCTTATTGTCACCATGACTGAAGGCTCCGAAATGTTATGTGTTGCCTACATTCAAATTGATGATCTCTCCTGCAAACAGCACAAGTCTAGACAGGTCAGCTTTACAGGAAGAAGGAAGACCAATTAAATGTGGAAAAAGTGAACTGGAATGGGTGGTTTGAGTGTATTTTCTTATATTTCTGTTGCATAGCTGCCAACCAGTGTGTAAAAACATATTTAGTATGTGTCTGGGATTTTAGTATGCAAGTTTGTTTTTCATGGTGAAAAGTATGTTTTTGAAGAATTTCGCCATTCATACAAGAAACACGTGATGATTTGGAAACGAAAATGTAACTTGTGTATCTACCTCCAATAGTGTTAGACCTAGTGATTCCATAGGCCTAACTATAGATGCAGATCTACTTATCGTGTTGCATATACCCAAATTTATAACTTTTGTGCCCTCACCGTGGCCCTACACAACCAAACAACAGTAATGGGGCATACTTAATTAATTATTCCAGCATACACCTTCCTCTGTGTCTGCACGTTTCAGCCTTTCACACGAGTGTGAGTGCGGAAGCATGTGCTGGTTAGGTCACACTGATTGTATCATATCAAAATTGGTCAATATCAGGAGTTCGGTTTTGGGCTCTGGAAAGTTGGCAGCTATGAGTTTGAAAGAGTGAACTGAAAGTTAATCATTTGCATGAGGAATTTCAGGAGGTCCCTGAAAATGACCTGCCAGATCAGACATCATGCTACATAATTTCAGTGGATGTGAACCTCTGTTAATGAGCCTTTGACTATGCTGGTTAACTCTTGAAATCATCCCTACATATCTCAGAGCCTGTAGAATTTAAGAGATTATATCGATCTCAAGATTCAATCAGCTATTTCGTTGTATTCTTTGTTTAGATATTTTGCACATGTGTAGAAGGAGATTTTGATCAGTGTCTCACTTCAACACTATTCTTTTCAGCTTTTGATGTTCCAGCTGATGGTCAGATAGATAACTCACTTGTCATCCCTAACTCTTCCATCACACCAGGTAATGTAGCTGACAACTCAACATTGTCCTCCTCTCATTGATGTAATCTTGTTGCGTGTCAGTGTATTTACTGGTCCAACCCAATGCCATGCCTCTGTTAGTAACAGCATTTACAAGGGTCACACTTGCATAACCCCAGACATTATGTTGTCAAGATTTGTATTTGGAATTGTAAGAGAAACCAGAGGTTACTTTTAAAAACGGTACCATTTTCTGGGGGTGTGGTTATGATGATGGCAATAGTGCTTTTGAGCCAAATTCTGCAAGTATGTGTGTGTCTCACACGCGTGCTGAGGACCGTTCTTTCTGTGGGTGATAATGATTAGGAGAGTTACTGATTCGAGCCCTGATCCTGGCAACGAAAAAAAAAAAGTGGTTGACGAACACCGAGAGTCATGACATCGGTGTGGCTGGGGTTCTAGTAGATGTCAGGGAGTTAAAGGCCAAAATAGCTAATGAAAGAATCAGTTTTTCCTTTGAAGAGCACCACCTATATCACTCCACCAGAGGAGTTTTTTACAACTTGAAAATTTAATAACTTTAAAATTTATTTTATTTAAATCTAACAACCGGGTGAGATCACTTTCCAATAATATTCTTCTACTCTGTTCCCACTAGCATTTCTATTTGAGGGAGTTCATCATTTATTCTTATCAATGCAAATACTTGTGGATTGTTCAGTGCTAGCCATTGTCTGAACTTTGAGGAATAGAATAATAAGAGGGCAAAAATACTGGTTGTGTTTTGGGAATGAGTTAGTGCAAAATTAGTGTTAAACCAAAGGCATTGAGAAATCTAACAGAGAGAATTCAATGGACACCTTGAAGGGAAGGTTACTGTTCTTGCAAAAATGCCTAGATGGGCATGTTTTATTTGTGTTGTGGTGGGTAACATCTTTGCTTGGATCAGACATATTAACTGTATTCGGTCTTAACTTTCTGGCCCATTCGTGACTGATTCTTGTACTAATGTAGAATGGGTAACATAAGCGAAGTCCAAACTCAACATCTAATATTTCACACATACTAACCTCAATAAGTAATCTATTATCCTTATTAATCTTGCTGTCTTGCTTTAAATGACAAAAAAGAGGGGTACATTGTTAATGAGAATGTCAGTGGTTAGTTTTCAGAAATTAGATGGTGTATGTAAATATTTCTTATAATCTGTAAGCTGTAGTTGATATTAAATAACACATAGTTACACACACTTGCACGCCAGGTTAAGCATCTGCGTACTTTTGAATGTGAAACAGCTTTTCAAGTGAGCCAATGGGGTTTGAAGTCATTGTTTGTCCACTCCTGCTGTCGGTATTCTGTTAAAGTGTTGAGAATCTGCAAAGGGGTACCAGAAAAAGCCCTGAGTGGCTGCTCATCATCGAGTTTTTTTGTTTTTTTTTAAATCACATTATGTACGGTGGGCCCGTTTTTTTGTTTGGTCCTGACTTTAGGGCACTTTTTTTTTAGTGTTTTTGTCATTTTGAAATTGACATTTTGTGGGTTAATTGGAGTGGGGAACTGAACCTTTCAGGGGATTAGAAAAACAGAAGAGAACAGATAAAGGGAGAAGACATAAGTGACAACCTAGGGCTCTGGTGTCATGAGCATGCTTTCCTTTGAATCTTTTGTGGGAGAGATTTAGGATTATGTTTCATTTTCAGTGCAGCTTAGCAGTTCTGGCGTTTGAAATAGAAAATGGGTAGTTGGCAGTTACAGGTGTTTGAATGATAAAATGGATAGTTGGTGGATACTATTGTCCAAAAACGTCTTTGATCTGTCATCCTTGTTTGACTGTGTCATTTGCCTTCTAACAGTGTCAGATTTGAGAGAGAGTAGCAAAATATTGTTCTGGGTTTGATCCTAAAGAATAGTGTAACAGGTGCTGGTGTTCAGTTTGACAGCTAGATGGGTGTGTTAGCAGGAGAAAAGCCACGGTACACTTTAACTGTTAGGTGTGACTGTGCACAGGGCAATTAGCAGATTGTTGCAGCATGTTTCTATCCACCAAACTCTTTTGAAATTTTACAGGAGGCTAAGAAAGTGATTTAAGATTGGCTTGTAAATGTTTAAATTCAAGGAAAAATGGACTAAATAATTGAAAATGCAACACTTCAAATCGTCACCGTTCTGTAAGACTGTAGGAACGAAAAAATTCGAAAAATTGATTTTCATACAGTAACCATATTCAAAACCGCTTGGAATGATCTTGGTTATAGACTTCAAAGAAGAAAAATAATCAAATAGGAAATTTTCAAAAATTCATTGTAAGTACACAGGCGTCCTGGAATAAAACTTTTTTTTGTTTGTTTGCGTCTCTTGAAAAGTTGCCAAAACCGACTACTACAGTTTTAGGGAACGGTGGCAAAATGCTAATATTGCTTTGAGTATAACATGGCTGTAGTGATGTACTTACTGTTTATAGGCTAAACAGTGTCTCCAAAATTCAGATTAGGTGGATAGAACATTCAGTGATGAAATGCTATTAACTGACAACTGTTTACTAGAGCTAATGCATGATGCATTTGTTTCTCTTCCTGTCCTTCTGTTGTGTCCCATGACTGGTATGATTGCACAACCCCTTTGGACTGTGTCCATGGTAAGCTGTAACTGCACACAGTAGTCACCCATGCATGAGGCTGATTCTAAAACACTGCTGTTTGGTCTATTAAGTGTATAAAACAGCAGTCCTACTTAACCATGACAGTATGCCTTTGCAAAGTAACCTAACTTCTAACATTATTATCTACCACCCTTTGGCAGTGGAAGTAGTTTTCTTATATATATTTCATCACTCTTTAGCAACTACATACAGTCAAGATCGACATTTTTCAGATTTTGTGGAATGAGTTGCCAGGTTTATAAATGAAACTGTTGTCAGTACATGTGACACACAAGACATTTCCACTGGATCAGTTAATGGTTGTAATATTTTATTAATTAAAGTGAACGTATGAAATTTACAATTATATGCCATATGATTTGAAACTGCACAATGAGTTTTTGTCTATTTGTTTGTTTATTTGTTTGTTGTTTGTCTGTCTTTTTCAGATTCAGTAAACTAGCTCTTTGAAAACATTGAGTAGCAGAGTGTTGCTAATGAGTGATGATTTTGCAATTTTTCTCTTTTTTTTCTGTACTTTTCCGTCAGTGAACTGTGGTCCATTTTTGATTATTAACATTTTCTTTTTTCATTCTTGTGGGTTTTTGATATATATCCCATTGTGTTTATCCTTAGTGATATTGGCATTCTCACCTCTTGAGATCTTCTATTATTAGGCAGTTATGAATTGTGCATGGACCAGTGAAATCACAAGTTTTATGGCACATAGTAAACTTTGTCCAGGGGGTGGGGCTGATATATTTGCAAGATTCTGAAGATAATTGAAAAACTTGATTCATAGCACAACATACTTCATATTTGCCAGTGCAGCCACAGGTTATAGGGAAGGGGCCTGGCAGAAATGTAGGTTCAGTTTGCAGTTTAAATGCAAGAATAACTGATGGCCCCACCTTGGCATCTCGTTCACATGTCTAGGTGGTGTGAAGTCCCTAGTACTACCGATATACCTTCAGATATGTTTCAAACAATGATTTGATGATTTACCTTGGAATTTGGATGCACAAAAATGTTTATGAAGCTTGGTCAGAGCAGGAAAATTAAAGAAAGTATCTGATCTTCATATAATGACCTGGCTTGTTAGTGGAGTCACCCATGGAACTATTGGAAATGTCCACATTTGGCTTTTGTTAATCTGTGATTCATTGTTGATTTTTGTGACACTATTTGTTGTTAATACAAGGAGTGTGAACTATCACCAATAACTTGTCACATTTATTTTTTGGAGGGCTACAATTCATCACATATTAAGACAGAAGTTATTTTACCTTTAAACAGATTTAAAGCTGGGTAGATTAATGTTTTAGTAAAAGTAAATAGAATACTAATTAAGTATTGGATTCACAAGCAAGTGGTGCATGATAGCAAATACATGCTGTAGGTTGACAACATCTGTGGCAAACACAGTGTCACTGACCTTACTTGATTTGCCCATACCACCATATCTATATCAAATATGTATTTATGGTATAAGTACCCATATTTACCAAACCAAATTCCTGTGCTCAGTGCATTCTGCATTATAGCATGTTTTATTACTTTATGACCCCCTTTTCTCCATATATTTCTGCAAGTGAAAGTAGAGCAATTTTAGCAAAGCTGTTGTATGCCAGATAGTTTTTGCTCTAGCTGTCCAGTTGTAGTATTGGATAGCATTTTCTTCAGCACACACAATATCTTTCATTTTTAATTATAGCAATATGTCATTCAACCAGCATTATGATTTTTTTAAAATGAGTGTTTTAAGAAAATCATATTCAGATGTAGTAATTTTTACACGACAGCAAGAAGATTTTTACAGGTCAAAGCAGCAGGGCATTTCTAATAAATGCCATGCCACTTGAAGTCTCTGTTTTTGGCACATACATGTATCTTTTTTATCTCGACGAGATTTAAAACCTGAAATACTGTTCATCACTTTTTCTTTTTGATTGGGTAATGAGGTTTCTTTTTTTTTTTAAATTATTTATTTACGTATTTTTAAATTTATTATTTAAAAAAAAAAAAGAAATTACTAGATCTAGATGAATTTGGACAAAATGGAACTCTGCTACATTACAGAGCAGCTTAGTCTTGTTTTTAATGTCATTGTTTTTACTTGCTTGTATGTTTTTTCTTAAACTGTTTGCTTCAAAAATATAATTTCATAATGTGTAGGCCATTTTGTTGGAAATTAACCCTCTGTGGGGAATCTATTTATTTACTTGTTTGGGCACAAAAATTTGTATCTTCATATGCAAGACTCTCCATTTTATTATTTCAGCTCATTCCACCAGATTCCCAAAAGTGGTGTATCTGGCTGCGTGATAACTAGTGAAATAGAGATAATGAAAAAATCCGTGAGAGGCGCAAAGTGGCCACTGTTGTGCCGACGCACTTTTAAACCCAAACTCAATCAATCAGGTGTCAACACATGAAATGAATGTATTTCAAACCTGATGTTAATCTTTCTGAGCCAATTCCTTGCTCAGTGTGTAAAAATTAAGGAAATCATTTTGTTGTTTCTCAATGGGGATGGCTTTGGCCTGAGACGTAGCATGCTAACTTTATATATATGCCCTGGTTTGAAAAATGTTCATTACAAACAGAAGATGTTTATTTGTTTTGATATTCTGTTCACAGTCATCCCTGATCAACCTCGAACCCGGCCTGAACGCTCTCCCATGATCCCCAAGTTAGGCATCAACAGCTCAAGTAGAGACACGCCCAATGTGAAGAAGAGACACCGGCGGGCTAAGAGCGGTGGGGTGAAAAATTCTAATCCTGGTGATGGGGATGGTAAGTGCTTGGTTTGTTGTTTGTCCGTCTTATCTAAAGACAGTGGAAGTAGCACAAGGATGTTTTTTGCACATTGAAGTGTTCCTTTGTCATGGTGCCTTGAGAATTAAAACTGTAGCCATTGTCAAGCGTGGTGGGTGCTTAGATGGAGAAATTGATTTATTGAGCCACTCTATTAAATTATTGATGTTAGCAAATTCAGAACTGAATTTAGATTTAGTGAGGCATGTGAGATAGATTGTCGGTTTAGATATCGAGGAAAGAGCTGTTGAGCTGTTAGTAACCTTTGTAAAGATCATGACTATTCCACTTGTTGCAGTTTATGCAGTTTGCTTCTCTTTTTATTAATAATTCTTGCAGAGATTGAAGTTTACTGTCTATTGTACCAAGTAGCTGTAAAGTTTAGGTTTGGTCTGGGCTTGGCTTGATTATGCTCTGTAGGGTTTTTCAAAGAAATTTAAACATATTTTGTATAGAATTTAATCCCACCATTTTGTATGGTGTCATTCGCTTATAAATGAGTAATTCCTTTTAATACAAGACATCTCACCTCTTGTTGATGGTATTTACCAAAAACATTTATACTAAGTCGTTCTCAAAATGTTTCAGACTCAGATGGTTACGAGTTTGTGATTGTCTCATTAGAGAACAAACAGTGGCACTTTGAGGCCCAGAATGGAGAGGTATGTCAATATATCTGTTGCTTTATAAATCAGAATGGATTGTAGGGATGCACATCATCTGACAGTTACCCACTGTCTCCCAAGTGGATTCGCACTTTCCACTGACTTGTTTTCATTTCCCAAACTAGTTCATTTTGATTTGATTTGATTTTTTTTGTGTGTATTTGTATTTTTTAGTATTTTGTATACTTCTTTAATCACGCTTGCGAAATTTGCCAAAGCGTCTCTGCAGGTGGAGCAGACATTTCCTCACTACATTACAGCACGGGGTAGAGGGTCATGTATGGGGGGGGGGGGGGGGGCATATTTTATTTAATTTTGCTTGGGCAGCAGCCTCTTCAACCTGTTCTGCGCACTTTTCAACTGCCAAGGTATCTTCAACATGCACAAGGGCCCTCCAATTCTTTTTGTCCTTATCCAAGAAGACTAGGTTCTCGATCCTGCCTACCATGGGATCAGGGACAGGAAAATATGAGTAAAATACCCAAGTTCCAACATGCCTGCACTGTCTGGTGGAAAGAGAAAAGAAAATACAATGGTGTTTGGCCCAGAAAACTGCACAAAGTACAAGTAAATTTTCATACAAGAAAAGAGTAGAAAAATGATTTGATTTGAACCTTTCCAATTGTGTGGTCAAGTACAGAACTCAATGAACTAAAATTTCATGGCTTCCCAGATTATCACGATAGACATTCCCGATTTCAGAAACTTCATGCTCAAATCCAACCATAATTCACATATTGGGGGAGTTTCATGTGAACCTGAAAATAACATATGGGTTAAAAAATGTGATTTTCATAATATTTCTTTTTTATTCTTGTATTTTCTTTCTGTTTATTGCCTCTTCTCTTTATTTTCATGTTAAGTATCTAGAGTTCGGATAACAAATGAATGTTTTACTTTTGCATTAGGGACAAAGTGAATAAGTAAGTAAATAAATAAATTTTCAAAAAGGACACAGTAGTTGCTCTAGGTAGGCCTTAGTCATTTTTTTTTTCTTGTACTCATTTGTTTGCCTTTGTCCTGCCATATTTTATCCCCACATCAGCGCATTTCAAGAAAATCTCGTACAAGTTGTTAAGGTACACCCGTAAAGCCCGCTGCATGGTCAGTGACTTTACTCACGGAGAATCTTATCTGGGGTCACTGACCCGTGCCGCTCTGCGATGACCACATACGCTGTCCACGTGGTTCGGATTTTATTGATCGGTATGAAAACATTCGCTGCTATGCCTTATCACGCTTGATAATGAATTAACCAGCAAAACCTTAGTCTGTCAGTCTCTAACCAATGATCTGACTTATGATTCCAAGCTGACAGCTGTAATTTTCGTGAGAACGAAGCGTGATAACAAGCCACGCCCTCCCAAGCCCGACACAAATGAAATGGTTTCATCCTGATTGACACATACTAATAAACCAATGTGGGCATTTGGGGCAAAGATTATTTCAGAGCTTGGTTCTGATTGGTTCTTAGATACAGACAACTCCAGATGGTGGTCAGCTTGTGAGAAAATGAGATAATATTGCAAATTTGTTGAGCAACAGTTCGCATGTCGATGTTACATCTTTTGAAAGTGTGAGGAGAGCCTTTGAAAGCGTAGTCTTTGTGATTCCGACCAGTGGTTCACTGGTTAACATGTCCATGTCACAATGCGTTTGATTTAGAAGAGATACAGTGAACAATAACACGGTGGTTACGTCTCAAAAAGGTCAGTGACCCGACGTGTGAAAATACGGCTTGCGCGTGGAGCGGTCAGCTTGACTTGGGCGACTTTTGCCGCCCGTGCGGCGTGAGCGCTTGCAAGTCAATACCGACTATTGCCGCCCCGCACAGGGTGAGGGTTAAAACAACTTTTTAATATTTTAAACTCTACCCCCGTAGGTGAGATACACATGTGTTTCTTGGAATTGTAGAACACCCCTTGTTAATCTGTTTGATCATCTTATCTTAATGTTTGTAAAATATGGAGATAGAGAAAGGCAGTACTGGGGCAACGATTTGCTTTCATTTTTTATTTTTGTAATGCATTTGTTATGTTGTTTATGGGCATGTCATTCCTTTTTCAGCTTGCCATGCAAAACTCATTTACAAGTGATTTTTGACTGACATTTCCTGGTTTTTCTTTCTGCAGGATCGTGATGATTGGGTTGATGCAATAGAACAGCAAATTCTTTCTAGTCTTCAGGCAAATGATGCTGGCAAAAATAAAGTAAGGAAAATTTCATTTTTTCCATTAAAAAAAAATAAAAATAAATGTTTTTTGTGGTCAAGATTAATGTTCGCTTGTTTAAATTGCTGAGGCCGTTATTCAGTAACATTGATTGATGTTACAAGCTTAACCAGCTTCAAAATGGAGGCACTAGAACTCCCAAATGTCTTTCAGTATTGTTGTTTCTGAATTGTTTTACTTTAATCTGTCATTCCTGTTTGCTTAATAGCAATACTTACTGGAAAATAACATATTGAAGAGGACATACTAATTGTCTGTGAGAGCCTGAAAAAGAATTTGAAGTTTATGCAATACTGATTTCTTGGATGAAAGAAAAAGTTACAAGTAGTATTATATATACTTTGTTGTATTATATTTTACTAGATGAGCTACCGGGCATTGCCCAGAATAAACAATCATGTGATTCCCCCCTCTCTCCCGTATAGTAAAAGTAATAAACTACAGTCTTGCTTCAGAACTCATGCGCACCACAACATTACGCACCAAACTGAAGGCTTGATACGGGTACTTTTTATGACATGCACGGTACTATATATTACGAAACAAACATGCAAAAATACAGATGTTACATAGCAATAAACCTTGTTATTTTTTTTTAATACATGCTTGAAGTAAACAACTTTTAATTATAGCCATCATCTTCCTTATCTCAACTGCCACCTTCCTGCCAAATTTAAGGCCTGAAGAGTGTATAGTTTGGCCAGTTAGTCATGCCAAAGGTTGCAAGTTACTGAAATATATAATAGATAATAGATTGGTGCTTATCTAGAACTGAACTCATAAATGATGATACTTTGTCTTGTTTTCCCAGAAACAGAATAATTCAGATCCTGCTGGAATCCAAGCAGTTCGACTCACAAGAGGCAACAATGCATGTGCTGACTGTGGATCACCCAGTAAGTTACTTGGACAATTTCTCAAGAGTATTTTTTTTTGTTGTATTTTTCGCCTAAGCCGAACAAATTGGATTTATTTTAGCATCCCATTGTCAAATTATTTTTTTAGCAGAAATATTTAAGCTGAATAGTTGGAATTAAATTGATATGCTATAACTTCATTGAAAGTAAGATAGTGGATAAACTGTTGCTGTTTTAAAGTATTGCTCATTGTCTGATCTATGTATCTTACTTCATTTTTGTGTGTGTTGGTTTGAAGGTCCCTGAAAATGGAGAACTTGAATGTATGTTGTTTTCGTTATCAATCTTTGTTGGCCCATTAAATTGCCTTTGATTGGACCATAAAACTGTTTTGTAGATATGTTTCATGCTCTTTGATTTCCTTATCTTTGTTTGGGGACCTACACTTTTTCTCGTGGAGTGAGAGAGGGATGGCTGTTAAACAATAGCTCTTTCTGGATGGGTCATTTTATAAATTCCCAGCATTAAAAAAAAAAAATATTGCACATTTTTTATTGATTTATGTGTGAAAATCTGCTTTCTGAGCCTGTTTGTCAGATTGCATTAATGTTACTGTGACCCATTGTTTCAGGTCCCAGCTGGGCAAGTATAAACTTGGGAGCCTTGATCTGTATTGAATGTTCGGGCATTCATCGCAACTTAGGAACACACATATCGAGAGTTCGCTCTCTGGATCTTGATGAATGGCCGTAAGTAAACATTTGCTTCAGTTCAGTGAATGTGAGAGTGCTTAAAAGTGCAAGTTAGACTTGCAAATTAGCCATAGCATTTTTAGAAGGAAGAAGACAGACTTTGTTAACTTTATTATTCCATAAACATTTCCTCATATGCTGGATAAGGATGTATTTCACTACAGGTTTTGAATTTTTCCTAATGCATAATTTGATTTAAAGGCCCTCTCATTCTTAAAAATAGAGGACTGAAAATGACAAATTGTGGCCCTGTGGCTGTACTGTGTTGTGCTACAGTGTTATTTGACATCAACTTTGATTTTGATTTCCAGGAATGATATAGTGAAAGTGATGACAGCAATTGGCAATAGCACAGTCAATAGTGTATGGGAAGCAAATACCAAAGGGCGGCCCAGGCCTACACAGAGTTCACCCAGGTTTGTGCAAGTGACAAAATAATAAAATTCCTTCACTTAAGCAAACATCCTTACAACCACTGGCAAAAAGGGCTTGCAAGTCCTATGTCTGGTGGTTGCAACACCCCTTTGAATAATTTTTTAGTAATTAAACATGCTGAAAAAAAAAAATCTTACATGTTTATGTGCTTGTAAATTTCAACAAATTACAGAATAATTGTTATATGGATAATAAGAAACTTTCAGAACGTTTTCCGCTAACTTGTGCCTTTGCTCTGAGGCATTGCAGTGCCAGGAGAGCTCCATGGAGCAACAACAGCCATTCTTGTCAGTTCAAATTCCAGCAAGGCATGCTATCAATGAATTCAGATACTCACTAAGTCATGGATTCACAAATTCCTAAAATATTCATATGTGTGGAGTTCCTACATTTATGTTGAGTTTCATATTCAGTTCTTGAACACTATTTCGTATCCTGTTCATATCACTTCATCTTTTGTGTCTGAAGGACACGTCTTACACATGCTGTTGCATAGTTTAAAACAGAGTATCAATTGAAATCATTCAAAATAACACTTTTATTTCATTTTTTTGCATTTTTGCTGAACTGCTGTTGGAAAACAAAAGTTCCAGCACATGCTGCTGTGAGGGAAAAGTGACTATCTAGAGACACTTATTACAGTGAAATTGTATGGGCTACTTTATTGTGCAATTTGTTTTTAACACTCCACTGTTCACAACATTCTGCCTGTTTTCTAAGTTCTTCTGTTCTTTCTGCATTCAGGGATGAAAAGGAAAAGTGGATCAGAACAAAATATGAAATGAAAGAATTTCTACCACCATTACCTTATATAGATATTCCAATTAATCAGGTATGTGAATATGAGTATTGAACTTCATTTATTTATTGCTGTATTTTTGTCATTATTACAAAGTATGAACTTTCTAATGACATATTCAGCCATGAGCTTTGATTATTCATTTCATGAGTTCATTACAATATTGTCCATCAGTATCATTAATTTCAGTTAAATTGCCTTTGATCTCAGAGGATATATTTCTTGCTCAGTCTTAAGAAAAACAATGCCAAAATCAACAGTGTAAAATATATCTCGTTAAAGATGGAAAATATTTTTCCTCTAGGAGCGTGATGTATTTCAGCCAGGTTCATTGAGCAAAACTCGTGTTTTAGTGACAGCTTTCTTTTCAAGAATTTGAAAATGGTAAAGGGACCTGAAGCAGATTTTAAACATCTGCAAAACACATTTTCAGTTCAGGCAAAACTAGACAAACATCAATATTCATTTTTCTCGGAATTCCAATTATATTTTGTATTCCCACAGCAACTCATTGATGCTCTAGTGCGCGAGGACATTCGAAACATCATCATCATCTTAGGGCATGCAGAAGCTGATGACATCAATGCCCCCTACAGCAAAGATGATGGGAGAACGGCCCTTCACATTGCTGCAGCCTTGGGCAATGTTGTCTTTGTTCAGTTGTTATTATGGGTAGGTCACGTGCAATTTTAACGGCTTTCACCAGCCTTGCCAGCCTTTCCATGAAGTAGGAACAGCAAAAGGAAAGATTTTTATTGCAACTGAATAACGGGTGGGAATTATCAGGATATTGGAGATTTTCTTTTTTTTAAAAACGTTATCAGAGGCGGAATATGTCTGCGCTTATGTGAGTCTGTCGTGATTGATAATGACACATTATGTCAAAATTTAAGGAAGTTTTTCTGTCGGTTGTTCCCATCCCTGAATAAAGGAACATGATGTGACCTGAATTTTCACTCATTTCTTTGATCATGTGAGAACAGACCAAGAAGTTGCTTTTCATTTGCATTTGAGAAAGTGGATTACAGGGTCAGTTTCGTTATATGTGGAAATAGTTATTGTCATCAAATAAAACAAACTATATTTACATGTGCTAAATGTGTAGCAAGATGATAAGGGAGTGAAAGAAGACCCAGATGACTTTTTTGAAGTTGTTAAAAGAGGAGTGGTAGATTTTTTTCTTTTTTTAAAAATCAGAGCTGTGTAATTTGTGGTCGATATTTTTTTTTTTTTTTACAGTATAATGCCAATGTTAAAGTTGTGGACCACGAAGGGCGCAATGCATTGTGGTATGCCAGAAGCTCAGGTTCTTCAGAATGTACGGAGCTCCTCACAACCAATGGCTGCCCAGAGCATCCCACATTACCCCGACGACGTGGCAGTGTACAACAGGGCAAAAATGATGTGTTTGATAAGTTGCCTGCGAGTGTCATATAGGATCACCGGAGTAGATTGTACAGTAGAGCATGAGAGAGAAAATGATTGAGAGAGAGAGAGTGTGTTGAATGTTTTACACGAAAAAGTAGTATCACAATCACAATTTTATTTGTTGGCATTGAATGACTGCAGTGGAGTAAGAATACCTTACTGGATATACTTAACCTTTATAAAACAATTCTGCCCTGCAGTATTTTCCATGTGTGATGAAGTGCATAATTAGCTGTTTATGATTCATAACAAATGTCATTTTCCTAACATTTGGTACTGCCCTAGTTCATTCAAGTGGACCAAAATTATGAAAGCCTGCATTTATCTACAATGTATCAGTAAAACCCCAATTGTCAAAACAAGGGGATCATATTTCTTATTTGCTTGTTTGGGGGATCAGCTAAGCTTTTTTTTTTTAATGATTAAATCCTAATTTGTGAGCCGGTAATATTTTTTAAATATTGGTAAAATTCACCTTTTGGAGTTCCATATGGTAAACTTGAGATTTTATCGTACAGGACGTTATCAAAGTATTCATGATTGTGATATGAGATAAGAAGAGTAAATTTTATTGTGGTCTTAGCAGTTTAAATCGTTTGTACCAAATCTCTAGCTCAGCACAAAGAATTTGCCATAGCCAGAAATAACATCTACATATTCCCACTTTTAATTATTGCTGCTGCACCAGTCATGAATGATTGAAATATTAACAAATGGACAAGAATCCCAGAATCCCACCAGTCCAGTGGTTACTTCACTATTTTTTATTGTTCACTGTAAAACAGATTTTGCAAGCTAATTTGGACAAAACCAGACTGGTTGCTGTATAATGATTATAACATCTGCATTATAGCTGACACACTGAAATCAGTTTATACACGTACTTGGTATTTATGAAATATAACCACTCAAACAAGACCACATTTCTAAACTTAAAATGCCCTAACGTCACTTTTGTAAGCATATAATATTACAAAATAAACATCAAATACCACACTTGTATAATTATTTTCACATAGTATATTCGTGCATGAGTGGGTAATGTAAGTGGCAAAAATGTTGAGCAAAATGCATAATATTTCAAGTTGATGAGGTATTTGTTTTGTATTCTCACTGACATCCCTTGAATGGTTGACAATCTTGTGTTTTGTTTCTTTTTTTTTGGGTCAGGATCCTTCTTTATGTAGAAAGACGTGTCTTTCCTATCATATTTCATTATAATAGAGAGCTTAGATTTTTTGATTCACTGGGCACTACCTTTAAACATTGCCCTTGCTGCAGTGGTTGATGTTATGGATATAATTGTCTTTTTATTTTACATCATTGACATTCAGGATTTTGTGGAATTAACATCGTGATGCCCTGGGCTGGCTGAATTGTTAATAGTTCATATAGAAAATCTGAAGACTTTCTGATAGGAAATGGATTGGTTTTCACAACCAAACACAGCATAAAACTGCTGTAGGGATAAAGACAAATTTGTTTGCTTCAGTGTCTCAGGCAACAAACTGAGAAGATAGTCTACAGTGAAATAGCTGTATCTTTGCAACTTTGTGCATTGTAATTTATTTCTAGCTTGCTGATTTTTGTCATGTATTTATTTTTTCCCCCTCTCTTTTCTGTTTTTGCAATGATTTTTAATGAAAGTTTGTGTGAACTTGTGGCTTCCACAGGAAAAAGTGATTCTTAGAAATGAATGTTGTGAAAATATGATTTAAGTGATAAGTTGATCTAAATTATATATGTGGAAAGTTTCTTCCATAGAACTCTAGTGATAAATCATATCAGTGAACTATTTCATGGTACAGATGCATCTGTCTCTCCCAAGTCCCTACTATCATTTTGTTGTTTTGTTGCATGTAAGATGTTAGCAAGAATTGCTTTGACCACTGCAAGGATAACCCACAAAAAGTGAAGTGTTTGCGGCTTTGAACATTACTGATCTGCTGAGAAGAGAATCTTGATTTTGAAGTGAAAGTGCAGTGCAGTAGCATATTATCACACTTATATATCGTAACAATCTCAGTAGTTTGGAGCATGCCAATGATTGTTACAGGAATGCACCTGTTATATAAGGCCAGTTATTAATAGGGATCTACGAATGTTAGGAAGGCTTAGATAGTTTTCCTAAGGCTAGTTCTAAGGGGGATTTATTAATTTCATAAGCTGGCCACAGCACTAAATAAACATGTCTCTTGAGGAAGATGTCCAGTGTAGAGAGCCTTGTTAGTTTGAAAAAAATTTTTTTGTTGCTTTGCATGCATGACTTTATCATTGTTTTTGGGAGTAAAATTTTGATATCATTCATTGCAGTTGTGTCTCAAGATAATTTTCAATGCACCCAAGTCCTAGCATGAAAATTCACTTAGCTTAAGGATGTTTTGAAATCAAGAGTTTACTGCAAAATTGCTTGACTGTCATATCCTAGATGTTTGGTTTTGCATTAGTACAAATCTGTCGTGAACATTCTGCCAGTTGGTCATTGAAGTGGACATTGAACCTTTCAAGCAAAGCTATTTCGTTCTGTACTATTTTATGTCTTGGAAGAGTATTGATAGATCTGATTTGTTTTGTTGCTAAGGATGGCTCTGAAACGTGACCTGTGAAGTACTTTTGATTCAGTGTTACATAATTTTTTGTTCCAATAGAAAGCAGCCAGTCAGATACTGGTCATACAGTAGTAATCAAATTTGAGTTAATTTTTGTTATTATTTATTTTATTACTTTTTGATATTGCATGTTTATGCAGATGAGACATTTGTCCACTTTTGTGGTAGTAGATTTTAATATGAATTTGAAGGCTAGCTATCAAAACAGACAAGTTTTAGAGGCACAGAAGCCACAGGCAGCGTTCCTCTTTATAGATCTTTCCACAATAGACTAGTTTTGTTAATCTTCAATATTAATGAATACCTTTATGGATGAGACCATTAGACTGTATTACTGCATCTTCATGTTCACTGGAAACATTTACTGAAATGAAGTACAGAAACTTGCTACATTTCATGACAGTGTCTTGGGGTGACCAAGTCAGTTGAAGTTCAAAATTTTAAACATGGTAAATTATGTTGATGTGTGTAAACTTTGTATGTTTGTACATTATGAGTTGACTGTGTTTTTGTTTTTATTTTAAATTTTGCTGCTATGGATGTTAGCCATGACTGTAAATATTTCAACAAACATCACACCCCTCATCCCGATTTTTTGTTTGTTTTTGGTTTTAAAACAAGGAATGCATGGTCTGTTTCTTGTATGACATGTACATAATTGTGTGTGTAAGGTTGTGTTGATGTTTGAGACGATAGGCCAATGTGTTTAATGTGTGCACTGCTGTCATATCACGTTACATCCTCATGAGTAAGGTTGTACAATTTCCATTTTAAATGAGCATCATTATGTTTAAAGTTGTCAAACTTGGGCTGTTCAGGCACTCTGGCTTTGTGTGTGTGCATGTCAAAGCATGGGATTTTAAAAGATTGCTTGCATGTGTTTGTGAGTGTAAGAGAGAGGAATGTGTTTTCATGCATTTGTAAACCTGTTCACTAGTGTCTTTGTCCATCTCACGTGCTGGCTTATCAATAATTTTTTCTCTTTACAGGAGAATAATTTAAAAAATTTGGTGATTTTTGTTATTCTTGGGTGTGGCAAAAACATTTCTGTTTATAACTTCAAAACTGTTACAGATATTGGTAACTTTGTGAGAACGTAGATCTCTCTGAGTTGTCTATATTGTAAACACCAAAATCATCAGTGCTCCAGTATGTGAGATGGACAACGGCATGTCATGTAAATCTGACTGCATATAGAATGTTTGAATTTGACCTTTGACATTTACTTTTGTTGTACATGCTGTGTATTTATTCAGATTGTGCCAACATTTTTATTTTTATTTTCCCGATAATGATCAGTGCAATGATTCATCTCTTGTTGCTAGAGTACACCTGGAGATCTCAGTGTTAGCAGTCCTGTGTTTTTGCTTCATGTCTCTGTCAGTTTTAGTCCAGGACTGGTATGTTGCTGGTGTTGGTGTTGTCGCTGTGTGTTGAAGGTGGCATTTCTCATTTCAAGTTATACGCATGGTTATGTTTGGCATTTAATACAGTTCAGTCTCAGAATTACATTAGACAACAGTGACATGTGACTTGATATAATTCAAAAGAAGACATTATTATAAATTTATCTTACCCTTCAGTAATACACCTTCCACACCCCCCCCAAATCTGTGAACAAAATATCCAGGTGAAAAGGGCCTTGATTGTTTAATTATTCATTTGCTGCAGCAGTGTTTTCCCCATAGAATTTGAGGGAAAACGTGAAATATTAAAGGTACACAAGAAAATTCAGTCTTCTTCTTATAGAATTTTATCGGTTTCTTTCTTTGCAAATGTGATCTGGATGCAGACTGTAGAGTGCATCACTATCACATTAGATGAAGTAATTCATTGCATGGATTGCCCAACTAAGGAAAAAGAAATATCAGTTTTTGGTCCAATGTTACAGTTCAGAGTAGTTTTAATCATGAATGAAAAAAACCAGAGGACTTAGATACATGGCCAAAGAAGATACCTGGATTGCATAGGTATCAGTGTTTATAATAAGTACTGAAGGGTGTAACAATTTTTTCTGCCCAAAGGAAACTGTAGTTATTCCTTAAAGATGATGTGAAGGTTTAATTCACAGGAAAAAAAAAGATTTATTATTCATTAATCATTATTCATTTTTAACATTTGCATTGGGCCTCAGAAATATAATTTATGTTATTGTGAAAGTCACCACTGTTTTGAAAGTTTTTTTTTTTTTTTTTATGGCCACAGAAACAATGCGACAGTATCAATGAGACTTAGACTGCATGGATGTGATTTAAAAGAGCAATTTTGCTGATATTTTATGCTTTGCTGTATTGTCAATAATTTTCCTTTAGGCAGCAAATGTTCTCTTATCTGGCATTATTCTCTTTCTGTTGTTCAGTGTGAAGATTTGTCACTGTGAATTTCTCTTTTCATTGTGAATCAGCTGGTGAGGTTAACTTATCTTGAGACAGTGATATACTTGAAGCATTAGACACCCCTGAATCCACCTGTTTTCTTCTTTTCGGCTTTGTAGATGATACCTTTTGAATGCATGCTGTTTGTTCCGGGTTATGTGAAAATAAATACACAGTCTTAGTGTATTTGTCAGGTGTGGAATGAGAGAAATTTGAAACAGTTTCTTTTTACTTTATTTATTTATTTTCTTCTGTGGTTGAGAAAATATTTCAAATACAAGAATGTTTCTCTTAGTAACCTGACGATGTAAAGTATGCTGGCATTTTAGCACTGGGAAGTTCTGAAAGCCACCAGAAGGGATGAGTATTTTTTGCAAGATTACGGTGTCCACACCATCAAAACTTATCTGTTCAAATATTATGAAAATTTTGCAGTTGTCTATTTAATTATTGTTGAAACTTTGTGGAATTTTTCTTAAATTATCAGAAATATTACGTCTTTGCTAATTAATTCAAAGCTGTACAGGATATAAATGTTGACTGTGCTAGAATTTTTTGCAAAATCTGACTTTAGGCCTGTTAACTTACTGGAGCAAAGCAGAAAAGATATCTTATTTCTATTGTTTTTGTTGTTATATTTGTTTAAACTGTTAGGAGAGATACTTGGTTTTCACTGAAAACACAGGAAAATTTGGAGTATACAATTCATCACATCCGATATAATTCTCATGGTAACTACTTGTATCAGAGTTTCAGCTGTGAGTTGAATAGTCTCTTTTTCTTTTATTACTCTTGTATTGTTCTGTTTAGATGGAAAGGCATCGTTTTAAATAAAAATCGCAATATTTCTAGATGAAATCCATTGTAATGTGTGGTTGCCTCTGTGCATCATTACAGCTCGCTAAATCTTGAACAGACGGGGTAACATTGACAATTTATACCAATTTTCAGGTACTGACGTCTGAGATGAATGGTTTATGACTTTTAAGCATTTTATCTCTGACTCTTTTCTTCTTGTAGTTAAGAAACAGACAGAGTTCTCTGCCTGAATTTGACTCACTATCATTTCTTTTTAACCTAATGACATATAATAAATTTACACAGGTGAATAAAATAGTAAGTACCGGTATTTCACTTAAGTAGCTCTGATGCGGCTAGAAATTGATGTTCTGTCATGTTGGACAAATGGTCTTTGAATCTTGATTAGTTCAGTATGCATGATTAAGTCATGCAATTCTTCTGAGTTTTTAATTATTACTCACAGTACTGTATTCATTAGTTTCACAAGTCGCAGTGTAAAGATACATTTATTGAAATTTATTTATTTTGATATGTATAAAATATATGTATTTGACAAGTAGTGACAGTGAGTTGTTATCTATGTTGTATCTGCAGATAGAGAGGATGTGACTGCATGTTGACCTGGTAATATGTGTAAATTTACCTTGACACACATCTTGAATTGACACATCAGCTCAACATATCTCAAAGGGCATAGTTTATCTCGAATTTCACAATGAACAATGAACCAAATTTGATAATCACATAGTAAAATCAATCTGCGCTGATTTTGGAAGGTGGTGCAAACTTAGCTTTAATATCAAACAACTATAGATAGGATATTTGTTGCATATCAAATATGTGTACCACGGCATACAGAAATTGCAATTTGCTATCTATGTTATTATTGTGTTGATGAAAAATAGGTTGCTCACCATGTTTTATCAATAAATCAGTTTTAATTTTCACTGACTGTATGTTTTCAACCATGCCAGTATGATGGAACTAAGTCACAGGTAAATGCTGAGAATTGGTCAGTATTCACACTATTTTGTTTGTTTTAGGATCATGCCAAAGAGAGAAAACATTGGGAGTTCTTTCTATAGCCATTGGTTTTAATATTCATAGATGGGAAGTTAATGAGGTTAACAAGAATAAGGGTAGGGTGAGGAGATGAAGTCCCGAGTTTAGTACCAATCACAGTTCAGAACAATCAGTGGAAACAAGTCATGAAAAATATATATATCTTAAGTTTGAGAGATTAAGAAAAAGATCAGTAAAGATAAACAATCAGGAATTAAAAATGTTCAGTGAAGTTTTGCCGGTATCCATGACTCAGAATATTTGATATCGTTGTTTGTTAATGTAAGTTCCATATAGTTTGCTCCTGTCATCATTGTAAGGCCTTCACTGTGGCATATAAGAGCATCCTACAGTCAACGTATTTCTTAAAAATAATATGACATTTCTGTGTTTTTTCACATAACACAAGTGGTTTTTCAAGGTAACCATTGGATGAATATCCTATATGTTAAGTATTCATAAGGCTATCAGCTAAGTGTGTTTCTTCATGAGGGTCCAGTTTTTGGTGAACAGCACAGAGATAGTTGCATGACATATTTGAAGGCCGTAGCTCTTTGTTAAAGCACAAAAAGCTACAACTGAAAGACTGACCTAAAAGTATTCTTTGTGCACTATTTGATATTGAAAATGTGTGCTCTTTCAAGGTGATTTACTCTAGTAAAGAGTCCTGGCTTAATGTAATTTGGCATAAGAGGTGCTTTATTTAGGAGTCAAGGTGACTTTTAGCACAGTAATTTCAATTAATACACTCCAAAGAAATTGTTCACAGTGAGCAATCAACTGTTTTCAAAGAAAAAGAAAGCCAGCTGTTAAGTTAACTCAGAGGCTGTTGAGACTATTTTTTTTCCTGACAAAAATATACTTTTAAATCTAAGTATAATCAGTCTTACAGTTAACAGTAAAGATTTTCATATTGGTATAGAATAATAATGGTATTGTGTGTGAAATTGTTCATTGTAATTTTCAACGTATTACTGGGTAAATTATTAAGGTGAATTTTTGTGGGAGAAATTTTCATTCATGTTATACAATGGCTCTGGAAATTGGTGTTAGGCTTGAGTTGAAAATACTGTAAACCTTTTCTATCCTTGTGGAAATATAAAGACAAAAATAATCAAAACAAGCATTTCTGAAAAGGCATTGTTTTATGTTTTTAAAGAAAAATGGAGCAAACTTTTATATACTGATTATTTGGAACATGTGGTCAAAATAAGTAAGTGGATTTGGGTGACCACTTTGTGCCAATTTTCAGAAAACACTCCTGCAGCCATTTCATGACACCGAAAACGAAAAGTTCATTGGCTTCAATCAGCCAAATCCACCCTAATCTTATCTTATCTTATAAAAGAAAATAGTGGCACGAGTAATTCATTGTGGTGCCAATTTTGACCACATTTTTGCTTGACGCAGCAGCCTAAATGACAGTTGCAAAAATTATAAAATTAATTTTCTTAAGTGTCAACTAATCCAGCCCAGTCGCTTTTGTATCGACTGATTGTGTTGATTTAAATTCCGGGCATTTTTAAATAAAAAGTGGTAAAAACGTAAAATGCAGTGATATTTGTTTTGGCTCCCTGTAGTAAGTCCACCGCACCGGAAACGATATAAATATGCGTTCAATTCCCTGCACACAATTTCCCTACCAGAAATGAGTGCGTAGTGCCCAGATGCAGATGAAATTTGTAGTAAGACTGTAGAATATGGGAAGCTTTCTAGAAAGAGAGAGAGAGAGAGATAGAACGGTGGGTTCACAGGTTAGTCCCGGAAAATGCCGTGAACCTAATCTACATGTAGTAACTAAACAAGAAATTTAATTCAGTGTAAATGAAACCTGATACATAGTTCAAATATACACCCTGAATTTTAGAACAGATTTTGCGACCTATGTTATACATTAGAAAACTTTCACTATCATTTTCTTTTGTTGTCAAAGAGCTGTTTTACCCCATAATATGTGGTTACTTTTTTTCACTTCCTCTCTTAGCATGAGAGGAAAATAATAGAAATTGAAAGATAAATTTACCTCAGATATTATAACATAGGCTCAGAGTTGTCAGCTATAAAACTTGTAGTCTGAGTTCAGAAGAGAGAATGTGTCTGTGTCATACCATGACATTTTTTCTCTCTTTTTTTTTTTTAAAGTAATCATTTGCACAGAAATTCCATTTCACAAACACCCACAGTGCATACTAGTGACACTCTTCGTCAGTGTCTAAACTTGGTCATCATTAAGAATGTGATAGATGTGAATAAGTGAATAAATGTTTTGGTTTTTTTTTTAACTTTCTTTTTGGATTGACAGAGTTTACAGTAAGTCGAACTTGTTGTCTTTTGAATTTTATTTTATTTTATATATTTTTTTTTGTTCTGTTTGTTTTGCCTGTCTAAGCATACTCAAAACACGAATAAAATCATTGAAATAATATGGACTTCATTGGAAGCTTCATTTGTTCTACAATGTTGCAGTTGTTATTGTTGGTTCCTGTTGTTAATTGGAGAGCATTTTTCCAAAACTAGGTGAGTTATGACCCCTTTCAAATAGTCATTCAAAATTAGTGTAAGATGCGATGTAAGTGTTCAGTTAAAACGTGCTAAGTCCCTTCTGTATTCTGAGGATAAAGCTGGGACATAGCAAGTTTTAACTGAACACTTATACCTCGTCTGACATTAATTTTGAATGACTCTGAAAGGGGCCATAACTCATGCAGAAGTTCACTTACCCAGTTTTGGAGAATGCTCTTCAATTGTTTGTGTTGTAAAGTTTGTTAAAATTTTTAAGACTGTGTTTGTCTTTTTCGGGAATGTAATGTGGACGAAGCAGATTTGGAGGGAAGCGTGGTTTTGGTGATGGTGAGAATCCAGCACTATGTCCTTGCACCTCCCCAGCAGCGCTTCTGAAACAGGTTATAAACCAAGTCCCTGAACACCGCCTCATGACACAAATTACCTCCCTTGATCTGCATTCAATGTGCACACTTAAGTTTTCCATTTCCAGTTTGCCCGGAAATTCAAGTGTAACGTTAGTACATGTAGGCCTACTACCAGAGTGCTAATTCTTATCGATTATTCATTCACTCTGTGGCCCAGTTCATCTTGTCTATTTGTAAGTCGCTCACTTGTGCCGAGTATACACAAATCCAGTGACCCGCATTTTGGTGGATTGTAAGACAAATAAATAATAACGCTTGTCTGAGAGCAATTTCCTCGCGATGAAATGAAGAAAAGTTATACATAAATGTTATACATATAAAATACATATAAAAAGTTATACATAAATGTTGCAGTCTATGCAGCTGAAAAAAGTGAATTCAGATAAGGGTGTGCAGGGAAAGGGAGACATTGTTTTAAAACACAAAATCGCCAAGTAGATAAATGAATAAATGAACAGGGAGACCCCTTCTTGGTTATTACGAGGTGTAAATGCTTTGGGCAGTGATCCTCTCAAAACAAATGTGGTTAATGTAGGCTAGGTTTTAATAAACCTAAAAAATATATCACAACGTATACTGGGAGAGTATCGAATTGCTATGCTGATTTTATTCGGTTAGACATCCTCTATCATAGTCGATGAACAAATGAAAAAAAAACCCAACTATAATTAACCAAAATGTGAGAGGATGAACGATTTTCTATTTTTAATATGTGCTTTCATGGTAGCTCTGGTGCGTGAGTGAGGGACGGCCACTCATAGTAGTTTAGGGACACTTGGCCGAGCACCATTAATTGGATTATTTCCCTTGTAATACTAGCGCGGGACCCGTTATTCACATCACGGTGAAAAGCGCGCATTTTGATTGGTCAATTGGAAATTTTGACCACCGGGCTTCCAACTCTTATATCATGGCTTTAAGTTTCTTACAACTCGCTCCTTCGTTGTTATCCACCGACAGAAAGACGGGAACCCGAATTCATTTTTGAGAGTAGACAATACCCGATCGGTACAAAATAGGTACTCATGATAACGTTTGTTATCAATGGAGATACGTCGTATTAATGGACGAAAGTATCCCGCACAAAATTGTCGAATGTTGTTAGTCCTGACACTTTGAAAATTTATATTAAAACTATTACCGGGTTTCTGGTATAAGTAGTCAGTTGGAATTGTAGCAGCAAGTTTCTACTTTATAATGGTACCAATTTCGTTGTACTTTGATGCACGTGTCCTATTGAAATGATTAATGAGAGGATCTCGGATTTAAAGTAAACCACGAGTTAGACGCATGTTATCCCCGATAAATCCAACCTGGGTCAAATTTATTCAATTATTGCTGGAGGGGTCGTTAGAGTAATTTCTGCAGTTTACTGGGATACCTAATTGACTTTTGTGTGCACCCTTTTAACCGTACTGTAAATTCGATTGTGTTAGGACCCTAACCGGTTATGTTGTCGGGCTGGACTCCATGTCCGAGCCTTTCACTTGTGCAACACGGGCTACGTAATAGCTCTCTCGGACGTCCGCGCGGGCTAATAAATAAGATGCGGTTCGAGTGGTCAAGACACTCCATCATAGACGCAGAGACAGAGCCGACGCTTGCCATCGCCACCCCGCCCCATAAGGCATGTAGCGGTAGCACAGGACCCGGAGAAACTTTGGGTAAGTTGGAGACTATTATATTAGAAGTGACTTTAATTTGCGCACCCCCCCCCCCTTTTTCTTGGATGCCACGTAGAGAATGCTGATCTACAGAGACTATTATGAGTCCGGCTCAACGGTAATTGCCATTGTCATTGGACGTGTAGGATGCGCTTTGCAGTACAGTGTCTTGATATTGTGTCTTTATTGTCAAAGTTAACGTTTGCGGTGCTAGATGATAATGATGGCTCGCTAACCAAGCTATCACGATTTGCTTGTGTGCCTATATATAGTGTATGTGTAGCATTGCCTTGTTGTGGTAGGCAGTGAGGATTTCCTGACATGTTGATGTGGATGGCTTATGTTACAGCGAGCGGCACTATACGCTTGATTGTATTACGGGTATTTGTGTACCTTGCCAGTACCACTATGCTATAGAGAGCAGTGTGATTGTGATTGCGTGTTTAGTGTTTAAGATGTGCAATTAATTACATGTATTGGAGATGTATAATATTAGTTGGGCCTCACATGGGTGAGCCCCAGGATTGTTCTATGTGCGGCGGTGGATGAACAATGTTTCAATGAGTCTACACATGTTGCAATGAGTCTCGCCGACATATATATATATATCATGTGCATGTATTATAGTTATCCAGATGTATTATGCTTCTATGAGTTTCGTAAGTGTGTGAAGGACAGTTTCATTTTAAGGAATGTACACATTACTGTATGTATCTAGTGGTGTGTCATACACGTTAGCCTGGCGGCATAGCTCCGCGGCTAAGGTCAAAGGGCATGACCCTTCAGTATCGATTGGGAAGGGAAGTCACCAATACAATAGCCCTGGGGCGGGTTAGTACTAATAATGGGAGTGGGCCTATGAGGATGGCCTGCATTGGGATGCAGCGTCTGTGTTATGGACGGTCAGTGGGCCATGTTGGCCACTGCGTTATTAAATGGAATGGCCACTCTGGATGTGTTGTACACCGGCTCAGTGGAGCGAAACTATTGTGTTCTTGCCCCTTCATTTGTTATGTCCTTCATACTTTGATTAGTACATTAGTTTATGTTGCCAGTGTACTAGGAAACTCCTTGTGTATATGATATAGCCTCTTGTAGTTGTTATTCATTAACCTTAGCGCTATTTTATTCCATGCATACATATCCAGTTGGTTATTGCTTAACTTCTATATTATGTTGTTGTTGCTTGATTTAATACTTAATACTATTACTATGTATGTCCACCATTGATTGCCTGATTAATGTTGTCATTATATCCTAATCATATTTTTGTCTTTTTCTCTTGTTCCAGCTTATGGCTGGTTGGGCTTCTTTTTATGGGCTTCTTCTTTTTCTGGGTTTCTTTTTTTGGGCTTTTTTTTGTTTGGCAGTGATACCGTTGTTAGGCTTTTTGAATAAATAAGATTGCCAGCAGAACCCTGTGTTTGTTAATCCTGTGTATCCTTAAGGGAGTTACTATTGAACCCACGCAGTAACCACATTAGCCACTCGTAGTTCACCCAACATTTTCTGGTGTCAAGAAGTGGGATACACAGAAGGGTTAGTTTGTAGTGTAGAAAGCCCAGCCATGGAAATTTTTAGTTTGAAGCCCGGCCAGCCAGCCAACCCCTGCCCTACCCCACAGGAACCAGGGAGCCACGAAGACCAACGCCCTCCAACATCAACTCAAGATCCAGGACCCGTACCCCGTTCCTGTGCACACCGTCCTGTCTGTTCCCCCGCCTCATGGTGGTTACTTTACCATCAGAAACCCAGATGGAGATGCCTCTGCGGTCAACGGAGACCTCTTGCGGTTGCCAGCCAACCCCTGCCCTACCCCACAGGAACCTCAACCTGGGATGACAACTTCCCAACGCCTACCTCCTGTGCGACGGTCCAGCCGCCCACACAGACAACCCCAGAGATTGGACCTCTGACTCTTATTAGTGATTAACATTAGACATTGACTGTGAGTGCAGAAAGAGCAGGGGAGCGCACCCATCAAGACCCCCCGAGTTTCCATCAGGCCAGATGATAGACCACCGAATTCAAGTGAGCTCGCCTCAAGATTTTAAGTTAGAGAGTATGCCCATGTTAGCTTTCTCCACAGCTTAGTTACAATTACTTTTATGCCTATGTTGACCTTACCTTTTTCATTGCCCTAGTGCCCTTATAGCATATTGTATTTTTTTGTACTGTTCGATCCTACGTTAACCCTGATAGTGGTCTGGGACCACCGTTGCAGGTCTGGGACCTGTTGTTTTGTCCATATGATGTAACTTACTACAGCCAGAGCTGAGACTGTTGTGTACATCTTCAGGATGCCAGTAGTAACTTAGCCGGTTCACGCCACCTGTTAGTAGTTGTAAAGAGGATGGACCATTGTTGTACTTCAGTTCACTGTGCGTAATTTGCAATTGTTCTACTCTAAGTGATGGTATCATAGCCCCTTAGAGTTTGATTGTACCTTCAGTGGTCTTTTGTAAACCTTTGAATTGATGTATGTGTCACGTAAGGGACTACGTGACTTAGCAGGGGAGAATGTGAGAGGATGAACGATTTTCTATTTTTAATATGTGCTTTCATGGTAGCTCTGGTGCGTGAGTGAGGGACGGCCACTCATAGTAGTTTAGGGACACTTGGCCGAGCACCATTAATTGGATTATTTCCCTTGTAATACTAGCGCGGGACCCGTTATTCACATCACGGTGAAAAGCGCGCATTTTGATTGGTCAATTGGAAATTTTGACCACCGGGCTTCCAACTCTTATATCATGGCTTTAAGTTTCTTACAACTCGCTCCTTCGTTGTTATCCACCGACAGAAAGACGGGAACCCGAATTCATTTTTGAGAGTAGACAATACCCGATCGGTACAAAATAGGTACTCATGATAACGTTTGTTATCAATGGAGATACGTCGTATTAATGGACGAAAGTATCCCGCACAAAATTGTCGAATGTTGTTAGTCCTGACACTTTGAAAATTTATATTAAAACTATTACCGGGTTTCTGGTATAAGTAGTCAGTTGGAATTGTAGCAGCAAGTTTCTACTTTATAATGGTACCAATTTCGTTGTACTTTGATGCACGTGTCCTATTGAAATGATTAATGAGAGGATCTCGGATTTAAAGTAAACCACGAGTTAGACGCATGTTATCCCCGATAAATCCAACCTGGGTCAAATTTATTCAATTATTGCTGGAGGGGTCGTTAGAGTAATTTCTGCAGTTTACTGGGATACCTAATTGACTTTTGTGTGCACCCTTTTAACCGTACTGTAAATTCGATTGTGTTAGGACCCTAACCGGTTATGTTGTCGGGCTGGACTCCATGTCCGAGCCTTTCACTTGTGCAACACGGGCTACGTAATAGCTCTCTCGGACGTCCGCGCGGGCTAATAAATAAGATGCGGTTCGAGTGGTCAAGACACTCCATCATAGACGCAGAGACAGAGCCGACGCTTGCCATCGCCACCCCGCCCCATAAGGCATGTAGCGGTAGCACAGGACCCGGAGAAACTTTGGGTAAGTTGGAGACTATTATATTAGAAGTGACTTTAATTTGCGCACCCCCCCCCCCTTTTTCTTGGATGCCACGTAGAGAATGCTGATCTACAGAGACTATTATGAGTCCGGCTCAACGGTAATTGCCATTGTCATTGGACGTGTAGGATGCGCTTTGCAGTACAGTGTCTTGATATTGTGTCTTTATTGTCAAAGTTAACGTTTGCGGTGCTAGATGATAATGATGGCTCGCTAACCAAGCTATCACGATTTGCTTGTGTGCCTATATATAGTGTATGTGTAGCATTGCCTTGTTGTGGTAGGCAGTGAGGATTTCCTGACATGTTGATGTGGATGGCTTATGTTACAGCGAGCGGCACTATACGCTTGATTGTATTACGGGTATTTGTGTACCTTGCCAGTACCACTATGCTATAGAGAGCAGTGTGATTGTGATTGCGTGTTTAGTGTTTAAGATGTGCAATTAATTACATGTATTGGAGATGTATAATATTAGTTGGGCCTCACATGGGTGAGCCCCAGGATTGTTCTATGTGCGGCGGTGGATGAACAATGTTTCAATGAGTCTACACATGTTGCAATGAGTCTCGCCGACATATATATATATATCATGTGCATGTATTATAGTTATCCAGATGTATTATGCTTCTATGAGTTTCGTAAGTGTGTGAAGGACAGTTTCATTTTAAGGAATGTACACATTACTGTATGTATCTAGTGGTGTGTCATACACGTTAGCCTGGCGGCATAGCTCCGCGGCTAAGGTCAAAGGGCATGACCCTTCAGTATCGATTGGGAAGGGAAGTCACCAATACAATAGCCCTGGGGCGGGTTAGTACTAATAATGGGAGTGGGCCTATGAGGATGGCCTGCATTGGGATGCAGCGTCTGTGTTATGGACGGTCAGTGGGCCATGTTGGCCACTGCGTTATTAAATGGAATGGCCACTCTGGATGTGTTGTACACCGGCTCAGTGGAGCGAAACTATTGTGTTCTTGCCCCTTCATTTGTTATGTCCTTCATACTTTGATTAGTACATTAGTTTATGTTGCCAGTGTACTAGGAAACTCCTTGTGTATATGATATAGCCTCTTGTAGTTGTTATTCATTAACCTTAGCGCTATTTTATTCCATGCATACATATCCAGTTGGTTATTGCTTAACTTCTATATTATGTTGTTGTTGCTTGATTTAATACTTAATACTATTACTATGTATGTCCACCATTGATTGCCTGATTAATGTTGTCATTATATCCTAATCATATTTTTGTCTTTTTCTCTTGTTCCAGCTTATGGCTGGTTGGGCTTCTTTTTATGGGCTTCTTCTTTTTCTGGGTTTCTTTTTTTGGGCTTTTTTTTGTTTGGCAGTGATACCGTTGTTAGGCTTTTTGAATAAATAAGATTGCCAGCAGAACCCTGTGTTTGTTAATCCTGTGTATCCTTAAGGGAGTTACTATTGAACCCACGCAGTAACCACATTAGCCACTCGTAGTTCACCCAACATTTTCTGGTGTCAAGAAGTGGGATACACAGAAGGGTTAGTTTGTAGTGTAGAAAGCCCAGCCATGGAAATTTTTAGTTTGAAGCCCGGCCAGCCAGCCAACCCCTGCCCTACCCCACAGGAACCAGGGAGCCACGAAGACCAACGCCCTCCAACATCAACTCAAGATCCAGGACCCGTACCCCGTTCCTGTGCACACCGTCCTGTCTGTTCCCCCGCCTCATGGTGGTTACTTTACCATCAGAAACCCAGATGGAGATGCCTCTGCGGTCAACGGAGACCTCTTGCGGTTGCCAGCCAACCCCTGCCCTACCCCACAGGAACCTCAACCTGGGATGACAACTTCCCAACGCCTACCTCCTGTGCGACGGTCCAGCCGCCCACACAGACAACCCCAGAGATTGGACCTCTGACTCTTATTAGTGATTAACATTAGACATTGACTGTGAGTGCAGAAAGAGCAGGGGAGCGCACCCATCAAGACCCCCCGAGTTTCCATCAGGCCAGATGATAGACCACCGAATTCAAGTGAGCTCGCCTCAAGATTTTAAGTTAGAGAGTATGCCCATGTTAGCTTTCTCCACAGCTTAGTTACAATTACTTTTATGCCTATGTTGACCTTACCTTTTTCATTGCCCTAGTGCCCTTATAGCATATTGTATTTTTTTGTACTGTTCGATCCTACGTTAACCCTGATAGTGGTCTGGGACCACCGTTGCAGGTCTGGGACCTGTTGTTTTGTCCATATGATGTAACTTACTACAGCCAGAGCTGAGACTGTTGTGTACATCTTCAGGATGCCAGTAGTAACTTAGCCGGTTCACGCCACCTGTTAGTAGTTGTAAAGAGGATGGACCATTGTTGTACTTCAGTTCACTGTGCGTAATTTGCAATTGTTCTACTCTAAGTGATGGTATCATAGCCCCTTAGAGTTTGATTGTACCTTCAGTGGTCTTTTGTAAACCTTTGAATTGATGTATGTGTCACGTAAGGGACTACGTGACTTAGCAGGGGAGAATGTGAGAGGATGAACGATTTTCTATTTTTAATATGTGCTTTCATGGTAGCTCTGGTGCGTGAGTGAGGGACGGCCACTCATAGTAGTTTAGGGACACTTGGCCGAGCACCATTAATTGGATTATTTCCCTTGTAATACTAGCGCGGGACCCGTTATTCACATCACGGTGAAAAGCGCGCATTTTGATTGGTCAATTGGAAATTTTGACCACCGGGCTTCCAACTCTTATATCATGGCTTTAAGTTTCTTACAACTCGCTCCTTCGTTGTTATCCACCGACAGAAAGACGGGAACCCGAATTCATTTTTGAGAGTAGACAATACCCGATCGGTACAAAATAGGTACTCATGATAACGTTTGTTATCAATGGAGATACGTCGTATTAATGGACGAAAGTATCCCGCACAAAATTGTCGAATGTTGTTAGTCCTGACACTTTGAAAATTTATATTAAAACTATTACCGGGTTTCTGGTATAAGTAGTCAGTTGGAATTGTAGCAGCAAGTTTCTACTTTATAATGGTACCAATTTCGTTGTACTTTGATGCACGTGTCCTATTGAAATGATTAATGAGAGGATCTCGGATTTAAAGTAAACCACGAGTTAGACGCATGTTATCCCCGATAAATCCAACCTGGGTCAAATTTATTCAATTATTGCTGGAGGGGTCGTTAGAGTAATTTCTGCAGTTTACTGGGATACCTAATTGACTTTTGTGTGCACCCTTTTAACCGTACTGTAAATTCGATTGTGTTAGGACCCTAACCGGTTATGTTGTCGGGCTGGACTCCATGTCCGAGCCTTTCACTTGTGCAACACGGGCTACGTAATAGCTCTCTCGGACGTCCGCGCGGGCTAATAAATAAGATGCGGTTCGAGTGGTCAAGACACTCCATCATAGACGCAGAGACAGAGCCGACGCTTGCCATCGCCACCCCGCCCCATAAGGCATGTAGCGGTAGCACAGGACCCGGAGAAACTTTGGGTAAGTTGGAGACTATTATATTAGAAGTGACTTTAATTTGCGCACCCCCCCCCCCTTTTTCTTGGATGCCACGTAGAGAATGCTGATCTACAGAGACTATTATGAGTCCGGCTCAACGGTAATTGCCATTGTCATTGGACGTGTAGGATGCGCTTTGCAGTACAGTGTCTTGATATTGTGTCTTTATTGTCAAAGTTAACGTTTGCGGTGCTAGATGATAATGATGGCTCGCTAACCAAGCTATCACGATTTGCTTGTGTGCCTATATATAGTGTATGTGTAGCATTGCCTTGTTGTGGTAGGCAGTGAGGATTTCCTGACATGTTGATGTGGATGGCTTATGTTACAGCGAGCGGCACTATACGCTTGATTGTATTACGGGTATTTGTGTACCTTGCCAGTACCACTATGCTATAGAGAGCAGTGTGATTGTGATTGCGTGTTTAGTGTTTAAGATGTGCAATTAATTACATGTATTGGAGATGTATAATATTAGTTGGGCCTCACATGGGTGAGCCCCAGGATTGTTCTATGTGCGGCGGTGGATGAACAATGTTTCAATGAGTCTACACATGTTGCAATGAGTCTCGCCGACATATATATATATATCATGTGCATGTATTATAGTTATCCAGATGTATTATGCTTCTATGAGTTTCGTAAGTGTGTGAAGGACAGTTTCATTTTAAGGAATGTACACATTACTGTATGTATCTAGTGGTGTGTCATACACGTTAGCCTGGCGGCATAGCTCCGCGGCTAAGGTCAAAGGGCATGACCCTTCAGTATCGATTGGGAAGGGAAGTCACCAATACAATAGCCCTGGGGCGGGTTAGTACTAATAATGGGAGTGGGCCTATGAGGATGGCCTGCATTGGGATGCAGCGTCTGTGTTATGGACGGTCAGTGGGCCATGTTGGCCACTGCGTTATTAAATGGAATGGCCACTCTGGATGTGTTGTACACCGGCTCAGTGGAGCGAAACTATTGTGTTCTTGCCCCTTCATTTGTTATGTCCTTCATACTTTGATTAGTACATTAGTTTATGTTGCCAGTGTACTAGGAAACTCCTTGTGTATATGATATAGCCTCTTGTAGTTGTTATTCATTAACCTTAGCGCTATTTTATTCCATGCATACATATCCAGTTGGTTATTGCTTAACTTCTATATTATGTTGTTGTTGCTTGATTTAATACTTAATACTATTACTATGTATGTCCACCATTGATTGCCTGATTAATGTTGTCATTATATCCTAATCATATTTTTGTCTTTTTCTCTTGTTCCAGCTTATGGCTGGTTGGGCTTCTTTTTATGGGCTTCTTCTTTTTCTGGGTTTCTTTTTTTGGGCTTTTTTTTGTTTGGCAGTGATACCGTTGTTAGGCTTTTTGAATAAATAAGATTGCCAGCAGAACCCTGTGTTTGTTAATCCTGTGTATCCTTAAGGGAGTTACTATTGAACCCACGCAGTAACCACATTAGCCACTCGTAGTTCACCCAACATTTTCTGGTGTCAAGAAGTGGGATACACAGAAGGGTTAGTTTGTAGTGTAGAAAGCCCAGCCATGGAAATTTTTAGTTTGAAGCCCGGCCAGCCAGCCAACCCCTGCCCTACCCCACAGGAACCAGGGAGCCACGAAGACCAACGCCCTCCAACATCAACTCAAGATCCAGGACCCGTACCCCGTTCCTGTGCACACCGTCCTGTCTGTTCCCCCGCCTCATGGTGGTTACTTTACCATCAGAAACCCAGATGGAGATGCCTCTGCGGTCAACGGAGACCTCTTGCGGTTGCCAGCCAACCCCTGCCCTACCCCACAGGAACCTCAACCTGGGATGACAACTTCCCAACGCCTACCTCCTGTGCGACGGTCCAGCCGCCCACACAGACAACCCCAGAGATTGGACCTCTGACTCTTATTAGTGATTAACATTAGACATTGACTGTGAGTGCAGAAAGAGCAGGGGAGCGCACCCATCAAGACCCCCCGAGTTTCCATCAGGCCAGATGATAGACCACCGAATTCAAGTGAGCTCGCCTCAAGATTTTAAGTTAGAGAGTATGCCCATGTTAGCTTTCTCCACAGCTTAGTTACAATTACTTTTATGCCTATGTTGACCTTACCTTTTTCATTGCCCTAGTGCCCTTATAGCATATTGTATTTTTTTGTACTGTTCGATCCTACGTTAACCCTGATAGTGGTCTGGGACCACCGTTGCAGGTCTGGGACCTGTTGTTTTGTCCATATGATGTAACTTACTACAGCCAGAGCTGAGACTGTTGTGTACATCTTCAGGATGCCAGTAGTAACTTAGCCGGTTCACGCCACCTGTTAGTAGTTGTAAAGAGGATGGACCATTGTTGTACTTCAGTTCACTGTGCGTAATTTGCAATTGTTCTACTCTAAGTGATGGTATCATAGCCCCTTAGAGTTTGATTGTACCTTCAGTGGTCTTTTGTAAACCTTTGAATTGATGTATGTGTCACGTAAGGGACTACGTGACTTAGCAGGGGAGAATGTGAGAGGATGAACGATTTTCTATTTTTAATATGTGCTTTCATGGTAGCTCTGGTGCGTGAGTGAGGGACGGCCACTCATAGTAGTTTAGGGACACTTGGCCGAGCACCATTAATTGGATTATTTCCCTTGTAATACTAGCGCGGGACCCGTTATTCACATCACGGTGAAAAGCGCGCATTTTGATTGGTCAATTGGAAATTTTGACCACCGGGCTTCCAACTCTTATATCATGGCTTTAAGTTTCTTACAACTCGCTCCTTCGTTGTTATCCACCGACAGAAAGACGGGAACCCGAATTCATTTTTGAGAGTAGACAATACCCGATCGGTACAAAATAGGTACTCATGATAACGTTTGTTATCAATGGAGATACGTCGTATTAATGGACGAAAGTATCCCGCACAAAATTGTCGAATGTTGTTAGTCCTGACACTTTGAAAATTTATATTAAAACTATTACCGGGTTTCTGGTATAAGTAGTCAGTTGGAATTGTAGCAGCAAGTTTCTACTTTATAATGGTACCAATTTCGTTGTACTTTGATGCACGTGTCCTATTGAAATGATTAATGAGAGGATCTCGGATTTAAAGTAAACCACGAGTTAGACGCATGTTATCCCCGATAAATCCAACCTGGGTCAAATTTATTCAATTATTGCTGGAGGGGTCGTTAGAGTAATTTCTGCAGTTTACTGGGATACCTAATTGACTTTTGTGTGCACCCTTTTAACCGTACTGTAAATTCGATTGTGTTAGGACCCTAACCGGTTATGTTGTCGGGCTGGACTCCATGTCCGAGCCTTTCACTTGTGCAACACGGGCTACGTAATAGCTCTCTCGGACGTCCGCGCGGGCTAATAAATAAGATGCGGTTCGAGTGGTCAAGACACTCCATCATAGACGCAGAGACAGAGCCGACGCTTGCCATCGCCACCCCGCCCCATAAGGCATGTAGCGGTAGCACAGGACCCGGAGAAACTTTGGGTAAGTTGGAGACTATTATATTAGAAGTGACTTTAATTTGCGCACCCCCCCCCCCTTTTTCTTGGATGCCACGTAGAGAATGCTGATCTACAGAGACTATTATGAGTCCGGCTCAACGGTAATTGCCATTGTCATTGGACGTGTAGGATGCGCTTTGCAGTACAGTGTCTTGATATTGTGTCTTTATTGTCAAAGTTAACGTTTGCGGTGCTAGATGATAATGATGGCTCGCTAACCAAGCTATCACGATTTGCTTGTGTGCCTATATATAGTGTATGTGTAGCATTGCCTTGTTGTGGTAGGCAGTGAGGATTTCCTGACATGTTGATGTGGATGGCTTATGTTACAGCGAGCGGCACTATACGCTTGATTGTATTACGGGTATTTGTGTACCTTGCCAGTACCACTATGCTATAGAGAGCAGTGTGATTGTGATTGCGTGTTTAGTGTTTAAGATGTGCAATTAATTACATGTATTGGAGATGTATAATATTAGTTGGGCCTCACATGGGTGAGCCCCAGGATTGTTCTATGTGCGGCGGTGGATGAACAATGTTTCAATGAGTCTACACATGTTGCAATGAGTCTCGCCGACATATATATATATATCATGTGCATGTATTATAGTTATCCAGATGTATTATGCTTCTATGAGTTTCGTAAGTGTGTGAAGGACAGTTTCATTTTAAGGAATGTACACATTACTGTATGTATCTAGTGGTGTGTCATACACGTTAGCCTGGCGGCATAGCTCCGCGGCTAAGGTCAAAGGGCATGACCCTTCAGTATCGATTGGGAAGGGAAGTCACCAATACAATAGCCCTGGGGCGGGTTAGTACTAATAATGGGAGTGGGCCTATGAGGATGGCCTGCATTGGGATGCAGCGTCTGTGTTATGGACGGTCAGTGGGCCATGTTGGCCACTGCGTTATTAAATGGAATGGCCACTCTGGATGTGTTGTACACCGGCTCAGTGGAGCGAAACTATTGTGTTCTTGCCCCTTCATTTGTTATGTCCTTCATACTTTGATTAGTACATTAGTTTATGTTGCCAGTGTACTAGGAAACTCCTTGTGTATATGATATAGCCTCTTGTAGTTGTTATTCATTAACCTTAGCGCTATTTTATTCCATGCATACATATCCAGTTGGTTATTGCTTAACTTCTATATTATGTTGTTGTTGCTTGATTTAATACTTAATACTATTACTATGTATGTCCACCATTGATTGCCTGATTAATGTTGTCATTATATCCTAATCATATTTTTGTCTTTTTCTCTTGTTCCAGCTTATGGCTGGTTGGGCTTCTTTTTATGGGCTTCTTCTTTTTCTGGGTTTCTTTTTTTGGGCTTTTTTTTGTTTGGCAGTGATACCGTTGTTAGGCTTTTTGAATAAATAAGATTGCCAGCAGAACCCTGTGTTTGTTAATCCTGTGTATCCTTAAGGGAGTTACTATTGAACCCACGCAGTAACCACATTAGCCACTCGTAGTTCATCCAACAAAAAGAAGAGACATCGTATACTTTGAAAATTTTGATCTGATTATGCTGATTTTATTCGATTAGATTATACAAAACAAAAAACTGAGTTCACAGCAATAAGGCTTGGCACAAAGCTAAAATGCGACCGGGTGTGTGTGTGTGTGTGGGGGGGGGGGTTATTGTGCGTCCTTGTTGCCAATTCCCAGCCATTGCTAATTATACCAATTTTTTTCTTTTTTAACATTTTCATTTGTCCATTTTTTTTTTCTGGACTAATGAAGGTTCACAGTGACCGAAAACTTCCTAAAAGACATTTATCATTTGCTACAGTTATGCAATGTTGGTCTGATTCATTTGATCAATCTAGCGAATTCAGATTTTAAAAGAAATTATAATCATGTAACAACTGGGTTGTTTTTGTTTTTTTTCCGCACGCGCACCGATTGTAATAATGATTATTTGTTCCGTTCCTGCTTTACCTAAAACAGGAAGTGATAGATATTATAATTAGCAGGACCGGAGTAAATGCTCAAGTGAGTCACTGTAGTCGTTTCCTGAATCTCATCATCATTGATTAGAACAAAATATTCCCCTTTGAGTCGTGACAAGGACTGCAGGTGCCACCATGGCAGACAGGCGAGCAGAAATTGCACGTAAGAAGGCTCAGATTGAGCAGCTTCGCAAGGAGCGAAAGGAAAAGGAAATGTTAAAGAAGGAGGTAAATTTGCATTTGTATGTCATGTAGTCTTTAGTCCGGTAGCAGTCGGGTGGCAGTCGTCTGCATCTGTATTATTGAGTCTGTATACTGTTCTATCGTAGCTGCATACAGTACTGTTGGTATAGTATGTGAACCGGGCAGATCTATCCCAACATTGAAATTTCTCCGGAGAAACAAAAATTAGGGTCACCTGCGCAAAGTATTGCATGCACGACAAGATCTAGATCTAGCTATCTGACTGGACCTTTAGGTCTTAGTCTCTAGGTTAAGTCGTAAGAGCTGTAATTATATCCACCATTATTTTCACTTCTCATCTTTGTTTTTAAAGTTGTAGATTTCATCATGAGACACTCTGTAGCATTGCTCCAGGCAGACCATAAAGCAAACTTTTATAACATTAGAGGAATAGGCCTAAATAGCCTACATCCAATAATGAATAAAATGTTATGCAGCGTTTTACTGTCAAATTAATTCATGCAATAAAATAGTTTTGGATGTTGTGTTAATTGGAGATGTTGAGTTGGATGTGATGCTCCCAGATGCAGTTATGACAGGGAGGAACTGGGGATTGTTATTATAATTAGTTGGTGTTGAATCTGATTATAACCCAATTGTGGATGCTGGTACCACTTTACTTTTACCTGCACACTCCATGTTCCACACAAAATCCTTGAAACCAGAAAAGAAAAAGACTAAATACCCTGCACTACATGTTTTACAAGTTAACACGATATGTTTTCAGGGACCTTCAAAGACTCTGTCACAAGCAAGTACAGACAGTGTATCAACAGATCCAGATGCTTTATTCCGAGACCTTGGCATCCCCATTACAGGTTAGTTAGAGAAGCTGCTTAGTGTATTGCGCTTCTGTGACTTGGATGAATGATAAAAGGGAAAATATATATTATGGAAAGTGGAATTGAAAAGTGATACCATAGCAAAAGACAGTGAATCACTACACAGATAGAGCCATGATTTTCCTGCACAAATGATAATTAAAATTACTAGCAAAAGCTCCCGCTCTACGAATGGTACTGCCGACATATTTTGACATAATTTGGGCAGGTCTAAATAAGGCCTTGCCAAGGGATAAACCTGACTCTGGCCTCCTTCCCTATCCCCATCCCCCCCCCCCCCCCCACCCCCCCAAAAAAACACCAATTTCTCCTTTTCCACCCCTATCTCTTTCTCTTTTATTTGAGGTCTTTATTTTAGGAGGTTCGCTGCCCTTGGCATTTACACCTGACTTTACTTGTTTTATTATTTCTTGTTCTGGCGGGGGGGGGGGGGGGGGATGATATGGATAAATTTTAATCTATTAATTTCAATTTTGCCCGGACAGCGGCCTTTCGGCCTGCTCTTTACGATTTCCAACTGCCAAGGTATCTTTAACGTGCACACGGGCCCTCCGAATTTTTTCGTCCTTATCCGAGAAGACTAGGTACTCAATCCTACCCCCCAATAGGACCAGGGACTTGAAAATATGAGAAAAATCCAATTTCCAAGAACTACTCGATCCTACCCCCCAATAGGACCAGGGACTTGAAAATACGAGAAAAATCCACTTTCCAACATGCCTGCACTGCCCGGGTTTAGAACCCGGGACCCTTGGCATGAGAGGCGAGCACCTTGCCTCTAGACCACCTTGTCCCCCCTATCTCTTTCTCTCTTATATATAAACAATAGTAAAGACTTCCATCCGAAGTCATGTGGATTCCCCTATCTCTTTCTCTCTTTCCCCCTCCTTTTTTATCCTATCTCCTCCCCCCCCATCCCATCTCCCCTCTCTCCCTCCACTCCCCCCTTTTCCCAACAGCCCCCCCCCCCCCTCAAGCCAGATGTGCTCATATTTTCCCCAAGCTTAGGCGACTTGACAAAACGATTACAACTTTCAAACAATATTGCCACATTAACTTCTTGAAACAACCTGAACACATTTTATATAAAGTTCAACAATCATATTATTCATGCCCTACACAACACACAGGCTGCTTGAGCCCAACTCTAGATCTAGGTCACGTAAATAAGAGAACCTGGATTCAACGCAAATGCCCATAAAACTTAATTTCACAATAAGGATGCTTACAAAATACATAGATGGGATGTTTAAAGTTAATTTTTGTCTAGCAGTGTCACTGTGTGTGAAGAAAGTGTTAAGAAAGGCCAAGAATAAGGGGGGGGGGGGGGTGAGAAATAGGCAAACAGCGAAATTTTCCATCACACGTTTTGATTCTACTGGTACTCGTCGAAAATGAGTCTCTGTTTTTGCGGCTCAAAGATTTTTAATATAAACAAAAGTAAAGACTGATTTTTTGTTTAAAATGAATGTGTCCAGGTTTACAACTCTTCGTCAAAAATTGATGCAGTTCACCAAGTTTCATAATTTTTGATATCGTAGTTGCAAAGTTTTAGCTGCTTACAGGTTCATCCTCTAGCTCAATTGTTGTAAGATTTTTAACCAAGTTTACGATGATTTTCTTGATACTGATTGCTCCTCATGACTCTTTCTCCCAGATACACAGCCCCAGCAAGCTGCAGGCAAGCCAGCAGCAACAGCAGCGGCACCAGGAACAGGGGAACAACCAGCTCCAACAGTGACGCATGCTAGGTGTTGTGATTATTTTAGAATAGTGATTTTTTTTCATTTTGACATCTTGCTTCTTTCTACAGTGTGGTTGTATTCCACATGGTTGCCTTATGGATATAAAATGTCTTCCATCCGAAGTCATATTTTATATTTTATTCCACAGTTGATTTTGATATTCATAAGAATGATAAGAATAAATTCCATGGCGGCTGCTTGTTGTCACTACAAAAGTCTACTATATCTCTGGCAAGAAATTTAAATCTGTCTCAAACAACAGAGCTTCTGAATTAAAGGAAATCGCATGAGAGGCATGAAATTTTAATTATTGCATCTCGTCCATGGTTTAAATAAAAATTAAATAAGATGCACAGCAGTTTCATCCACATAAAAAAAGTTTTTGCTGTTGCTCTGACATGAAATAAACTTTTCAAATTCATATTTGATATGGTGCATTATGATTATGGCAGGGATGGGGATTCCATGACTTGAATCTTTTTAGATTTACTCTCACTGAATGGAAAATTTGGTTGTAAGAATGTGGATTCCCCATTGCCTTCTGGGAAAAGAAGGAAAAAGGCTGTTCTTATAAATACATGCACACGCCAAGCAGTAAATCTTATCAAATCCCTAATCCTGCCCTCTACCCTTTCAACATAAAGACAGGGGGGAAACAAAAAGAAAATATGTATAAATAATGAATTAAGGCTGTTGTTAGGAGTATTTCAGGAGGAGGTCTCTAGCTCAAGAGTCAAAAAAGGCTTTAAATTAAAATACACACACTTAATGCAAAAGACTTGGGGGATGTATATATACTTGTAACAACATTAAAAAAAGGGGAGATTCAGGGGAATGTTTTCTTTTTCTTTTTTGTTCGCTATCAAACTTAGTGATATTTTAACATTTTATAAAACTGAATTATGGCAAAAAGTAGTACATCATTATGCAGACAACAAATGTGCTTTGTCTCTTGCTTGTCTCTTCCTTCTTCGATCCATCAAGGTATTTATTAATTTAGATCTGATTTGTCCCGATCCCTGATATAGCAACTTCCTCTTCTCCAACTGTTGTGTGGGGGTAAGACAGTAGGCATTATTTATTAGGGGTCGAGGTTGTAGGCAGTGTTGCAACAGCTTTTAAAGTGGTGTATTTCTGTATGTTGGTATGGCAGTGGTGCAGTTCTGTATGCTTTGTATCAGAAGGGCTTCTCACATTTTTTATCAGCCCACGCAGGAAAAATGTTCAGCTGTCTATTGTGAAAGTGAATGAGACAAACATCCCTCCTCGAGAGAATGTTGCGTACAGCAAAGAGACACAGACTATCAATCCCGAACCAATTGACAAGGATGGTAAGTATTATGTGCATTTTATTTTATAGGAGGTTGCAGGCTACAATATCATTTGTCCTTTTCATTTTCATTGGTTGATATGGGTTTGAGATGAAGGTTAGTAGTAAATACTGATGATATTGTTTTGTCTTAAGCCAAGGGGACTGTGGTGTGAAAAGATTCAGATGAAAAGCTTCCGTGATGATTCTGTTTTGGAGCTGAATATTGAGTGTGTCTTAACATAGGTGTACTCATGCTGAGAACTGTTTTGTGGTATATGCTTGCTTTGTTCATAACATAAACAGCATTTTGAGAGTGATATGTTCATTTATTAACTACTGTGTGTGCTTAACAAATTATTTATAATTCCTTATTTGTATTTAAGTAGTTGCACTCAAGTGAATTTTAATTGTCCATTTAGTTAATGCAGTATGGTTTACATTATGTTTTTAGCAAGATTTTTTCCAAAAAGTTTATGAACCATGCCTGAGAAAGGCTGAATGTGCACAAGGAAAGAAAATTTCTGAATGCTTTTTAGTATTCTTTAAAAATAGTAATATTATTAATATTTGAAATAATAGATATTTCCACTTTGAACATGTGGTTGAATCACAGGTGTTGTCGATGAAATTGAGGTACCAAAATCCTAAGGAATTACTGTTAACTTGATACATGTTTTGCATATTCCTTTTTACTCACTAGGAAGGAGAAAACGGTCTCACTCACATGGAAGTGAGTAATGTCATGTTCATATCCATCAGATGAATGTGTCCAGAATATTTAATTTGACTTGGTTTGACACAAAGTTGTTTTGAATCTTTTGTAGCACCTTTTTAGAGGCAGCTTTTATCACACCGCAAAATATATCATCTGTAGGAGAGGACATACGAAGAATCAAGTTGTACTTTCGCATGTTCTCGTAGTCTGTTTCATGCAACAAATTTACGAAAGAAAGGGAACCGTTGAGACAAAGTGAATCAGTCATAAAAACAGTAACTTCAGTTGTGAAGGTTGCTTTTTTTTTTTTTAAGTCTCCTGTGACAAAAATGTTTGACTTTTCAAACCGCTTATACTTTTTTTTTTTTTTACCTCAGACCAAGTCACCTTGTTTCATGCCTTGCCTTCCTATTCCATGAGATTTAAAAAAAAAAAATAAAGAGTCCTTTCCAGTATTACTATACTAGCATAAACACCGCTGTACTCTTTTGTCAGTTTGATTGATGTTGTCATGGCTTTTTCTGCAGTTTGTTTAGTTTTCTTTAAAAAATCTCTTTTGTAAGGAGAGTTTTGTAATCAAGGAATCAAGTCCCAAGGCTAAGGCTGTGGGAACAAAATCAGATATTCCATGCTGTTACGGTATTTTGAAAATATTTAAACATGGAAGTTTGAATGTGACATTTAATATTTTACCCAGGGCTTTTTTAACATTTTGAAGTAGGAAAAAATGATATTGAATTGGCGGTGGGCGATGTTTATGTCATACAATGACAGCTGGACTCACAGAATAGAGATTGATGGATGTTTTTGAGAAGCAGAAAACTGAAGTATGTTAAAATAGCTGTTTCGTTATGTACCAACTATTATCATATCAATTTGAGAAAGTAGGAGAAGATGAGAAACTTTAAAAAACTCGGCATTACGGCAGACTATCCACTGATTCTGTTGTACTCTGTGACCCTTGAAAAACAAGAAGACTGAAATTGAAGTTAAAATCCATTGGGGGGGGGGGGGGTCTTAATTGTCACAAAACAGGAATTAATTGACAATTTTGTTGTTCTTAATTCCAAATCGAGAATGCTGATGGACCTGAAAGTAGTGGATCAGGAAAAACAGTGTCAGCTAGGTTTATTAGAGGAGCTGACTGAGATTTTGTAGTGGTTCTATTTGCATATATGCCCTGTGCTCTTTATTCCTCTGTTGTTTCTGTAACCAGCATCTTCTGTCTTTGTACTGAAGGAAGGAATGTGGACAGATATGAAATTAACGTTAGAAATGGAATAGATAATCTATAATAGTCGTCTGGTATTCTCAGGCACACACAAATGCACCTTGTAGTCATGATTTTTGTTTTCCCTTAATATGGACGTGAACGAGTTTTAGAGGTGTTTAGCATAGTACCACATATGCAATTTAGGGAAACTGTTTGCTGTTGACACCTTCAAATCCATTACACCTCAACACTCCCAGCAAGTCAGTTTTCTATGCCTTGCTTTTATTCCCATGTGTTATAACGAAAACAGTAAATAGTTTAAGAAAAAAAACGTAGCATGATAACTGAAAATCTGAAAAGTAACCTCAGATAATTTCTTTGTTTCCAAGACTGCCAAATTTTTATTCGAACTTTCGATCATGTACGCTTATTCAGATTGTGTGCTTGTGCCTTCTTACTTTTGTTTCGTACATAGAATTTATTTTTGCTGTCTTTTATACTCCATTTTCAGTGTTCAGTGGCTGTTGTAAATGGCTGTTATATTTGCACCATGAAAATGAAATTCATTGGATGCCAGTTTTTGTTGTTGTTTTTTTTGTGCTTTCTTTCTGTTTCCACAGCTTGACCCCACCATTAATTATTATAAAATTCAGTGATGTGGTCCTGATGAGAAATAATAAGTGAAAGGGATATTTGTGCAAGTTCATCAGGATCATATTTGTTTTATTAAGGAAAATGAAATTAAACCAAGAGATCATTTGTCTTGCTTAATACTTTGAACAGCAGGCCATCATAAAGGCGTCCCATCCAAATTTTATCGGAGTCACCCATCTTTTGAACTTAGTGCCAAATTTTTTAGTGGACAGATGTTCACTGTTAGATCTTCCCCATATATCTATATTTTGCTGGGAAATGAACTTGTAAAGATAGTGCCATTTTGTCAGCAAGAATTATTTATTACAGTTTGCAATATCATGATCATAAAAAGGTCTTGAAGGCGTAAATTACATGTACCTATATGCCCAGTTTAAGGAGCACTTCTTGGTCTAGACCAGTTTTATACTGCTAATGTGCCTCTTTTTAGTTGGTATAGTGTTATAGATTGTTTTAGTTTCTTATGAAAATTCATTGCTTTTTGTGCTATCAAGTCATTCTGTGACAGCAGTTGACGTTTTGAAACTTTATCAAAGTACTGTTTTTGTCAGTGAGGGACATTGCGGAAATTGTTTGCATGTTGGATTCAAGTGAGTTCCCCTGTCAAAGATGGAAAGTCTACCAAATACCAAAGGTCCTCCATGAATGAAGAATTGAATGTGATCCTGCTTTGCTTCATGAGAAAACCAAATGTTGAAATACCCAGTGTGATACTGATAGACACATCTTCCTCTGAAAGTTAGGAGTATTCCCTGCTTGGAGTGTTCCGACTCAGTAACTTTATTAATAAGTCTTGTGCATCACTGCCAACTTTTTACTTTTTTTTTTTTTTTTTTTGCTAATCCTGTTTTTACTATGGAAACAAATTCTGCTTGGTTCAGCATTTGCATCGTTAAGTCAAAAGTAATAGATTACTAAGTATGAAAACTCCTGTTCAACATTCTTTGTAAAATCAAAATCCTTCTGTGTTTGTGGGCATGTTTCATCCTCATTTGATGTGTTTTTCGTTGAAATTATTAGTACTGTTTATGAGAAGCATGCATTTGTGTACTGTTTTCTGATGAAAGAGAATTCCTTCTTGCTGCCAGCACATAGATAGAGTTTCACCTTGTGAGATAAAGTGATATTGATTATTATACTAGTTGTGTGAGTGAGAAAATGACCAGTGAATTTCAGACATGCAGACCGCATACATATGTTCTGTCACAATTGGTAAAACTGAAGGAGAACGTAAAGCAAGGTGTAAATGGAATTTTAATGATGATATAATTTTGGAAAACAATCTCCCTGGGTAGCTGTTGCAAGTTCACTATTCCTGTCTTAAAAAATTATTGCTGTCTCAAATTTTTAGTATTATCTTAAAAAAACTGCATTTGCCAGCCCAATAGGACTAACTGATCAGTGTAATTGCAGTTGCTTAATTTGGAGGAAACATTTTAACATTCCATGTAATCAGTTTTAAAGACTTACGCACCATTTAGATGAAGTTTATTTGAATGGTACAGATTCCTCATATGGTATGTGTAACCACTCATATTTAAAGGAGTGGTTCGTTAATGAAATGCAAACATCCAGGGCTTGCTTTGGGCATATGAGGGAGCTTGTAATATACTTGTATTTATTTGTTTCTCCACCATTCTTTTTCTGCCTTCAAAGGCCGTGGACCTTGGGACTATTACGGTAAGTTGAGAGAGTCAGAATCCAGGGGAGGCTAAGTCTTGCACTGCGTTCCTCAGCATCTACTATCAGATTTGTCTGTCTTTTAGTTTGTTTTTTCCTCTTTTTTTTTAAAAAATGTATACCACCTTTTTTTTTTTTAATTCTTCGGGTTTTTTGCTGTTTTTTTTTAATAACATTTCTGTCATTCGTTCCACACTGTTCTTCTCCAGTATTAATTTTCAGAGTGATTTTGACACGAATTTTCTTTAATATTTATTCTGTAACTGAGATTGAAGTAGTGATTAGACAGTGAGTGATAGGGAAGACCGGTGCTCATTAAAAGACAGATGCCGAAGTTGTTGTTGTAGGTTTTGTGTCTGTCCTGTCATTGTTTAATTAAGTCTTTTTTTTAATGGGAAGCTGGAAACATTTTCTGACAAAGCTGAGAAATGCACCATCTGGTTTTTTTTTCTTTTAATATTGGTTTGATTCACATACATTGTGAATCAGTAAGTTTGTAAGGAATTTTAATGAAAATTTGGCAGTTCACCCTGAATTCCATGAGGTTTGTAACTCTAAGGATCATCATGTGGTAGATGTGATTTTAGTCATGAAGTTTCACAATCCTTTGTTTTTAAAAAATGAGTTTTGTGTTGCTTTACAAATTCCATAGAAGTATTGGTCACCCCCTTGTCTTCTTGGAGCAATTGTTGTAAATCTCAATTCAATGGTTGTTGTTTTCTTGATTTTTTTTAGTTTCTTGATTTTTTTCTTTCTTTGTTTTTTTTTTTTTTTTAAATAATAGGTGTAATCCAATGTGTGTCATATAAGCCCATTATTCTGATAGAGCAAAAAGTAATGTCCTCATTGAAAGGTCACTGGAATTAATTGAAATGACACAAGCTGAAGTTTTATAGCTGAAGTAGGCTGTTGGTTGAACATCTGTAAGAAAGTGTGGATGTACAAATACTGGAAATCTCATAGCTTGTAACCTGAAACTGAAAATAACAGCTTTTTGTGGGGCATGTCAGACAAGCCAACAGTGGAAATATGTATTGTCTTTGTATAGCCAAGTGTTTAATTGTTGTTTTCCTTGGTTGTAGATTTAAATATACTTGAAAGCTTTCGGTCAGCTTTGGTGTACTGTACATTTGTGAATCCAAACACAAGTGTAAAATAGCAGTCTGTCTTTGCCCCGGTCAAGAGTGGCACATTTTGTTCAAAACTGACCCAAAATAAGATAACAAAAAAAAAACTGAAAGGCGCAAAGTGGTCATTATAGTGCCAATACGCTGTTAATCTCAAATGTACACTTTGTTCTCATATGGCAACCAAACAAACAATAGATATTTGTCTCTTATCTCAAAAACATGGAAATATGACATGAACTTCTGGCTTTGAAAAATTAATCCAAATAATTTCTGCTTTGGCTGCTGAGGCTAAGATCTTAATAATCATCCATAATAATAAATATTGTATTTTTATTGAAATTCTTATATCACATAGTGCTCATTTTGAAAAAAAAAAAAGGCAGCATTCAGTTTTATCTTTTAGTTCGCTACTAATGACTTGTTATAGCTTTGATGGAGAAATCTCAAATTTAGTCAGTCTGACTGACTATTTTGATTAAGGAAAATAGCATTGTAAGAAATGTCCACCATGAAACTCATAAACTTGGAAATTGATAAAATTTTCTTTTCCACCCATTGGAATAGAAGGAAAAAAAATGCATAAAAATAGGACTGGGAGGTTTTTCTTATTTACTTCAAGATCATGCACAGTTTGGGAAAATCTTGATTTCATATGTTTGAGACTGACAATGGTAATTTAAGTTGTATTACTTTACAATTCTATGATATCAGACAACTGAGAAAACAAATGAAAAACCAGGTGGAGGGGTGGTTATCAGATATTACATGTTTCATACTAAATCAGCCATGTCAAGTAACAAATATAGTTTTGAATTGCTTCACTGATAGTGATGTCACTGCTTAAAACTAAAAGGTTTAAGAGTTATGCATTAGAATCAAGTTTTGTCAACCTTCAGTTCCATGCAGGCTCCCACTTTTTAGGTCAAGGGTTTTTGTAAATGCTAAATTGATCAAATAGCAAAGCTCATTTTGTGCATTCAGTTTGCACCTTATATTGTCTGGCATCATGAGGTCTACATATCAAGATAGTTTTAGAGGGAGGGAAATAACCACAGAATACATAGGTGTTAATACTCACGACTTTGTTTCAGTGAGTGCTGCTTGGCCCTTTTATTTAAAGTGAGTTACTCATAATAAATTGCCCATTTTCGATTCTGCCAAAGATCAATACTAAAAATGTGGAAAGAAAATTTTTAAAAAGTAGGCCCCCGGAAAAGTTCATTGGCATACAAGCTAAAGGTTTCTTTCCAGACATGTGAGTATTAGTCTAAAAGCAATAATATAAAATATAGTATAGTGGAATATGGAGCACAGCAATATTGCTTTCAGCACAGCATGTTGGGCTTTGTCATATTTGTTTTGCAATTTTTAGTTGGCACATTTCTTTCTTTTACCGAGGTCATAAAACCATTACCATACCACCCGCCCCTGCTCTTTGTTGTCTGAAGTTTGTTTCCCACCCACAAAATCAGAACCATGAAAGAGTTTGAGTGCAGCAAACTTGTTTCCTTGTTTTTGAAATTATAGTTTTGGACAGGAATATGCAACAGCATAAACATATTAAAAGGAAACATCTAAGAACTAAAGGGTGTATTTTGTGTGTGCTCTTTTAGATGACATCTTGGACTTTCTTTCCAACTCTGGCGCCAGCAGCCCTCGTTTAGGTCAGTCTGTTGGTACGTGTTAATAAACCTCAGTGTCTCTTTCATTTCCATTCATGATTCTCAAAATATGTAGAGATAGTGATTTTCTGAGAAGTTCTTTTGCTTTGCGTTTAGGTTGCAAATAATCTTAAAAGGAATGTAGAGAATCAGAGTCAAAGGAAACAAAAACGGAACTGAAGATGCATGATAAAAATGGCATGTCATCTGCACAAATTGTCCACGTTTTGTCCACCTTGGTTTTCCTTCGTGTTTCATCTACATATTCTAATTTTGGCCGTGTGAAAACCAAAACTTCATATTTGGTTTGATATTCTCTGTCTGGTTTTATTTTTTCATTTCTTTCAAAATATTTTTGGCATCCTCATGGATTTGGAATTGTCAAAAGTTCGGAGTGGTTGCAGCTGGTTTCAATCATTTCCACTCTCATGACAGTCTCGCTGAAACTTAAATTGCAGTGTTTTGTTCATTTCCTTTTTTGTTTTGTTTTTTTAATCATTTTTCTTGATCATAAATTCCCCAGTTTTTACAGGTTAGTTTCCATTTAGCGCTGGATATACTTTATGAATCTCATGGATGTGACATGAATGATATAGAGTTCCTGCTATTGACAAACATGCAGATTTGCAGAACTGGTCTGCAAATGCTAGTTAACTTGTGTTACCATGAATAATGATGTGTCATAATATGACATTTATTTTTATAGTATTGAGTTATTTATGAGCACTGTTAATAACAATTCTTTATGAAACACAGACATGGTTATTAGTCCTTTCAGAAGTAACAAGTTCAAATCAGCAGCCAGATGCATTTTTTGTTTTAAAACAAGTGTTGTAGAAAAGCATAGCTAGTTCCTCTTGCACAATAGACAAACTCAAAATCCTATTCTTATATTTAATGCAGCAGCCTATGCTCACTTTTTTTCTTCTCAACTTCCCTAATGTCCCTCTTGTAGGCTTTGGGTCTCCTAAATTTGTCCACCCCAATTTGGAATGGGACGATGAATTTTTTGATGATTTGGACGAAGGTATGGTGATTGGTCGCAGTGTTGTCTTATTTGCCCGTCCACAGTATGTTCTTTTTGTTTCTTAACCTTACAGACATAGGCCCGTTTCGTGCAGAATCAAAGTGATGGTTTACACCATGTTTTCAAATTTGATAAAATGATCAGATACACGGTGAACATATAAAAAATTAACACCAGCTGGGGGTTCTATAAGGTCATTGTCCTGTCAAACTATACCCTCATGTCATTGTTTCACACATGTTTATGAGTTCCAAAATATCAGCATTTAGTAGTGCATTTTGAGTTTATTCACTCACTATTTGTTCTGCTCTATAGTCATGCCACTCTTATTTTGCTCAAGGTAACTGAAACAATTAATAGCATCTTAAATTGAAAAGCACGTTTGAAGCCATTGGTACAGTTAGTGAATGATATGTATTTTATCTCAGTATATAGGTCTTAAACATACTGTGTTTCAGTTATAATTTTTTAGAAAGTGGATATAAAATGAATTGTTCGTAACTGACCTTTTGGAAATTTGTTGAGCAGAAAATAGAAGTTCTTGAGTGTTTGGTGTGAAGAAATTTTTAGGTGATTAGACAGTATAAAAATCATTAATTAAAGAATGTAGTTTCATCATACTGTGTACAGCATATCCAAAAAAAAAAAAAATGAAACGGGCCTATCAGATCAATAGCTGCACTTTCAGCCTACATTTCTTTCATTTTCCCTTTTTTTTTTTAACAATATGAACTCAAGCTTTTGCTGTTACGAGAAATTTGTGCATACACAACCATTTTGTTGACCATGCGTATGTGTTGTTGATTACTAAGGTGTATGGCTTGCTTTGTTTGTTTAGTTTCTTCCTTATACTACTTTTAAAGCTACTAGTGACAATTTATTTCGTTTCTTCCTTCTTCACATGTAAATTTTTAGACTCAACAGATTTCATCATCATTTGCAAGCACAATTGGTTTTTTTTTTTTAGAATAACGTTTTATTAAGTGTATCAGTGTAAATTGAAAATCGCAAAATATTTGTGTATTTTGTAAGAGTGGAAACTTGAAGTAAGGGAAGTAACTCAAGAAAAGAACCTCGGCAACACTTCGAAAGGGAAGTAACTGCATCTCATTTGCTCTTTCGGTTTTAGAGGGCCGTAAAATCTATTTTGCATGGAAAGTGCAGCAGCAAAGATGGTAAATACAATAATCATCTAGTGACACGAGACACTGAGAAGAGAGACACGATTAAAGATTGTACTTTAATTTTAGAGCGTCCGAGAAAGTTCTCTGGTGTTCAAACATCCTGACCATAATTATTCTTTTATAATCGTTGGTGCCATATAATGGGAGCAACTCCTCAATGTATTCGTGTTGTAAGAAAGGAGAGAAGGTTAGCACTCCCCTTGACAAGGACGGATGGGACCCTTGTGGTCTATAACACACAAAGGCATGCCTCTCTACTTTGGAGGCACACCATTTTTTTTTTTGTTTCCCCCATAAAGGCATGCCTTTCTACTTTGGAGTCACTCCCAATTGATTTTTTCACAAAGGCATATCCCGATACACTATGGAGGCACCCCAAATTCTTGTTTTTTTTTCCACAAAGGCGTATTTTGGAGGAACACCCCCCCCCCCCCCACCCCCCCCTTTTTTTTTTCTTTTCTGTAGCCCATCATCCGCTTCCTCTTTTCATCAGATCTTTCTGCTACTGCTAGCAAAAAGAATACCATGTAATGAAACAAAATTTGCCTGGACCTTATTTTTGTAATTTTTACGTTCACCTTTCAGTCTGTCTTCACTAAGCAGTAGTGTTTGCCATTTCTCCAGATCTTCAACTTGGAAGGAAAGTAATACTTTCCATCACTCTTAATATTCTTGTCACAAAAAAAAAAAACACCCCGTTTTATTGCATGCATAATTAAAGCCGCATTCTCTTAAATGAATGGAAATCAAGATTTGATTCTGTTTTTTTCTTCTCCGCAAATATGAACAAACACATTGAGATGGTGCATTTCTTTCTTTGTTTTACATTTGGCTATATGTATGTTATACTATTAGGAATGGATTTTATTTACAATTTGATGTGGAAATAGATTGTTGTTTCAATATGTTATTGCCATTGGGCTTACCGTTGAATATATTTATTTTGCCATATTATGTAGAATTATTGTCCTATTACTGTACATGTTTCGTCCACGGACCTGACGTAATGGTGATGTCATTGATAGCAAAGACTTACATTAACTCTTGATATAACATCATTTCTTGTAATTCCTATTTTAATAGTTATTGTGTTCTGTTATGAGTTGATACTATGAATTAGAACTTAACAGCCATCAACAGCATCAAAAATTGTATGTTATTCAGAAATGAACTGTTTGTGATTTGTTCCCTTGTCTTGGTGTTATTTTGTTTTGGTGGAATTTTTATTTCATTTGAGATTCAATATTGTCTGGTTTGATTGTGTAAAGTAGCTGAGTATTTCCTATCATAACTATGAGAGAGACACATTTTCTTGAAATGCACTCTTCGCAAGTTTTGGGCACTTGATTTTCCTATCACAGATATTTGTCTTGAGTCTGAAGGTTGAAAGGGTGTATTGTTATAATTTAAACTCAAGTTTTGAGAATTTTATGTGCATTGCTGGCTGAGGAATGATTCATTAAGCAGTGTTTTTTTTCTCTTGCAAGACAAGTTCACATAAGTGAGAATAGTAAGCATGACAAATCATACCAGAGCCATCATTAACTTATCGTGCAGATTTTTAAATATTGTTAACTTACCCATGAGATGTTTTTTTTGTGATTTAAAGTAGTATAGTGTCAAAACTCAGGCTTGAGTAAATGAAGAAACCTTCAATATTTTTATAGTCTTAGTATTTGTTGATAGTCAAGTGTTTTTCATTGTCTATGTTTGTTTTGACATGCTGTGTAACACCTGTTGTAATTACTTCACTACTACAGTTTCCTTTCCTTGACCACAATATGAATATTTCCCCCTTAATGTGTATTATTGTCATGTCGCAAAGTGAATATTAAGTTTGTTCTGTCCTTTCATGAGCACGTCAGTCATTTGATAATTGTGGGGATTTTACAACATTGTCATTGGTTTTTAAAGTAAATGTTAAGATGAACGACAGTGATACATTTGTAAAAAAGGGACGTAAATGTAATGGTGGTAATAGATGAGTGGCATTGTGCTTCATCTCAGTGAGACTTTAGAAATGGTGGAACAGTTGTGTTTCTTTCATCTTTCCTAACTGTCCATGTTACATTCATGCAAGTTTTATCACAGAAGAAGGTTGTACTAGTGGAGGGTTTTGAGGTTGCACTTATATTTTGCTCCCCTTTGGCATGGTTCCTTTTCTTATGCGTATCTTGAAGCTGAATGCATTGCTGTCATGAATTTAATTCTATTTGTCCCGCACAATTTTGCATCATTGAATGTCAGATTTCCTGAGCTCTGTATCTTGAAACTTGAATGGCTAAGTTTGCTTGTTTAAGCTTTGAATTTGCAGGACAAATTTACAGTGTGAGTGCATCTCTATAGAAATGTAATTAGTTTGACAGGTAGGAAACATATTGCTGTTGAATGTCAGGACAGTTTTTCTGTTTTCTTCCTTCTCCAGGAAGTTTCAGTGTGAAGTTTCTGGTAATGTGACTCATTTCTTAAGAATGCTTTAAATGAAATTTACATAAGTCTAATGTACGGTGAAAACAACTGGGACAGCAGAGTGAAACTCAATTCTCAGGATTGTTCTATCATAGTTTCATTGTTATTGTATTTTGTATTGAAATTTTTTTTTTTTTTTTTTGCCGAGCGGAGATTACGACAAACTCATTCGGTGAGGCCAATTGGAAATAGCAGAAAGCTAACTAACACAAAGAAGTATTATTCAGTACGGCAACATTGTCACACATTGATTGTAATACAGGTCTCAGCAGATATGAAGTAAGAGGTTAGATAAAGGATGGAACATGCTAAGGCAGTTCTTATAGTATTACTATAGCATTTTCAGTGAGGCAGTGAGTGATATGTGTATTGAACACCTTGTATCAGTTTGTAATCAAGTGATATGCCTATATTGGTGTTAACTATTACAGGCACTTGATGTACTGTCCGGCACTTCTAACGGACAACAAGCCTGTTTTTTATTTTCAAATACAAATGCACACAAGCATAAATGTTTCATCTTTGCCATATATGTAAAGCTTATTTCTGCTAATAGGACATGGAATGTTCAGGCGCTGTGCTCAAGGCATTTTTTTGTTCTTTTAATTTATTATGCAGTGTTTTCATTTGACGTAATGAGCATCTGTTTCTTTTCAATTGACACAGACTCTTGGGATGAGAGCTATTTAGCATTTCTTTTACAAGAATTTGCATTGCTTAGCCAGCATAAAAAAAACCTGATAGTGGTACACAAAAGGAAATGCTAAGTGCAAAGCGTGTGAATTTTAAATTTATGTATTTGAAACAAAAGAATTAGATATTTGCTGAAGCATTCAATAATTATTGTGAATTTTATTTCTGAAGGTAATATCATAGTTTATTTATTTACTTTTAAAGTTTACAGAGATTACTCATTTTAAAAGTTCACAAATGTCTGATACTCTCTGCTCATGCTGCCTTTTGCTCTGTCTGTATGATGAGATATCATTGGATTGTGGGTCAACACTAAGTCTTGTCCTGTTGATTTGATAATTATGGTTAGCATTAATTTTGAAGTCACAGAAGCCAATGAAAAAACTATGTACATTTTATCATGATAAATAGCGACAGTGTTGTTAATGTAGGTAAAGGCCCTTGTCAAAAGAAAGAGGCATATTGTCACTGCTCTATGCTCATGGTGCAAGTAATTTTTGACACTTTTGAGATATTAAGAAAAGAACTGTTTCTTTTCTGCCATTTGGTGGCTTATGCCATTATGATTCTGTTGGAATATTACATTTTCCTAATGGCACATTTCTTTTGATGATATTATCTGAAAGCCCTCATGCTCAGGGATGCCGTGAACTGTCACTTACCTTTTGGCATAAGTCTGACATATGCCATTTAATATTGTAGAGCAGTGACAACATGTTTAATGTCTTTCAAGCTGAAAACTGACTGCAGTTTTTGTTTTTATTGTTTTATTCCATACTGAGTCAGGCTAGCCTGTAGTAAATTGTTTACTTCCAGAGTAAGCAGAATTAATCATTGTCATGTTATGATTAACCTCAGTTTCATGCACTCATTCTTCCTTCTTTCCTGCATTGGTATGCGTTGTCCTTTCTTCTTTCCTTCAGAACCAAACTGGTGGGATTTGTGACTTAATTGTTGGTCTTTGTGGGAAGGGAACCAGTAGATATTCATTCTATAATCTATGTGAACTGACATGATGTCCTGCATCCTTCTCTTTGTTCCAATTAGTAACATTTAATATGTAGTCCAATTCAGCAAATGCCATTCAAAATCATTGTTACGGATTTTTAAGGAAACAAGGATTATTACTGTTAAGTTATTGATTTCCATATAAAATCAGCATGTCAATTGATTATCATTCTGAAGATACTGACATTGTGTTCTTCATGTCAGTTGAGTCAATGTTGAGCATTATAAATTGTGAAGTAATTCTCAGTGCAATATTTTATTCAGAGCCAATTTGTTATGAACCTATCACAACAAAGTTCGTAGATGAAGATTGCTCATTCTGAGATATCAATCCATGCAAAGTTGGCCCTATGGCAAAATGTGCTTTTGGCCATCTTTCCGGTGTATGTATTTTCTGTAATTTTGGAGAAGACATTTCAAGTGTGGGTTTTCTTGGAATTGTGGGTATTTCATGGATTTCAAAATATTTACATCAGTGAGTCATCGAACAGCCCCCGGGAAATTATTAACATATCAGTTTTGGTTTATGACAATGCGGACCACACAGATGATGACACAGACTCTCTGGATGTCAGTGCTGATGCAGCCCATGGTCATCACTTGCCTAACAGAATGCCACATGTGGAGATGGTGGCCCCAGCAGTATCAAACGAGGACAAAAAGGAGGAAGAGAAACCCAAAAGTAAGTAAGAATGTGTGAGTGTTAACCTTGAGCTTCATCTGTAAGGTAATCATTCAACTGCTCTACTAAACAGTCTGGATCCATTAGACTGGAGACTGACTTGATGCATCAATTCAAATGAAAGTTGTACATTTTGTGCATCCACGTTCACACTCTCTTACCAGAAGCACGCATGTTTAAGACAACAATACTTTGTTACAAGACCTTATCACAGAATAGGGAGAAATGATTTTAAACATTGCAGAATATTGAGGGTTGGCAACCAGAATATTTTTATGTCTAAAATAGTCGCACTGAGAAAAATGAGTTCGAAATTTGTAGTTTTACTGAAAATTTAAATAACTCCAATAATTTCAACACCGCCACATGAATTCTTTTATTGGGTTATGAAATAAAGTTGCACACCGTGTGTCTTAGAACAAGCATTTAAGAGCAGTTGAATAAAATTTTTAGGAAAGCAAAATGTATCCTTCAGGGTAGATCATTATTAGCGTAGAAAATTCATGTGGATTCAGAGGTAGTAAAAAGGTCTCGGACTCTATATATGCATGTTAGTTATTCCCATACATATGAATGATCTTGCATGGAAAGGGAATAGTTCAGATGCTATTCACTGATGATCTGTTCGTCTGTCTGCCTCTCTGTCTATTGTTTCATCAATCCTTTCATTTGTCAGTTTGCCATTCCATCCATTCAGTCACATGTTGATGATTCTGCCTTTCTCCTTATCTGTCCAGTCATAATTTTCAGTGTTGTGTGCTCTTTAAAATCTGTAATCTTTTCCTTTCTTTCTCCTGTATCTGCAGCTTTATCTTTCTCTCCCTCTGTACGTTCATGTGTACTCTCCTGTGTACTATTTAGAGTCTGTAAAATAACCTTTTCATTTCTTTCTCCATCACCTGCATGTCAGGGGGTTCAGTAGACCACAGAACACCACTCTCTGTGAGCACAGTGCCACAGCCACAAGAAGAAAAGCGCTCCTGTAAATAATGATATAATATTGCTTTTGAATTATTCCAACATTGAGTCTCAGGTCTCTGACATCTGTTGCTAGCTTCCCCCTTATCAGTTTAATAATGGATAATACCATGTTCTGGGCTTCGCTTTCATTTTCGAGTTTTCTTTATTGATCTTTTCTGAAATCAGAATTTTCTTACTTCCCTCATCATTTTATTATACAGAACTTGGTTGATTTTGTTTGAGATTCATCATCTTCATTTCCAGCAAAGTTTTTGCCTTTGTAAATGCCATTATTTCCCTTATGATTTGACCAGGAAAATTTGATTTAGACAGTCTATTCTAATTCATCTCTTGTCTTTAAATGTATTTCATCCTGTTTATTTTTTAAATGGACTTGTTTTTTTCATCTTTTCATTTTAGCTGTTTTAGAACTTCAGAAGCTGAGAAGAATTTACAGAATGAATTCAGTCTTTCCTTTTGGTTATGCTTTGTAATATTCATAGCAGAGATTAATTTGTTGCTGCTGTAGAAAAGGGTTATGTCATCTTTGTAAATTCTGCAGAGGAGAAGGAGGGAGAAGAAATTTCTGCATGTCTGTCTGAAACCCAACTGTATGGCAGAGATAGTAATTTTTTACTGCTTAATTAATATATTTTATTGCCCTTAAAAAAATTCTGCAAAAAGGATAAAGAAGGAATCTCAGTATATCTGTCCGAAACCCAGCTGTTTGGCTTGTTTGAAGTGACAAGATAGCAGTGGAGATGAAATTAGAACAAACAAATGAGGCCCACTTGTAGGCTAATTGATTTATAAGGTAATGAAAAAGGTTTGTTTGAGGCTTCATTGAGACTGTTGGCCATAACAGAGCTATCACATCCCACATGTTCTGGTCAACAGACAGAATAGTCCCACCCATCCTATTTTATGTACCATAGAGTTGAAACCTTTAAATTATAATTCATGTGTAGTTAGAATTTATTAGATTGTTCAAATTATGGTTAGTGACACAGCTAAAATGTGAAAGCCTGGAAAAGTATACACATGCTGCCTTGAGTCAGTTTTTCAGTCTTCAAAAACTCTACACATTCCAAAGGTAAAGAAGGATTATAGATGTCATAAACATAATTGTAGAAAAAAAACAACGGTGTTTCATGGAGACTGTTTTGTCAGCTTTGAAAATCTGTAAAGAAGGAATTCCAGTGGGTCTGAAACCTGAATGTGTTTTCTCTTGTAGTCCGAGAGCTAAGTGAGGAAGAGAAGAAGCAGATCATGATGTCAGAAGAATACCAGCTGAGTATGTCACGTGCAGCACGTGTCATGCAACGTATGTTGGCTATCAGTGACACAGGAATCACAGTGGACTACAGTGGTGCAGATAATGATGGAAAGGATGAGTAAGTTTCCATTGGTTTCATTTGCAAGTTTTGTAATGCACACAATTATTGGTCAAGGTGGCTGAAAAAGATCCAGCATGGTTGAAATTTTAATGGAAAGCCTTGTGACCTGCAGGTAGTTTGTTTCATCTGTGGGTTGCCAGCAACAATCATAAAAAACCAGAAACATGCAGTTTGCATCTAAATTCCTTTAAAAAATTTGTGGTGTGCACTTTTGTGTATTGTATGATTTAGTTTACTATAATTATTATAGCTAGTAACTGCCCCATTCTTCGAATGGTAAAAAACAAAGCTCACCACTCCAGACCGAAAGGAATCAGCACAAAGACATTGATGTCGAGACACTTTGGGTCATCCACATAAAATCGGCGATCAACAGATAGATAGGATAGTATTACAGTAGTACACCGTGCACAGTAGTGCGCACCGAGCATTTTTCATGGGCTCATGTGTTCCTAAAAAATGATCTAAATATTTATGCACAGTTTTCTTGGTATGAATGAATGGCACTTACCTCATCTGTATAACACTATACTCGGTACCACTATCAAAGTTTTCTTAGCGTGGCTGGATCGTGAACTCTAGTTTACATTTCCGGTAAGAGGCGGAAATGACGAAATTGACGGAAGTGCATTATCACGTCGTATTCGCAATCATGAATTGATAACTGATAATTATAACTGAATTTCTGGGAAAAGTAAAGAGTTTCGGGAAAAAATGAGCTCGACACGTACAGGCTTAATAAATTTTACATACATGTGCCAAGTTTCATTTCTCTACGTTGCATAGTAAAAAAGCCTTTGCGGTCGCAAAGTTGGGCCCAAGCTCCATTATTATTTATAATGTAATCATGAAAGGCTTTTTAACCACTGAGCCTTAAATTTTACAAAACATATTAAGCAAAGAAAGACATAAAGGTGTATGTGTACATATTTTAAAAGGTCCTGAAATTCACTATATTTTTTATTATTTTCATTGAGTTTGAGGCACAGCTGAGTTGAACAGAAGAAAGTGTTCCAACATTTTCGCCAGGAAAAAAAAAGATACATTTTCTTGAAGTAGTCTTAAAAAGTATGGCAGGAAATTTCATTCCGGGCCTCAATTTACACATTGGTGATCGAAACTCAACTTTAAAAATCACATCTGTGTATTCCCCGAGTCGGCGAGCCAATTAGTTTAATCAAACAGTACTAGTAGTGGCATAGTTCACGTTTGCAGGATTTTTGTCAGAGTGGACAACTGCTTTCAGGAAAAGTATTTGATTTTGCACCCATTTTTGCAAGGCATATTGTGTATCATTTCGCAATATCTGCAGTAAAAACAAAAGTTTAATCCTATTGGTGCTGCCATGACTTCGACAGCTTTGCCATCGTATTTTAAAAATCATCAGTACATAGTGCACAAGTTAAGTACACCTACAAAACTACAAAATTTTATACTGGGGATGCTGATAGAGCTTGGACAATGTCCCACAGAGAATATTTACTTAGCTCACCACAAAGATTGTGTGTGGTTTTTCATTGTAGGAGATATTCATGATTAATTGCTTATTCATGTTCAGATTTTGTCTTCATAGTAGAAGTTGATTTTGGGATCAGACAACAAATTTTGCTAATTAAATATTTTTATTAACAAAATATTCATGAAAGAGGTAATATTTTAGAATTGATATTACCGAGTGGAAAATGTATGGAACCAGTGTGGTGAATAATTCATCAGTAGTTAATCATATAAATGATTATATAAGATGAAATTTATGTATTATTGCGAAAAGTATCAGATCTTATATTGTCAGGTACTTTTATTGAAGTAAAAGAAGAAAAGAATATTTATAAATTGTGGATCAATCTTGAGCTCTCATGAAAAGTGCTTGTGTCACAGACTTAGATTGTTTGGAATACTTTCAGTAACATGCAGCTTTTTTAATATTTTCCTTGTCTTCATATTTCCAGTGATGCATTGGCTGGAGAGAGACTGAAGATACAGCAAGATTTCTTTGATGAGAGATGGTCGAGACGTCGCACAATCACCAGTATGGACTGGGCACCCCAGGTAATTCTACAATAAAGGTTTGAAATTTAAGAACTCGTAAGGATTATGTGTAATACTTGGCACACATGATTTGTTGTTAATTTTGACAGCATGATCTTATATGTGTTTTCTTATTGGCAGCCTGTATTTGTGACGATGAATATACTTACTTCTATTTTTTTCTTTAAAATTTGATTGACTGCCAAATACTTCAGAAAGTGCGTGTTTTGCCAACCAGTCCTTGAGAACACTGGCAGGGAATTTAATGGAGAAATAAAAAGATGTAGGACCATCAAAGTTTACTAGTTATGCTGGCGCATCATCTCAATGATTAGAGCACATGAACCGGGCATGAGAGGTTCCAAGTTTGAATACCTGAGACATGGTCCAGCTAAACTAATTCCTTGCTGTGTTCGGTAAGCAGGAGCTTGGAGGAGACAGAGCACTTTCTTTGTGCTGAAAAGTGATGCTAAACCCCAACAAAATGATTTTTTTTTCTAATCTAAAGCATTAACAGTCTTTCGTACTTCCGTATGAAGACCATAAGAGGAGCAAAACCAGCACAGTAACAAAACATGGAACCGGATTACCAAGAAAATCTATTTTTAAAGTTCGAAAGTCCACAATTTCCATCTTCCATCTAAAATGGGTGATCTATTATATATTTCAGTAACTTGCAACCTTTGGCAAGAGTAACTGACCAAACTATACACTCTTCAAGCCTTAAATTTGGCAGGAAGGTGACAATTGAGATAAGGAAGATGATGGCTATAATTAAAAGTTGTTTACTTCAAACATGTATTTTTAAGAAATAACAATGTTTATTGCTATGTTACATCTGTATTTTTGCATGTTTGTTTCGTAATATAGTACCGTGCATGTCATAAAAAATAACCGTATCAAGCGTTCAGTTTGGTGCGTAGTCTTCTGGTGCGCATGAGTTCTGAAATAAAACTGTAGTTTATTACTTTTATTATGCGAGAGAGAGAGAGAGGGGGGGGGGGCACATGATTGTTTATTCTGGGCAATGCCCGATAGGTCATATAGTTTCTAATAATTTGTGATTGCAGCTCTTTTTTTAAACTTTGGTTTCACAGAAATAAGGCTGATGGATGAACTAAGTTTTTATTACCCCATCAGTGCAATAAAGGTGATAATCACATTTTGTAACAGTGGTTATTTTTCCCCCTGTGGCTTTCAAATGTTACCAAATCTTAATTCATAATTTGCCTGTCTCTCATGCAGTTCCCAGAGTTACTGCTGGCATCTTACAATGCTAATGAAGATGCACCTAATGACCCTGATGGTGTAGCTCTGATCTGGAACTTGAAGTACAAGAACATGGCACCAGAATACATCTTCCATTGTCAGGTAAGACTGTTACAACTGTGTGTGGCATAGCACTGTCTTCAGCGGAGTAGGTCAGCATTAAACTACTAAGGATAAACATTATATTAATTTTGAAGAAGAGTGGCTATGTATGACAACACACATTTTGTGACTTGTCATAGAATGGAACGCTTTAAAATATTTAGCATTTTTGAGATAACTTATCAAAAAGGGTGCAGAGATGAAAATTTCATTGCTTATATAGGTCTTTATTCTTATGTTTGGATATTATGCATTTTCTGTTCCTCCTGTATGATTAATTCAGTGTAAACAAGATTGCTGTTCACTTTAGTTTATATGTAAAATTATCTGGTTTGTTTGTGTTTGTTTTAATAATTTAAGGTAAGATATTAAATTATATAGCCATGTCATTAATAGCAGAGAGAATATTTAGGCTCGGCAGGGCCATAGATGTATAAGTGTGTAAATTCTTCATCACATTGTTCTGTAGGAATCAGAACAGTATAATAGAACAAAAAAACAAATTATTGTCACCAATATTTGCTCCTATTGTTTAGTCCTCAGTGATGTCAACCTGCTTTGCCCAATTTAACCCCAATCTGGTGATTGGAGGTACTTACTCTGGTCGGATTGTGTTGTGGGACAATAGGGTTAACAAGCGCACCCCTGTACAGAGAACACCTCTGTCAGCTACATCTCATACAGTAAGTGCGCTTGCGGAATGAGAAAAATAGTTTTGAAAATTTTCTCCCTTCTGCCCTCGTATTCCCTGGCATTTTTTGTGCTTTGAATACAAATATGAAGTTTAACCCTGCAGTGGTAATTTTTATGAAATGGGTAATAATTTTTCTTTAAAAGGTTGTACCTGAGAATGTTGTGCTGTTGTGCTAAACAAAAAAATTACATGCACTAGTCAGTCCTAAAGCAACTTAAGATACCTCAGTCAAGATCAAAACTTCAGCAGTAACATAGAATTGGTGACCATTTTAACTCATTGGAGATTGCACCTTTGGAGATTTTACATATGCTTGAGTATTGCGTTTTCAGGATTTTAAAAAAAATCACCAAGCATCTCAAAATCACCCTATTGCCATGATCTTTTAACACAGAAAACTTAAGACAATGGGCAATGTTATAAAGCAAACAGAAATACTATAGGTTGATAACTTTTTTTTTCATGATTTATTGAAAATGACCCAAATTCCTTGGAAATTTTCAGAAACAAGGTTGACCTGAAATAAAATTGTGTAAAAAAAATCACTTTTGTCAGGCTCAGGCGGAAACTCAGGGTCCTGATCATCATTGAAATCACTGTTTTCATCAAAAAGTTCAAACACATTTGGTCGTGGACATCATTTACTGGATGCCATCTTTCTGCACTGGTGTGGTATTTGTTTACACTGATCAGCTGTTTTGGTCGATGACAGTGACTTCCCCTTATCAGCTGTAACTTAAAAAGTTATCACTTGATCTCGTTGAAACTTTGCAGGAAGCAAGATAAATGGCTCTAGTTCCATACAAGACGAATCCGCCAGCTGTTAGTGGGTTAGCGAGAGCAGGAAAAAAATCGAAAGTCTGGCCGCCAAGGGGTGGCGGATCCGTCCCAGCGAGCAATCGACTGGGCTGTCATAAGGTGGCGGATCCGTCGCTAGTGACAATGTAAATTAAATTTGGTAGGGGTGAAACCTAAAATGAAAATTGGGTTGATCTCATCTCAAAATTGCATATCATTGGTTGGCTGTTGGAACTTCGTTAAAACTGGCCTTTGAATTATTAAAGGACGGTCATTTACAAATAGAGCAAATACTGAGTTCTCAGCCATAGTTTTTATGTAAAACACTATGCTCCCTTAACAATAGCCTCAAAGGCCAGTTTTGACAAGATTTCAAGAGCCGACCGACAATGTGTTGTTATAAAAGAAGTGGAAATTCAGATGGTTAATGGATTGTCCTGGTCTTTTCAGCACCCCGTGTACTGTGTGAACGTGGTTGGTACTCAGAATGCTCATAACTTGATCAGTGTGTCTACAGATGGCAAGATTTGCTCCTGGAGTTTGGATATGCTGTCTCAACCTCAGGTCAGTAGAGTAGAGTACACTTCAAAATTCTTGCATTGTTGCAGCTATACAGCTGCCTTGTAAGTGGTATGCCTAAATTATAGCATTTATGCAAATTAACGAAAACTTGAAATGATCACACAAATCATCCTTTGTGGATTTTTTAGAGATCATGAAGAATAAATGTATTTTCTCCCCAAATGGCAGAGTGATGGGGAAAAAAGAAAAAGACAAATTGATTTAAGAGGCCTCGCAAAATTTGGTGGAAATCAATGCAAAAAGGGATTTTTTTGACAATTTTTTGTCACATAATCTCAGAAATATTATTTTCTGGCCCTTTTTTTTTTTCCCTCTCTCAAAGTGAATAGAATGTTTATCAGCCTGAAATATTTATCTTATTGTGGTTTTTAGGTTATTATTGTGGGTGCAAATTGGGGCATCTGTTGTTTTTTTTGCCCAACAGTATTAGACTTTACCTTAAGATAATAAGAAGGACATTTTGGCTCAAGTTCATATACATGCCATTATGATAGCATAATTAGTGATGATAAGTTATGTTCCTGACAAATTCTGAATATGTGATACAAACAAGACTTTCGATTAGAAAATCCACCAATTTCAATTTATTGATGCAATGAAGTGGTAAAACTGGAGATCAACTCTAATAAGAGTAACAGAGAACTAGAAGACCCTTTGAGATGAACATTGCTCAGAGGATTGAAAAGTTGTTTGACTTTTCCCCTGGATATGCTTATATTCCAGGATAGTATGGAACTTCAGTCCAAGCAGAACAAACCAGTGGCTGCCACTTGCTTTAGTTTTCTATCTGGAGATGCCAACAATTTTATTGTAGGCTCAGAAGAATGTGTGGTGTACTCGGCCTGTAGACATGGAAGGTAGGAGATTGCCAGTACAATGCATAACGGTAGGGGAACTGATCACTTAAGGAAGAAAAATGGTGTGTGCAGTAGGTTGACAATGATTGCAAATAAATATCATCAAGGGAGGATCCAATTTTGATTGTGCTTTTGTGTCACATCAGAAATATTTTCCTCTGTTTACTCCAGTAGTACCTCTTTTTTTTTTTTCAACCAACCAATGGAATCTGAAGTAATATATATTTTTTCATGTGCTTCTTGCATGTGTACGTTCTGTTCAGTACTGAATGTAGTTTCAACAGCATTGCTCAGATTACAGGCAGTTAAAATGTTTAAAACTGGATTTGTACTTAACTTGAAGTTAAAAGTGGCACACAACCTCTCTGACATTTACAGCGGATTCTTTTCTCCTCTCCGGCCATAAACTGTTCCTGTCATCTGATTTGTTTGTTGTATCTATTGAATCTTCCATTTTTATTTCATAGCAAAGCCGGGATCAATGATGCCTTTGAGGGTCATCAAGGACCTATCACCAGTATTGACACACATCGAGTGCCAGGACAGATTGATTTCTCTCCGTACTTCCTCACTTCTTCCTTTGACTGGACCATCAAGCTCTGGAGCTATAAGGTAGTGCACAGTGTCATTACACTAACTGTTGATGAAACTCTTTCTCGCCACCACTTTCTCTGCTTATTCTTGAATGGGGAGGATTCCCAAACTGGTGAAGACTGAGAGTGTTGGTGGGCCAAGGGGCGTGGGTAAGGGGTTAGTTTTCCAGATGGCTATTTTATAGTTAATGGGTGGCTCAGTGATTAACACTCAGAACATAAACTCTCCTTGGAATAGAACTCCTCCCTCAGGGCTGTTTTTGGGAGATAACCTGATTTGATAATCCATCCTTCAAACGGTAGCAGCACGTGGTATGAATGAGAAGCTTTAATTATTTCTTTAGATTCATTTATATCTGCCCTTAATAGAACAGAGAATTTTGCTCCTTCATTCATGAGTCAAAAACACTCAGTTTCTGTAGACAATGTGCGATGGGGAGTTTGAAGGTGTAAATGATATTAAAATGTTACAAAGTGATATTAAGGCAGAATAAAGGTTAGCATATATACAATACCAAGTGTTGTTGAGTGATTGAATATTGACATGAAACAATTGGATGTAAAATGCAAATAAAATTTTGTACAGCAAGATATTGGTACATTAATTTAAAATAGTAGAAATAGTGAAAGACAAACTGAGCAAAGTGAAATTTACAGTACCATTGAACTATTGTCACTTGCAAAATTTCTGTTGCCATTCTTTTTAAAAAATAGTACACAAGAAAGTAGGATATTCACACTTCAGCAGTTCTGAAGTTCATGACAGTAGTATTCTGTGCAGCATATGTGTTATCTGGCTTTTTTTTCATGAGATTTACATACCGTGTCTGGCCAGTTGTTACATCTACTTGATGTATAATTAACATTTTAAGAGCTGATGCTGGGAGTTAACATCACTAGTTAAACCTCCTGCAGATTTATGTGTCAGTGCTTACCATTATTTACCTTTCAGCAACCATATCACATCCATTCATTTGAGGACAACAATGACTATGTGTATGATGCGAGGTGGTCACCAATCCATCCAGCCCTGTTTGCTAGTGTTGATGGTGAGGGTCGTTTGGATTTATGGAACCTAAATAGTGAAACTGAGGTATGTATGCATGCTTAACCTGTGAAGTTTCAGCATGTTGAGGGGGAGAAAGAAATTGAACATTATTCTGGCCACAGTATATTTACTTTCAAACATGTGAGATGCTCCTGTTCTTTGACCAGTTTGAACTTTAGATGGGTGCTTGATGTGTAGTCTTCTTCGTTAATTTTTGACCAACATGTTTTTGGTCAGCAATGTTTAACTCACTTGAGTCTGGGCCCTTTTTTTCTCTGCAATGACCCAAGACTGGGGTTTTGGGGGCATTTTCAAAAATTTACCCAGACAAAACTATACATCCTATCTGAGTAAAATTTTCAGTGCACAAACATAAACATTTTATCATTGTATAACATTATATTTGAAGCTTTTATGTTGATTAGCTTTTTTATTATGAATTTTTTTATGATGTCATGCTTTCACAAAAAACAAAAAGTGGCAGATGTCGCACATGGAGTCTAGTAAAGTCAATTACTTTGAAAAAATAAGTAGTTTTATGTCTGTTTTTTTTTTTTTAATGAAATAAGTTCGCTTGGGTCGTTTGAGGCCATATTTGCCCTCTTAGAGTGACAGATGATGTTTGAACATGGGGGCTGCCATTTGCAATTTTTCGAGATTCTTGGGTGACTTCCCTTGATCACAGATAACATGAAAAGTTTAACTCCGATCCCTGTGATACTCAAAACGAGACTTACAGAGAGGTTTTGAGACGGCTCCGTCGCGTCACGTAGATGTACAGCAAATACAGTCATCACAATGAATTTATTTGTTAATCTCTTATAGTGTACGTGATCCTTCCATAGAGTCGGAAGGCCATCACGCATATGTGCATGATGCATGCCAAGTCAGTTAATGTGTTTCATATTCTCGTTCTTTTAACTGAGAGCTTTATTCTCAGTCTTAGGATTGAAAATATCTGGAGAGGAGGATTGTTTTTAGGAGCGAGTGGTTTTTATTTATTTATTTATTTATTTTCTGCAATTTCTGTTGATTATTTTTTTCCAATGTGTAAAATTTACATGCAGTTTGGCCATTTCTGCTGCAGGTTCCCACAGCGTCAGTGACAATTGATGGTCGTCCTGCCCTGAACCAGTGCAGGTGGCATCAAACAGGTCATCACTTAGGTGTGGGAGACAATACTGGTCGTATCCATATTTATGATGTTGGAGAGGTGAGTGCAGTGTGTGAATGTGAAAATTTTATGTAAAACTCAGATGATTATCTGTTAGATGTGTTTATATTTGGGGTACATGTTCGTTATAATTTTGTGCTTGATAACATTGAGATTGATCAGACTTGATCAAGATTTTAAATGATATGTCTATAATAATTCTTTATAATAATTACAGTGCAATCTTAATATCTGGACATCAGTGGGACCATCTGACTTATGTCGAGTAAAGAGAAAGTCGAAATAGCAGATTAGTAGTGGAAGAGAATGGGGGGGGTCAAACTTCACCACTATTGGAAAAGTGTCCCAGAAATAATGCAGTTACGTTCATTTTTCTTCTAATTGTTGGCATACTGTCTCCCATTTCTCCAATATAATTTGTTGTGTGGAGCAGTTGCATGGCAAACATTTGCCGATATCCGCGAGATGGTGTAGCGATGCATCAAACGCGCAGTGTTTTACTATTTCTTTTTAACTTTGACCTGACTGTTTCTGCAGAAGAAGTGATGATGCCGATACACACACAGCACGGCAGTTAATGTAGAGATCTAGGTCAAGGCCTAATATCAATGGCGCATGATTGTTTTGTGGAAAAAAAAAAAGTACTCACAGCCTCTAGTACCCTGTACTTTTACTGCTGTGCGCTTAACCATGGCACTCCACACTCACATTATTGAAGCTAAGGGCCATCCTCTTTGTCCACACACCCGCTCTCCCACCCCTCCCTACCAGTACCGCAAAAAGAAATAAAGAGGTCCTTTATGCAGGGGGGGGGGGGGGGGCATTTTCAGCAGCACAGTAGTAGATCTGGTGCACTTGTTGTGCTCTGGTCGAGGAGAAATGTGCCGATATAAGACTAAGAGGACAGAATGGAATAACATGTCGACTTACAGGGAAATATTTAGTAGCATTAAAGAAGGGACTGGTTGGGACTTACAAATTGTGTCGAGTTACCCAGAATGTCGACAAATGCCATGTCGAGATAAGTGGATTCTGCTGTATAATAATAAATATAATAAATATAATATTATGTCTATAATCATTCCTGTAATAATACATGTAGTTCCTTATCATGTCACTTCATGTATGCCTGTTATTGAGATATTGTTTATGTAATGATGCATTAGATTTGTGTGTGTACTATGTATGTATGTGCTCTTAAACACTCTGTGGAAGAGAATTTCCCTCTTTCTTATCTTATTCTTACATTCATCACACAAATTGTTACATTATTCTTTTTTTTTTCCGCCTCAGCACATTGCCAATCCTAAGACAGATGAGTGGTCCAACTTTGTACACTCTCTACAAGAGTTGAAACAACATGCGGCTGAGAGAGAAGAAGATTCTAGTCTGGCTGGGACGGGAGCACCATTGAGATAAACAACTGAACTATAAGTGTGCCTGTTGTGGTTGAAGTTGTGGATGTAAGCATGTCAGTGTGGGCAGACTTGAAGATACAACTTTACATCTCATATATCCACATAACAAGAAGTACCTGAATCATGAAAACTATGGAGAACTGGATTACTGTAATCTTTTGTTGGTTTTTGGAAAATTGATTCATTGTAGTCTTTTTTTATTGCTGTTTACTCACAAATAAATATAAAAATGTTGACTTTAAATGGAATTAGAAGAAAGTATTTCAGATTCGAAATTGGCACTCAAGAGAATTGGTAATTTTGTTTTCAGTGCACCTTGAAAATTTCATTTGTAAGGTATTGGATTCAAGAAAACATGGATTTCAACATTATCATTTCACTTAAATGATAACATTATACAATATTTAGAAAATTCGGCTTCATCAGTTCTTTGTTTGTTGAGGTGTTCAGTTAGTCCCTTTGAAAAACAATAGTGACGGTGTGAAAGGAAGAGTGTGAAAGACGCAGTTGTTTTTATAATTATTTGATTTGGATATTTTCTGGTTCCCTGCCTCTAGAGAGCTTAACCTCATTTGTTACATGGATGCCTGGCAGTTTGAATAGTTGAGAGAATGACAGAATACATGTGACAGTTGTGAGGACCCAAATTATACCATTTGTTCAAGATACCTACACAAAAAAATGTCATGCATAAACACTATTGTGCATTGATTTGCTATGGAATTGGAAACCTAGTTTGCATACTGTCTGCACATTGTCAGAGGGAGATCATTTCCACTGAATATCAAGTTCTCCTTCTTCATGTGGAAAGGTCATGAAGTAAATTTTGAAACACAGTAAACCAAAACAAGAATTGGTATATTCTGTGTGCTTTTGTGCTCAATTACGCTGGGAAATTTTGAAAATGTTAATGACTATTTTAATTAAATGCTGCTTAAAATCTCTGATCTTTGGTTGATTATGTGAGAATGAAATTTAGGTTTTGTGGGTTTTTCTAGTGCAATATTTTACTTTTGGTGAAGTGTTTTAACATACTCATTTGGACTTCCATCCTCTTTCAAAATACTTATGTAAACCAATCATTACATGTAGCCTACCCTTTAATTTCTCTTTGAATTGAGTGGCAGAGGCATTAACAGTAACAGCAAGTAGATAATGAGTTTGTTTCAGTGATTCCAAAAGTTGATGATTTTTTTTATTCTTAGAAACATTTGGAATTTTGTAAACTGTGACATGATTTATTGATAATAGTAATAGAGACCTCATGATCTTGGTGGGCGGCAGTCACTTTTATTACTTTTATTTCTTTTTGAATTCTCTGTCAGTCATTTGCACTAAGAAGTTGGTCGTCGTAGCAATACTTGTGGGGGAAACAGACCCCCTTTTCTTTCATCCCCATGTTGTGCCACTGCAGAATGAAATTTAATACCTAAAAGCATTTGCTCCCTAAGTTAATAAGTTTCATCTTTGCCAAAATAACTCATCATCATTATCTTTGTTTCTTGAGGGCCTTAGCCTACAGCTGTTAGGCCTATATCTCATCATCATTTGCAGAGGAAATAAGTCAACTGCCTTTGTCTTAATGGACAGTGAAATGAGGACAAGACTCCTTTCACAGTTCGCGAATTCCACGGAAAACGTCTTGCTTGTGTTTCATTTTTTTACAATCATGTCAACTCCCCATGAAGACTCACGAGGGGAATTGCTGCCATATTCCTTGTTGTCTTCTTCTACATCATAATTTTCTCAAGAAATTTTGAGAAGTTTGATTTCTTACATCACACTACCCAAAGCATAACACTTAAATAGATTCTTATTCATAAATATTGAAATTGTTCTATATATCTTCTCTGCTTAAGCTCCTAGAGCAATGGGAAGCATGGTTGTTTTGTGATATGTAACTTTCGCTTCTGTAATAAAATTTATCTCATGATCCTTGCAAAACTTACATATTTGTGTTATGAAATTTGTGATATGAATGAAATTTGATTGTTCGGATAAGAGATGATGTCCATTCAGTGTGTTTGCTCATAAACAACAATTTTAATACAGCAGCATTCCACACAGTAGTTCATATTGTAAAACATACCTGCAGGCCATCCCACAGTATGCACTCTGTTTAGATGCAAATAATCTAATCAGGAAACACCATTTGCCACACTGGTCGAGGAGAATTGAGATTTTAAAAGTGTGGATTTTCAAAACAAATGGTAGGGAGTTGTCACCCTTTGAAAGTGAAAAGAATTTTGTCAATTTGATATGGTGTTGAATTTATCCAAGTCATACCAAATACGGTTTAAAAACTATGTTTGCGATATTTCAGACATGGAAAGAGATCAAAATAAGAATTTATATGTTACAAATCTGTATATTAGGACATTATCTCACAGATGTTATAAAACTTCCAAATGAAAAGTTCAAAATAATGGTTGAAACCCATGACACAGTTATAGAAATGTAAATGTTGCATTACAATTTGAAAAACTACACATCGTCAATACTGCTGGGTAGGTATTATTCTTGAAAGTTAAACTTGGGGTCAATATACACAAAGCATAATAAAAATATTATCTGCTGACTGAAGTTTTTTGCAGCTCCTTTAAAAAAAACAGCACCAGAAAAAACAAGAAACAAATGGACTGACTGAACATGTTTATTTACAAACTGGAATGTAGCATCAGCATTGAGGGCTGTAAAGCTGACACTAACAGTATGTTTAATTCTGTAAGATGCAGATTCACATTATAACAATTGTAGAAAACAGCAGTGCCATGCAGATAAAAAGTACTAAAAATCAATGGAAGAACCACCCTTTCTACATGATCCATTCTGTGTAATACTGTCAGTAAGATAGAGTTTATCACATTTAGACTGGCCGCATAAGGTAAACCCTCTGGTGTCCAGTGTTTCCATATTTGAAGCACCTCACCTGGTGCTCAGTGCTGTGTTTGAAACACTTTCTAACATATCAACCACTAATTTTTCATTACAAATATTTATAATTTTGCATCTATGTCATCTTGACTTCATTAAACCCTTTAAGGATGAAAATAATCTATGAATTGGTGGGTACAAGAGGATTCTGTTTCTATTCTAAATTTAGACCTTGCTAATGCTTCTCTTTCAAATTTGTCATCTGGATTCATCAACCTGTCACTTGCTAGGATTTTATTTTTTTGCCATGAAAGTGAAACACAATTATTTGTTAATGTTTAAAGGCATAATTTCAAGATTAAAATATGGCAGAAAGAAAAAGGTATATTTTGCAAAATCTCGCATAAGACATACAGGTAATTCAAATTCTGTGTTGTTTTTTTTAAAATAATATTTTGTCAAGGCATACTTTTAACCATGGCAGAAGAACATCACTTGAAGTGCTTTGTTTTCAATTTCAGTAGCAGTTCAATCACTGCCAGTGTACGAAAATTTCAAATTATCTTTAAGGGCAAATACTGCTGAAACAAAAGAATAAAATATATGCATATAAAAAGACCCTTTAAATAAGCCAATTTCTCTTATCCTTGGATTTAAGAGAAGTATTCACTATCAGTCTACACAACCTGAACACAATACCTTCAGGTACAAGTATATAAAAACCTATCGTAATAAGCCAATTTCCCCTGTCCTCACATTTAACAGAAGTACTCACTGCTTGCTTGCATAACATACTGCAACTCTCCAAACACTGTCACAGCACTAAAAATTTGTTCTCCAATGATTTTGTGTATGGCCTGTCCAGTTCAATAATAATACACCAATGTGAACACAATAGCCCTTTTTTGGCATGCAATCATAGATTTTTATCAAGCTGCAGTTTTTTCATAAACTTCACAAGTAAATTAGACACTGCATTTAATTCCCATAATCAGTGGGAAAATGTTGCATAAGAATTATTCTGAAATAATAAAAAATGAAAATAGGTATTTTATCAATTACTCAAAATTTAAAGGTATCATGGAAGTGCAGGTTCAGAAGTTATCACATATTGATTGTAAGTATCATTCTAAAATTTTCTGTGAATTTACAATGTCAAAAGAAATGTGACCTATTCAAGTTTCTGTCTCTGATGCGATGCCTGAGTCCTGTCGACAAAAGGGGTGGTGGTGGCGACCATTTTCAACGTGAGCATTATTCCTGGCATGAAGATTATTGCTTGGTCCTGCATCATCATCTTCATCATCATCATCCTCATCATCATCAGAACTGCTTTATGTGAACAGGAATAATGTTATTTGAAAATTTTAACAACACCGAAATAAAACTGAAATTACTAATTATGTAATGCAGTGATTAAAATTGGAAGAAATTATGAAATGTGAAGATGCTAACAAAAATGTTGGTAGCATTTGTTTAAAGAAATTTTTCAGGAATTTGTAATTTATGAGTGTCTGTGCGTTTAACATCTCACGGTGGTCTTGTTTCTGCCTATTACACCTCTTGATATCATAATCATATTTAACAATTTGTCATATTCTCTCTGATCCTTTGGTGTAAAGTAAAGTACATACAATTTTCACTTGTCAAAAACAGTGAAGGGAAAATCTATATCATATGTGTTTTGTAATATGGAAGAATGGGAATCTCAAGTGTAAGTAAAAAACCTTGAACTGATTTTGGTGCTATTCCATTAAATTTATGAGGAATGGAGAATAAGGATCAAAATCTTCATCAACTCTGTGCAGCCTTGCACAAATATCTCCAAAAAGCGTTTAGTGTGATTGTTTATGTAGACCCATCTTCTAAAATGTTATACAATCACATAAGAAAAAAAACAACAGAAAAAACCAGTATCCACAAAATAACGCAACATTTGCCTGACAATTATTCTGACAATCAATAATAATGTGACAGAAGGTCAGTCCTAAATTTTTCAGCTATTTCATAATTAAGTATAAAATGCATTATTTCTGCTGATACCAGGGGTCACAACTCAGAAAAAATTTTGAAACTTACCTTGAATCATCATCATCATCATCATCATCACTGTCATCTTCATCATCATCACTGTCGTCTTCATCATCTTCATCACTTCCCTCAGCAGCTTCTTTCTCAGCCTCTGCATCTAAATAATTGATACAGACAGCAAAATTTTATCCAATCGACTCTTTCTAATGGACTTAAAACCAAAAACTTGCCAACTGAAATATCCCAAAATTTGACCTTTTCTTCAAAGTTTTGTATTTGAGCATAAAAAAACAACAACCTGGTGTTCAAAGCCCCACATCGATAATAAATACGTTTTCACTGTACAATCAATTTTAAATTGAAAACTTTCAATTGAAAAATAAATTCTAATAAAAAGCAAGATTTGTCAAATTGTCAAATTTGCTTGGTGTCACTTTTACAAGACTCTACATAAAAAAAAACAACAAAAAAACTTTTCTATATTTGCAAAAAATTTCACTTTTGTAGCAACCGCCATATCCACTCCCCTTTTCCTCTCTCTTCTCCATCCTTAATTTCTTCTTGTGTAAAAATGTCACAAATTTTGATCAATTAATTTAACAAGAGACCATAGTCCTTAATATGAACAAATGAAAGGTTTCTCAGTAGTTTCTCAATTACAAATAGTTTCTCAATTACAATTAATTATATCAGAATTGCACAAGCCTACCTGCATTTGTGCTGTATTTCGAAGCAATGTTTTTCTATTATTACTTTAATGCAACAGCAGCCACCCCACCTATTGATATCTCTCTCACATAAAAAAAAAAACGAAAAATGTATGGCACTTTACCCATGCTCTCATACAAAGTGTGAGCATTTTGTAGGTAGGATCATCCACTACATCACCTCGCCTTCAACATTATTTACATCCCCCATTGCCTTATAAGTAAACTCACCCAATGCCAATTTCTCTTCTATAAGAGGTTGAAACTTCAGGGCTTCTGCATTTTCAGGCTCATAAAGCAATACTGAAATTATACAATCTGTCTTAAAGTACACATAAAACATTATTTCCTTCCAAACATAACACTGAGGGGCTAAGGAAATGTATAATTATTAATGATTTCATGTGAATAAAGAAGTTTGCTTTAAAGAATTTTATTTACATTTTACCTTTGTGACACTTCATCAAACAGGTAAGCTGGACACAACACTTTAGTAACTAGATGAAAATAATAACACTGTGCCATATTTTTATTTTGTGTTTTGGTCATTTCATTTTGCAATTCACTTGTCAAATTGTTGATTTCACAAATTTTCATTCCACATAAACTTGTTCACTTGCTCATCTCTCTTTAGAAAAGTCTAACTAAAATTAATGCACACAAATTATTGTTATTATAACTGCACAAGTCTATCTGCATTTGCAATGTTTAGAAGGAATCTTTTCTTTTATTACTTTCTTGCAAGGACAGCCACCGTTCTATTGATATCTCTCTTACATCAAGAAAAACTCTATGGGAAGTGATTATAGGTGAAGGCAATTCAAGGGCAACTCTACCTGCTGACGGCAGGTGCATCATTCTTGCATTATGTGTGACAAGCAACTGAATTGAAACAAAAAAAAATGTGTGCTCTGACAGATGAAAAGAGATGAAAAGGAAAGATATTTTACATACTCATTTTGCAGAGTTTGCTGGCATTCTGGAAATCTTTCTTCATGAGACAGTCAACAAACTGAAATAAAAACAACACCAATGAAATAGGTGAGCGGTAAAAAAATTGTGTAAAATTCTGACACATTCATCATATTTATCCCAAGTTCAACATATGTTGATGTAATTTATAAACTGAAGTGAACTGCTATTGTTGAGAACATAACAATGCCATGAAAGTTTGTCTATTTCTATACAATATGTCACTACAGAGCCACAAGGAGCTATACCGCATTTCTAGCTCATTTCTCTGTTTCTGCACAAAATGTGCACTGTTTAATTGTTTCTATACTACTGTAAAAGGATGCCACCTCTTACAGGTTCCATGAAGCTGAGGCGCTGACAGGGCACCAAATAGCAGAATAGAACAAAATCTAAAAACCCCGATTTACTCAAAACATACCCCAATGCGTGTTGGCCAGTTTTATTTTTATGGTGACCAATTAACCACTTTCAACATGTTACTTTAAACATAAATAATTTCCATAAAGAAGAGAAATTTTTCCAGGTAATTTGCTATTTAACTATGATGCTTATATTGTAAATTAGATTTGGCATTTACCAGAAGCTGACTCTGGCATGGTCTACACTTTTTTAAATGATAAGTCAGGTACTTTATCTTTCAAAGAAGGATAGTACGGCCTCAAACAATGAAGAAATCAAGCATGCAATGCATGCTTTAAATAAAATGGCTTCAAGAGGCGGAATGTATGTTTTTTTCTAACCTCCATGAGAAGTTCATTTGGGGCTTTTAAAGGCTCCTCCTCTTCATCAGAGCTGTCTGAATCATCCTCATCATCACCAGCCTCTTCCTTATCATTGTCATCATCTTTCCTTTCCTGGTCCCCATTCATCTCTTTGCTTGAAATCTCATTGATTTTATCCTTCCCATCATCTGGATGGTGTTTCATTTGAGATGATTTGTTCTCATCGTTTCTTTCTGGCTGTGGCAAGCGCAACTTTGTAGCATGGTTTGTTTCTGACTCTTGCCTAGACAGAGAATTTAGAAATACAGTGGTTAGCAACTCACTCTATACTAAACTTATACTTTTAAAACACAAATGAAAAAGAGAGATAAATTAACAATGGTTTAATCATTCAGCAGAAGTGACCTGACACTATGATACAGACTGGACTCATTGTTTGCTTTACATATAATAATAATAGTTCGTCCATCAGGTATGATGATGACCTTAACAACACCAGAGGAATAAAGAACAGAAATTGTTGAGAATTTCAACACATGGACAATAAAGAGAACTAAAGGACACAGAGGACAGAATGGAAAGACTGTTCTTTCATGACTTATGGCTTCTCATGTGACTGATAAGTCCTATTTTTGCCCTGCAGACCCTTCCGCATAAATGACAAGAGTGCTCCGTTGGTTCAGTACCACTGGGCCTTTTCTTGCGCCGTTCTCTTTTTTTGATAGCCTGCTGGACTCTGTCAGCTTCCCATGCTTTGCTGCCTCTGGTAAGGGCCGCCCTCCAATTTGCACGATCAAGCGAGAGCTTTTCCCACTCACTCACATCAATGGCAAAGGCCTTCAGTGATTGCTTGAGAGTGTCTTTGTAACGTCTCTTTGGGGCCCCAACATTCCTCGTTCCATTGGAGAGCTCAGAGAAGAAGATTTGCTTAGGGAGTCTGGAGTCGGGCATTCTGACAACATGTCCTGCCCAACGTAGCTGAATTTTTTTCAGGTGGCAGAAGATGCTCAATTCCTTGGCACGATTGAGGACCTCAGTGTCTGGAATTTTATCCTGCCATTTGATATCCTTAGGATCTTTCTAAGGCAGGCCAGATGAAAGTGATTTAGCTTTCTGGCATGCGATTGGTACACTGTCCAGTTTTCAGCCCCATAGAGTAGGGTGGGAAGGACCACAGCATTGTACACTTTCAGCTTAGTGTCTGTGCGAATGCCGGCAACATCCCACACTCTATTTCGAAGCCTGCCAAATGCAGAGCTGGCTTTGCTGATTCTTGAGAGAATTTCAGTATCAACACGAGCCGTGGAAGACAGTGTACTGCCAAGATAGGTGAAGTTCTCCGACACCTTCAGAAGACTGTCATGGACTTTGATATTTGGGGTCACAGGATACTTGTCGTCTGGAGTAGGCTGATGGAGCACTTCCGTCTTCTTTGTGCTTATTGTGAGGCCAAAGTTGTCACAGGCACTAGAGAACTTATCAACACAGTTTTGCATGCTATCCTCATCGTGTGCCAGAAGTGCACAATCATCAGCAAATAGTAGGTCACAGACTTGAGTACTTTTGGTTTTGGTTTTTGCCTGAAGTCTCCTGAGGTTGAATAGACTGCCATCAGTTCGGTACTTGATGCTTACCCCTTGAGGAGGAGAGCTAAAGGCTTCTTGTAGCATTGCAGAGAACATGATGCTGAACAGAGTTGGGGCTAAGACACAACCCTGTTTTACCCCATTTGTGACAGCAAAGGGCTCTGAAACACTGCCGTTGCTTTTGACTGCAGCTTGCATGCCATCATGAAACTGGCGCACTATTGTGATGAATTCGGGTGGACACCCAAACTTCGCCAAGATTTTCCAGAGGCCTTCACGACACACTGTGTCAAATGCTTTTGTGAGGTCAACAAATGTGATATACAGCGCTTTATTTTGTTCCATGCATTTTTCCTGAATCTGTCTGGCAGCAAAAATCATATCCGCCGTTCCTCTCTCTTTACGAAAGCCACATTGGCTCTCGGGAAGCAAGTCATTTGACGAGAGGTGATCAAGAAGGCGATTCAGAAGCATTCTTGCCAATATTTTGCCAGCAATTGAAAGTAGAGAGATTCCCCGATGGTTGTCACAGACTTGGCTGTCCCCTTTGTTTTTGTACAGATGGATGATTGAAGCATCTTTGAAGTCCTGTGGCAGCTTCCCTGCTTTCAACATATGATTGAACAACTCGGTCAACCTTTCAATAAGCTTTTCTCCACCGAAGGCATACACCTCAGCAGGAATTGCATCCACGCCTGGTGATTTGTTAAAGGACATCTGATTTGTGGCAGTTCGGGTCTCATTTGCTGTGAATGGCTTGGCAAGAGCTGCATTAATAGGAGTCTGAGGGAGGCGGTCAATGGACTCAGTATTTATATTTGATGGCTGATTTAGCACACCTCCGAAATGTTCTGCCCAACGCTGAATTATGGCATTCAATTCAACAATGCGTGTTGAACCATCTGACGCAAGAAGTGGCGTAGTGCCAGAGCGGGATGGTCCAAACACAGCTCGGAGGCTCTCAAAGAACTTTCTAGTGTTGTTTGTGTCGGCATATTTCTGAGTTTCTCTTACTCGCTCTTCAAGCCAGTCATTTTTCATTTTCCTCAGCTTCTTCTGGAGTACACCCTTACATGCACGCAGTGCATCAGCTTTTGCTGTGGAAGAGGGGTCACTGCAGTGAGCTTGGATGAGACTATTTTTTTCTTTGATGAGCACTTTGATTTCATTATCATTATCATTGAACCAGTCCTGGTGCTTGCGGACAGGAAAACCAACTGTGCTGCTGGCGCAAGAGTGTACAGTCGTATTTAGGTCAGTCCAGCTCTGTTCAATGTTCTCAGGGTCAAAAGTCACGCAATCCAATTTTGAGGAGAGTTCTGATGAGAGCTCGCTCTGTTTCTCAGCTGAGCAGAGTTTTGAAACATTTAGGCGTTTAGGTGGCGCTTTACATATATATATGGATCAAAGGGCTGACACTTATTACAATCTCCATGCCATAAAGGAACAGGTCTTAATGTGGAAATTCCTGGTCATATCTGCCACTAATTTCATATAAGGGTAGGTTACATATGTACGAGAAGTGTGGTATCTATGTCCATGTGTAACAGACAGAGAGATACCTGCATAGGTTTTTATAATGACCAGGATACCAATCTGGGAAATTTAAAAGATCATGAGGTTTAAGTTAGTAGTCTCAAATCATAAACCATTTGCTGTATGTAGATGAAACATTACAGTGTTGAAATTAGATTACAACTGCACATATTCTATTATTGCATAGCCAATAATTACATCCATGTTTATTTCATCTTTGCGATCATGATAGGAATTTCACATCTTTTTACCTAAACTGATCCATCTTGAAATGATTTTGTGCTGTTTCCTTTTCAACTGTGGATAGAAAGCAGAAATTCTCCATCAGACTGTAAAATAACAGAGTCTGCTGCAGTGTATACACACTACTAGAAACATTTTCAGGAAAATGAGAAACTCTTTTTTGTCTGTTTAACAAAAATGACAGCTGCATATCACTATTTCAGTTTCCTATGATATAACGGCTCTTCACCTCCCACTGCATGTTCAAGCACTACATGCACTGTGAATATCAAGTTTCATATAAAAAAAATACCAGTATCTTTCAGGTATTTGAGAATTATATGGCATAGACTGCATAAGGCCAACAATAATTAAGTCTTCAGTCATCATTAACTTAAAATCTTCCAACTTACCATCAGTTTCCTCTCTCTCCCATGTTTTTCTATGGCTGCTGTTCAGACTTAAAGACTGCCAATCAACATGATCGACAAATGGCTCTGAACTGAAAGATACAAAAAATGAATAATAAATACAATTGGTATAAAATTACATCTCTCACGGAACCAGAATGGTTAGTCAACTCGAGGCCTTCTCGTGTGCTCACTCAGAGTAACAGGAATTTACCCCATATGATACATGCTATGTGACAAGTGATGGGAATTCCATGTATTAAAGTCACACACACACAAAAAACAGTTTCTGCAATGGACAATGCAAATGCAATACAGTATATATGTCAAAGTAGCATGTAATGTAACAAGATGTCTGCTCCATGAAACTCCTTTTTGAAAAATCCTCAACACATGCATTCCATGATATGATTTCACATCATTCATTCTGTCCACAGGTCATCACAAATGGTACTTTCGACAGCTTCTCTATTACAACATGCAATGATGTCACCTAAATATAGAAATTTATATATGTCAAACCATCTTTTTGTATGACTAAGCAAGACATTCATCATATCAAGCACCCTATGAAAAACCAGTTGCCTTTTCATTCAGAAATAACTAATAATGAAAAGGAAGATAAAGCAGAATTACGTAATTCAAAAGCCTCAAATGAGAATGCAGAGCATGCAGTACCTTTGCTTCACTGGTTTTTCATAAAATGGTCTGTTTTGAAAAGGAATACTGCCAAAGGTGTGAAATAATTACTTGACTCAAGATACAACTTTGATTTACCTTTCTTCTTTACGGCGTACTGCCTGCAGAGTAATTTGTTTGGTGGGAGTGTTCACTCTCCGACTCATTGAGGAATCTGCCCTGGGAGGAACTGATCCCACACTTCCACGGGACCTTGACAGAAAAGTGCAGGAAAAATGCCAGAAAAGGATATGATACTAATCCAGTTTCATCCTTGCACATAGGGAAATGAGCACAAATTCAGATTTCACTCTGTGTTGCCCTTGACTAACAGAGATGATCATCAAAATCTGCTTTACCATATTTGCTCCTATACTGTGTTAAGCACCCGGACTTCATTTATTAGTTAAAGCTGAAAAAAAAAAAAAAAAAACACCAACAAAAAGACACCATGAAGTATAAAGCTTCAAGCTTACAAAAAAAAGATTTACCTTTAAAATTTGATTATTACTCTGCATATATTTTTGTTCTAACATGTTTTCATCTCCATTATCTCACTTTCTTACCTGGATGATGCATTTGAAGGTGGTCGACTGTTGCCTGGACTCATATGACTAGATCCACACATTCCAGAATCTGGGAAGATATGATGACTTCTACAAATACTAATTATGCTCAAATAACAAAAATTCAGCACTCAAACCCTTTAAACACTTGCCATAAAGCAACTATTTATCCTTACTATGTACTGACATTGTCCTGAAGTGCTCTCATAAGCTTTTTTATTTCTTCACATTTTTCAAAGAGGATAAAAAAAATAAAAAAAGCTTTTCAAAAACATTTCATAAAATGAATTAATTTTCAGAGCATAGCAACACAATGACTGTGTGCCCCTGGCTAAAAATAAGCACAGATACCATGCAAGTACATACAATGTAATGTTGAAGAAAAAATAAATTACACATAAACACATATTCAGATATATACATATATAAAAGTCAACTCTTTTGCAAATCTGAAGTTACAACAGTGCTTCCAAATGCTATAAAAGTGCAATTTCAAACAGTTTTACTTGTTGAGATAGATTTGTTGCATTATCTTCATGTCCATTTGCATACATTGATCAAATAGTAAAGAACAATCATGATTCCAATTTGACATTATGTTGCAACAGTCCATTAATTTTTTGTGGATTTGTGTTGACAAAAATGACATAAAATCTGTAACCAAAATGTTTAGCACTACACATACATCTGCCAAAAAATACTTGATAACCAATAAAATATGAAAAGAAGGTTGCACTTGTCAAATTATATGAGAAATGCTACAGTCTGTTTTTGCATACCTGACCCTTCAATAATTTCAAGGCTGCCACCCATCTTGATAACTTTTCTGGTTGATGGAGTCGCTGCTCTGAAATGCAATATGATACAATGACATACAGTTGAACACGCAAAACTCGAACAAACTTAAGTTAAAATAACGGATCCCACAAACAAAGCCCTAGTCCTGAATTTATTTCTTAATATTCTTGGTAGATATCTCACCTGAACCTCAAACCATGACACAGATTCGTCGAACCAATTTTCAAGTTGCGGGTGTGATCTAAGTAGCCCAGAAGTAGGAAAAAAAACCTGCTACCAAGCCCTCTGCTAGGCATACCCAAGTGATAAAATGACAATGCATCTCATCGCCACTCATCACCCCCCATAAAAAAAGGGATTAACTTAATCATTAAGACAACCAATTCAGGCAGGAAATGAATAACCAGGTTCTTATTTTATTTTTTGTCTCGAGCTCATAGAGTAATATATCAAAAAGGAAAGGAAACATTGCAACAGGGACACTGCTAAAGCTGAATAAAGAAAAGGCAGTGGCTACGTTTACGGCAGATTACGCTCATACCCCAATAGAAAAAAAAACAAAGAAAGGAAGCGCTGCTGTATGTACGGGAGTAAAGCCAAATAAAGAAAAATGGTGAGTTGTGTTCACTGGCTGCTGTAAATGTAGCCACTGTGTAAAGAAAAATGGTGAGTTGTGCTCACTGTTAGCTATATCTTTGCTATTCAGCTTGACTTAGATACTGAGTTTACTGAAGCACTTCCAAAAGAAAAACCACCTTCTGGCACATTAGGTCTACGGTCACATATGCTGCTGGGTGCAGCCAGTATAGCAACCTGTCAACCTCACATCATCACTGATACCCCATGACTATGCTTTTCATTATGTTTCTCCCCTTTCTCTCAGCTGACGGGGGGGAGGGGGGGGGGGGGGGTTGTCCTTTGTATTATTTTCCTTCCATATGCAACAATAATCCTACATGATTAATACTTCACATATTCCTCCAAATAATGGCAAACTCAAACCAGATGAGGCCACCCGAAGAATTTGATTGTGCTCAACTGTAGGCAACGTCAATAAATTTCATGGCTTCTGAAACCTTCAAACCGCACCATTTCAGATTTTGCTGTTTGTAGCTGTTTATATCTATCCCCATTTGCCTTAAAATCCATAAATCTATTAGGACCAACAACATATGATGAGTAGTTGAAAGACACCAAGAAAACATTATTGCAAACATTATGTGAAGTTCATTCAAAATAAGATTGATGAAATGCCATGGCAACAAGGTTACTACCATCACACATCAATAAGCTGCATCAAACTGCCTCCCATAGTTTACTGCTGATTATGTGTGCAAATAATAGAGATAAATCTTCAACCTTTTTTTTCTCTTGTTAACCGAGTGGTCCCTCGATCATTCCCTTACTCCTCTGAATCTGGGCTCTTGATTAGAAAATCACAAAATTCTACAGTCGTACAAATTTGGTCTAAAATTATTAAAAATTTATAAAAACAAAGCACAACCGTAACCCGAACTCTTCCCATGATTAGATGTGAAACATATTTTTTAATTAGAAATTATTCTAAACATTGTGGTGAAGGCTGCTAACACTATTTGTTGAATCCTGCGATAATGATGCCATAGTGTAAAGCATAGAAGGTGTACCTGTATTTTGAGATTTTCTTCAGTCTAAGACTCACCTTGGCAAAGAATATGCTGATGAGTTTGATGAGTTGGTGTCCTGTCCACCCAAAGCATACAGTCTATTGCTGTTTGGCTCCATATTTCATCAGCAGTGTCAATGAGCATCAAGTGGAAAATCACACTGCCTGGCAATTTCTATTGCAACACCTTGAATAAAAGGAAAGCTGTTGAAATTTTACCTGTGTAAAACAAAAGTTCAGTCAACATGAATTATGTTGCTGAATGAATGACTTGCTACCGATTAGTAAAGCTGAATATTGATTACTGCTTTACTTAACAAGTAGATGGTCATTTGATCACTTGACAAAATTTAATTTCATTCTTACTACTACTACTACTATTTCCTGTTGCACCCACTGGTGCTTAGGGCAGCAACAAAGGATCTCCAGCCCTGTCTGTCCTGGGCCATCTTTGCGAGAGTTCCCCATGAGTGATTGAAGGATTTCATCTCTGCCTCGATTGTTCTCCGCCAGGTTGCCTTGGGTCTGCCTCGCTTGCGCCGTCCCTCCGGTGTCCACTGAAGTGCTATTTTGGTTATAGAATTTGCTTCCTTTCGCAGCACGTGTCCAAGCCATCTCCATCGTCTCTTCGTGATGATGTTGGCTATTTCTTCTTGCTTGCATCGCCTTAGTAGTTCCTGATTAGAAATCTTGTTTGGCCAAAAGATGCGGAGAATCCTACGAAGACATGTGGTGTGGAAGGAAGACAACTTGGCGAGGTCACCTTCTGTCATTCGCCAACACTCTGATCCATACAGGAGTGTGGATAGGACACAGCTTTGGTACAGTCTGATCTTGGTGTTGATGCCGTATTGTGTCGATTTCCAGATGTTGCTCATACTTTGAAAGACAGCCCTTGCATTTCCCAGCCTACTTTGGATGTCCTCCTTTGTGCCACCCTCTGGTCTGATAATGCTACCAAGGTATTTAAATTTGTCCGTCGTGGTGAGGTTCTTGTCATCTACTTGCACTGGTGCTGGAGTGTCTACATTTAGGGTCATAATCTCTGTCTTCTTCTGGCTAATCCGAAGGCCTACTTTGCATCCAAAATTATGTAGTCTCTGCGTCTTATCTTGCATGTGTTGGTGACTATGTGACAATAGGGCAAGGTCATCCGCAAAGTCCAAATCCTCTAGGTTGTCGAAGAGTGTCCATCTGATGCCTCTTGGTGCATCCTCTGTAGTTTTCCGCATAATCCAGTCGATTACGAGGTTAAACAAAATTGTTGACATCACACATCCTTGCCGTACACCAGTTTTCACTTCAAAGGATGCATCACTGTTTCCGACACTGCAACTGAAGTTCTTGTAAAAGCTTTTGATGAGTTCAACAAGCTTGCTGGGAATCCCATAGTGCCGAAGAATGCGCCATATACTCTCTCTGTGGATGCTGTCGAAGGCCTTTTCGAAGTCAACGAAGTTCACATAGAGCTGCCTTTGCCATTCTGAACACTGTTCTATGATGTTTCGGAGTGTGAAGATCTGGTCAATGCATCCTTTCCCCTTTCGGAATCCGGCCTGTTCCTTTCTCAGTGTCTTGTCCACAGCATCTGACATACGTTGCACAATGATCTTGGCAAGGATTTTGCTGGGTATAGAAAGGAGAGTGATACCACGCCAGTTGTTGCAATCGCTGAGTGCTCCTTTCTTGGGTATTTTCACTATTCTGCCTTCATTCCAGCTCTTTGGTACTGCTTCTGCTTCCCAGATAGCTGTGAACAGTGGCTGAAGGATGGTGGCTGACTGATCCGGATCTGCTTTGAACAGTTCTGCAGTCAAGTTGTCTTTTCCTGGGGCTTTGCTGTTTTTTAGGCTCTTTATTGCTGCCACTATCTCTTCTTTCTTTGGTGGATCTATGTTGATGTCAAGGTCTTCAGCAGCATCTTGTATTATTATTCTATCTTCAGGTGGTGGCCGGTTTAGTAATTCCTGAAAGTGCTCTGTCCAGCGTGTATCCTGTTCTCGTTCTGTAGTCAGTAGTTTCCCATTCTTGTCTTTGATTGGAACACTTGGTCTTCCACCGTACTTGCCACAAATGCGCTTAGTGATCTTGTGGAGCTTACCCTGTTCTCCTCTTGCTGCTGCCTCCTCCGCATCTGCCGCTAGCTGTTCCATGGCTTCTCGTTTATCTTTCTTTACTAGTCTCTTCACTTTCTTATTTAACTCTGTGTAGCTATGTTGGTACCTCTCTTTCAGCCTTTCCGATTTCACTTGTAGGAGTTTCTTTTTCATGACTTTCCTCTCCTCGATCACATCCCATGTTCTTTGTTGGATCCACTCCTTGCTTTTCCCTTTCTCATTAAATCCAAGGCAGGCTACACTGCTCTCTGTGTACACTGTAGTTACTCTTTTCCACTCTGAATCGATTCCTCTTTCTTTAGGGTTGTTCTTATCAGACTCTCGTAGAGCCTGGAATCGGTTCTTGACTTGTATGTTGAAGGCATTTCTAACACTTGCATCTCTCAGTTTCTGAATATTAAGGTGTCTTTGCTTTGATATCTTGATTCCGGTCTTGTTCAGTTTAATTTTGATAAGTGCTGCCACTAGATGGTGGTCGCTGGCTACGTCAGCTCCTCTTTTCACTTTCACATCTAGAAGGGATCGTCTCCACATACCGTTGATCATCAAATGGTCTATTTGGTTCTTGTCTCTTCCATTTGGAGAATTCCATGTGAGTTTGTGAATTTCTCTGTGTGTGAAAAGGGTCCCTCCGATGACTAAGTTGTTCAAGGCACAAAAATCCACAAGCCTTTCTCCATTGTCATTCCTTGTTCCAGTTCCATGTTTTCCTATTACTCTTTCATAATTTATATCATCTTTACCTACCTTAGCATTGAGGTCTCCCATGACAATGATGAGATCATGCCGTGGCGTCATGTCCATTTCCCCCTGGAGTTGTTCATAAAAGTCGTCTTTGTCTGTGTTGTCGTTTTCGTTGGTTGGTGCATAACATTGGATGACAGTGATGTTTGTGTGTCGTCCTTTCATCCTCATCCTCATCAGTCTGCTATTGACTGGTTTCCACTCCAACAAGCATTTGTCCAGTCCTTTCTTTAGGATGATGGCTACTCCTTCATGATGTTGGTCATCCTCTCTTCCAGAGTAGAGAACGGTTTCTCCAGTGGATGTTTTGATCCTTCCAGATCCAGTCCATCTGCTCTCACTTACACCCAGGATGTGTAGGTTGTAGCGCCTCATCTCTGATGTTACTTGTGCTAACTTACCCGATTCATACATTGTTCTAACATTCCAGTATCCAATCCTGGTCTTGGTTTTGGCGGTGTTCAGTTCCTCCTTCATCCTGCTAGCAGTTTCCTTTCGGCTTTCACTACTTGCATTCATACGAGTCGCGAGGTACTCAGAAGGTCCATCACATCCAGAACGTTGGTTTTTCCATGTTGCTGTTTCCGTAACGATTTTTGTTTCTCCAAGTAAGGTCACCCCAACAAGGATTTCAGGGTAGGGTTGTTAGCCCTACGCCCAACCCCCGAACCTGGAGGGCCGGTCTGTTCAATCTTGTCTGGTCCTTCCCCCATGACCTGTCCAGCTTGCTTAAAGCTATCAGGGGCACGAGGCCTCCGCTGGCTTAGCTCCTGGGATCACTGGGACACGCAAGCCACTCCTCCACGTCAAGGCATGAACAATTGGAGCAGTTCATTCTTACACTGTAGACCAAATTTTGGCCAGGAGTATTTACGACAATTTTTCTAGGGATGAATATTTGTGGTGTTGTGCACGGGATTTGATGAACAATATAAGAAGTTAATGTTTAGTACGACACACAAAGGTTGTTATACTGAATAGGCCTGTATATAAGTAAACATCAATGAACAGATATGCTTGCACAGGGAGATAATTATATAATTTAACTAACACAGAAACAAAATATAGATAAATATTGTGGCATTACAGGAGATGACTACTATTCTGACTGACTCTCAAAACCCAAGCATCCCAAATATATCAAGATAAAGGAAAACAGGTCTACAAATCTTTCCTGCACTTGGAATCACATTATGTTTCTAGCTCTAGAGTATCATGAAGGTGGGCCTAAGGAAAATGAGACAGAAGACAAGATTAAATATCATAGAGATTACTAATAATTAGAGTAGGCCTACATAAATTATGGCATCTACACCGCGTGAGGCCGACATAACAAAAATCTTGTTGAGTTTCTTGACATCTAGACTCTAGATAATGGGTCTCCCCAAGAGCCAAATCAACTTAACTTTAAACTGTAACGACTCTAGGCATTCATAATTCCACCCAAAAATGAGATCGGTGGTTCACTTTTGTTGTTGCTTATGAGTTAATGCAAAGCTCGTTTGGGCTGTTTGTAAATCGTTTGTTACATTTCTCGTTCGGGTTCAATGCTGTGGACATAATCTAATCTAGAGAAGTCTAGCTTATTATTAAACAAATTGTTATAAATTAAATAGATCTAGATCTAGATCTAGATACTTACTTGGTCGTTTTATTTACTCCATCTATTCACCTAAATGTCTAATGCGAATCACAGACAGTTAAACACCGATCTAACCTAAGACATCTTACCTGGGAGGTAACAATTTCAACGACTATCTTCGGCCGTTAAAACGGCACTCCAATTCAACCATGTTGTTTACAGTGGTAACACCACAGCCTAAATACCCAAACCAACCAAAATCTACAACAATTAAAATTAGTCTAAACTTCAAATTTTCGTTTTCGCACAACATTACAAAGAAATGTAAGCACTCGTGACTAAGAGACTGTCACAAATCCCAGACTGGGAGATGTAATAATTACGACAGGACAACAATCACGAACGAACAAGTATAACACTTAACAGAACAACCAAACAAACTCACACATTTATTATATATAAAGATAAGATATCTGTGCAATTACATACATTACATTACTCAATTCAAATACCATTCAATGGTCAGTATTCCCAACATTCATCCTTCTCCGGGTCCACAACCCGGTAGTTACTTCCTAACTATGCTCTGGCCTCAGCCTCACATCCATATATATACTACTTGCTGGTCTCTTATTGGCTCCTGCTCAACCTAATCTCCGTATCTCAATCTCCCCTCGAGGTCTTAATAGCACATTAATATTTCAATAACAACGTCCCTGTCTGTGGCCAGACTGCCACGACTCATGTGCTCCCGCTGTCCTGCGCGACAGCTTCACTCAGGCAGGCCTGTGGGTAGCCTTCTGCCCAACCCAAGCAATTCCTTATGCTGGCCTATCCCCTGTGCTAGTCTCTTCACTACGGGTAGCCTCACGGCCCGATCCCGGCACAAGTCCGCTCACCGCGGGTGGCTTCTCTGCCCGACCCCGGCACCTATAGAAATAACATTACATCTGTATAACACCATACAATTACTATCCACTTCACCACTCATTACGAACCATCAAGCGTACACACAATAGTCCACATTTCACTCACCACACATCTGCACTTCTCTACGGTAACACACCTCCACCATATTACACAGTACTCAGACTCGCTACGAATCCATGATCCTAACTTACATCTATCGCTCATTGCGCACATCTCTATACACAGTAATCAATGACTTTCACATTCCTCACATATAACTTATTTACATCATGGTCATAGGAGAACATAGTACATCAATCACCATAATTATCAATCATAGTTCAACCTACCAGTCATCACTGGAAAACACACAATCTCCCGACTGCTTTCTCACGTCTGTCTCCTTGGACTTCTTAACTTGCAGTGATCTGACTATTCAGATTTTGCCTCTACTACGCCTCAACTTCACTCACAACATGCACGCTTCAAGTCCCTTCCCCGCACTTATTGACCCTCGCTCACTCGCTCGTGACAGAGACTGAGACTCAGCATTGTCTGTTTCACCATCCACGAATCAGATCCAAACTTTAAGGTATCTGTAAAATCCTGGCTTCAAAAGCTGAACTTGTTTTTCCCACTAGGAGGACGCCTACGATTATTGGGGAAGAGAGCACCACACCATGTTCATATTTAATTATATATTGCTAATAATGTCAAAGGAGTTATCTTTCATTTGATTTATGCACGTTTGAGTTTGTTAGACAAGAAATTACTTTATCAGAAATAGATAATTTACTCAAATGCTGGCCTATATTTAAAATACATGTTATGATACTGCATCAAAATGGGAAAGAAATAAGGAAACCTGTGGGGTTGCAGCCTACAATTGTGGCAAAATAAAAGGGGATTGTATGTTGCGAAGCCCTGCTTAAGAAACAAAACAGGGAAACATTACATCGAATTACAAAATGAATGAAGAAGAAAAAGAAGGATCGCAATGCAGCACAAGGTTTCAGTCATCAAAAACCTTCATCGGGCAAAAAATGAAACTGTGGTAACAGAGTAACACTTTCCTTTGCAGAGTAATCATATCGTTTAAACACACATGTGAATTAAATTACATGTTTTCAACAAAATCGTGTATAAATGATAGAATTTGCAGATTCTTAATACTTATGGAAGTAATTACTATGGCCAATAGATCCGTATTCTAATATATTCGAACAAATTCCATTGCGTTCAAGCTGTTCGTAATCAGATATTTTGAACATATCCTTTTTATTTCTATTGAAACAGGAAGGGCATGACATACGAAACAGCCCACGAAACTCTTGTTCGTTGGGAGATTATCGTTTATCAACCTTTTTGACACGACACGGAACTGGAAAAGCGTCAATCTAGCGGTTGTGAAGTCGGTCATTTATTCAGGGTTATCCTCAAATCTCACTAAAAACACCAGGTACGTAGCTGCGCCGCAGAAGAATGTTAGTTCGATTCATTTATGGGTGTAACGAAACACTAGACTACAGCAGTGCTTTGTGGCAGCTAAAACCCGTGAAGAATTATCATGATCATGTTGACGTGGCAGCTTTTCCATCTTCGCCAGTTATCGATACTCTCGTGTACTACTAACTACAATGCCAATTCTTTTCACATTTTGTGATTTACATTAGGCCTATTGACATGGGATTATCGGAACGTGTCATCATTTACTGCAGTCACCGAGTCCATGGGAAGAGTTCCGTACGTCCAGACCACCTATTCGGAGTGGAGTTTTTGTTTAACGCTGTGGCTATTCTTACGGCAGCCTACCAACTTACCTAGGCTATATTAGTCCATTGTCAGATTGATATGTAACGACGTGAGGGTCTAGTCAGTTTGTATCATCGAGGCCGTAGGCCGATGTTCTTCTGGGCAGTAGTCAGACTGACATATCAGGGTGAGCCGCCGGGGTAGCTATGTATTGTTTTCACTCGGACTATAGAATGCATTCGGAAGTCCTTCTTAGAGTTAACGAGTGAAAACAATACATAGCTACCCCGGCGGCTCACCCTGATATGTCAATCTGACTACTGCCCAGACGAACATTGGCCTACGGCCTCGATGATACAAACTGACTAGATCTAGACCCTCACGTCGTTACATATCAATCTGACAATGGACTAACAGTTGGTAGGCTGCCGTAAGAATAGCCACAGCGTTTGTTTAATCCTAACTGCTATTAGTCTAGTTAGCGCTAACACACTGATCTATCCCAAACCCTTTTCATAACTCTGTACATTATTCCAAAATCAGGAGGAGTTCCACTTGAGCCCAACGAGGAACCAAATTTGGCATTTCAACATTCACATCAGATCACCAAACCAACCCATTCTTGTGGAATCCCCTTTTCTTAATCTAGATCTAGATCTAAATTCTTATTGCTTTTAAATTTATAGCAGCACAAATAAAGTAATATGAAGCAGTTTTTCTTTGTTACTTTGATGAAAAGTAATTCAGCATTTTATTATGAGATATGTCATTTGCAAATTTATGATAGAGGAATTAGGATACGTGATATTTTCTAATTCCTTGAATAAAAGATTTTGATTGAAGCCACGTGGTAGTCAGATACAGTACTATACTAGGCCTACATGACAAATGTATGCATTTGCTTTTGTTGCAAAAGGACAGGACTGTTTTATGATAAAGTCAGCGCAAAAGTTTTGGCAAGGTATTAAAAGCAAGGACTACAGATTCATCTGTAACAAATGTATTGTGAAATATAAAAGCAACTCTGAACTAGATCTAGATTCTAGATCTAGTTGATTCCCAGTTTAAAAATCCATATATAATATAACTGCAAATTCTTTGTATTTTCCAGTATGGATCAGGTAATGCAATTCATTGAGCCAGCAAAGACTTTCACGAAGGACTCAATCAGGCTTGTCAAGAAATGCACCAAGCCAGACAGGAAAGGTACAGTACCTGCAATGTTTTCCCATCAGTTGTACAAACTATAGGAAAATGAACTTTTTGTTGTTGTTGTTGAAAACCTGCTACATGCATGGGTGCCAGACCTCCGGTATATACCGGATTTCCGGTTTTGCTATGTCTCCCGAAAAAAATTTCCGGTTTCGCGATGTGAAGAATTGACAAAAAAAAACAAACACCTGGTTATTCAAAACACAAAAGAGCAAGTGTGCGTTCGAGATATCGGCCTACTTTGCGCCCATTACCGTCGTGTTCTGGCTGATACGCAGTTTTAGATCAAGCGCTTCACATGACAATAACGCGAACTTAAAAGTGACTGAAGGGTCACAGGGTCACACATTGTGTCCGGTCAAGACCCGCGTGTTCCGTGTATCGTTTGAGTGGACGTGTATTATGTGTTGCGCTGACTTCATTTCGTGTGTCAGGCCTACGTAGACGCCTGCAATGGTAGATCTACGAACTTTGATTATCGATTGACGATGGATGCTTTCGTTTGGAATCCCCGGTTGCTTGGTTCCGCGTGTACTGTGAACGTGTTGTGCAGACTGATTCGACGTGGTACTACTGTTATGCAAAAACCTAGAATCTAGGTCAAGGTCGAGCATGTCCCCTAGACCTGTACCGATACGCGTTGTACGGCTACTAATCATTGCACTAGATCAACCCGATCGCAGATGCTTTAGTTTATAACGGCCTGAAGGGGCCCGCCTCAGATTGTTCTACTTGATTTTAGTTTTCCGGCATCAAAATCATCGGCATAGCCGGATTTCACTTCATTCAGTCCAACAAACGGTACTTATACATCAAGCGTGATTGAGGCCTACGGGTCTGACGGGTCGATTATAACCACAGGGGTCGTAAGCAGTGCGAGTCAAGCAACGGCATATTGCGTAAGCCTTGTTTTCATGTGTACGGAAAAGAAAACGCCAAACCTCCATCAAGTACACGTATATATGCACATGTAGTTCTGTTTCACTACTTGATAGGTTTTTGACGTTTCCGTTGCCGTTTCTATTTCCGTACAAAGGAAAACTCAGCTTGAATTGAAAGGGAGACAACAGGATCTATTTTATTGGCTGAAGGGACACAAATAATACAAATAATAATATAATTAATAAACATGCACAAAAACCATGGTTACATATATTGTCCGTTGGGTGTTTGTGATGTGTTTTACAAACTTATTGGAGAATTTTTCCCACATTCAGATATAACTAGGAAATAATCTTCATCTTATAGAACAAAAAACTGCTGCAGTCACACATTTTAAATGAACAAGGAAAGTTATAGATGTGCACCAATACTTAGTAACTGTGGTATATAATTGTGACATGTAAACTGTTTTATTCTCTGATACATGTATTTGAAAATTGCCTTTATACGGCATCGGTGTACGCGATTTAAGTGTCACTTAGTTGGTAGGTCTCTTGTCTTATCACTACGTTGCTCAGTGCGCGACTTCAGGTTTGGCTGATTTGGTCAAAGTGATTTTCAGGTTTCAAATGGCTCCGTTGCTGGCACCCATGTACATGTATCATGTTCTCTTTTACTGTATTTTGCAGCCACAGGCTGTACATATGTTGTCCGGTATGATTGCTTTCAAATTCTATTTCGAGTGAGAAGTTCACTCTATTAATACATGTAATTAGAGTAGAAATTGAATGTTTGTAATAAAAATGTCTTATTTTTGATGTTTAATAATTACAGTATAAATTTTCCCTCCTCCACAGAATTTCAGAAAATTGCTATGGCCACAGCAATTGGATTTGCAATTATGGGATTCATTGGATTCTTTGTCAAGTTGATCCACATTCCTATTAATAATATCATTGTGTAAGTATGCAGGGCTTTTAAGCTAAATATGTCTCAAATGATGCGAATTTGAATTTAAATCATGATTTAGAATGATCACAAGATCCACTACTGAAATCTTTTATGCAGGGATGGAACCGGCTCCGGAAATTCCGGAGGTCCGGCAATTTTTTTTCCGTTGTCATTGATCCCCATTTTATTGATATTTTGTCCGATTAAAAGAGCAATTGCTGCAAAACAACGATGGCCGGAAATAAGCATTGGCGCTTCCAGTCTTCCGCCCCCGTGTACTTTTCATTGTGTAGAGGTCTAGGCCACCCTACAGTCTGTCAGTTCAGCTCTATCTTTTCCGTTTGAGTGATGGATCCAACATCCGCAAAGAGAGATAACGTGATGAAACATTTAGTGTGATCGTTTTCGTGACTCATGAGTGATTTTTTTTTTAATTTATAACTGGTGAAGCTTGTGAGATAAAATTTCAAGGTTGTGTCAGTGCTAGTAATAGTAGTCTTTAATTTTCATTACATTGTTCAAATAAAAGTAGAGAACCAGTCTCTAGACCAAGGTCTACACTAAATCTAGAACCAGCCATCAGGCACATGGTTCAGAGTCACGTTTTTCAAAATGTGGCTGAGACCTAGAAATAGAAAAAGATTACATCTAGCGTATGGACCTTTCTTTTCAATGTTTCATTCAGGATGAATTTTGACTTTGTAGGTTAAAGATTATCAGCTGTGTTGGTTAGAATATTACACTTGAAGTAGAGCTTGTTTGTTAAAAAAAAAAAAAGGTGGGGGGATTACCAAACAAAGGTAGATCTAGATCTACCTTGCACTGGGATTGGGAAGGGTTTAGTTCAACATATATTTGGATAAAGTCACTAGTAATAAATAAGCTGTATGTTTTGGTTGGTATATAAAGTTGCAGTGTAACCCATCTAGATCTAAGATAGTGTGGTCTTATAAGAGACAAATGAAAAATGAATCGGGATCAAGGTGGCACCTCACGCCACTTATCATAGTTGATAATGATATTATATCTCTAGGACAGATTCCTGATGGTATTAATATTGATGTGCCTTTATGTATTGTTGAGTCATCTTTTACATTCGCGCGTGACAAGCAAGCTCTTGCCAGAAAAAGTTCAGGAAATTTTTTTGTAGCCTGGTTCCATCCCTGTTTATGAATACAACCCGGTGTCATAATGCCATGGGTTGATGTAAAAATACTTCATGTAATGGAGGTGTTGCTGTGGTTTTAAAGATCCACATTGATCTGCTGTTTCCCTTCCTGCTCCAATAGTTTTGCATGTCAAGGCACCTAACAAATGGAATATTATTGGTCTTTGTCATTAGCAAAATTGGTAACTTATTGTGAAATGCTCCACTGTACTCTATTACATTACATCCAGACTTCCCAAATCTCCCCGTTTTCGGGAAGTATCCCTGTGTTTATGACGTTATGACTTTTATCCCATTTTTCTGGTGCTGATTCATTTTATGGATTTGGTAAACCATTTAACCGGTCAGTTGAATAACTTTCCTAAAAATTACAACTTCCTTTCGGCATGTCTCCTAACACTTGCAATGGTAGTTCATGTTATTTGATATCTCCCATATAACATCCAAGGCAGTTCATCAACAAAATGTACCAGGAGCCTGGGACTTTGGATTTTTACAAAAGAAAAATGTAGTGTTTCAGATTTACTCAGATACCACATAAAAGTTCTCTATGTAATAATCATGAACCTGCAGGTTTATTTAATTTTCCGTTTAACTAACTGTGCGTGGGGGATGCTGTTGGGAAGTTAAAAAGTCTTGTCTGATGAATAGAAAGGAACAATTTTTTTAGTGGATCAAAACTGTCAGACAACTCTGACTTTTGACCCATAAGAATCCCACTTCGACAATCATTTCCTGTATATACAGTGGACTTCATTTGAGTTGAACTTTTTTGGTGGAACCGGCACCGTCACATCTTATTTTATATGAAAATAAAACGGTTGTGTTGACTTCAACTTAAGTGATGCGACGCCTGTGTTGACTTTGATTTGGCGACGCAATGTGTACACTACAGCACGCAGGTAGTTAGTTCACGTGGGTGCATACGATTACACAGTGTCATGGACAATGCCCCTCCCTCTCAGCCCTTCTCCCACGCATACTTCAAATATACCACCACCCAACACCAAAAGCAAGTGAATGCTGATTGGCTAGTCCCAAGGCCAGAGCAGGTCTAGAGGCCTGTGGTCAAGCCAGCGGCGTGAGAGTGTTTTGACTGGCACCTCACGCCAGTGAATCACTGGTGGGAATCACAAAGACTAAGCTTTCAGTTTCAAGGGCTATCCCCACACTATCAAAAGGCGTAGCATCGGCATGCGAATTGTTATTCAACATATTCACATTATTATCTCATTTTCTCCTAAGCTGACCATCATCTAGAGTTGTCTGTCTAAGAACCAATCAGGAACAAGCTCAGCTCTGAAATGACCTTTGCCCCAAGTGCCCACGTTGGCTCATCTGGATAAACAAAATAGTTTAGCGGTCGAGGATATCATGCTTCGTTCTGAAGAAAATACAGCTGTCGGTGTCTATCATAAGTCAGATCACTGGTTAAAGACTTACAGTCAAATGTTTCATTGGTTGATTCATTGTTAAGGTAACTGTAATAAAGGACAGCAGCGAATATTTTACCGACCACATAAAAACCACGTGCACAGCGGTAGTGTGTTAGACTGCAAGGGTCAATGCGACCCAGATAAGTCCCCCCCGATGAGTGAGGTCACTAGTCCGGTCAGCGGGCTTGACCAGTAGCATCGGCTGGAGGTTTTAATAAGCACAGGTGTTAGAGGATATTCCAAATTCACGTATTGCACCGTGTCATCTAGTTTATGATTTTATGAGTGGCAGGCCAAGATTAGAAATTGTAGTGCACTGACCGACCATTGTATTCAGTTTGAATGCGCTTCACCGACCCCCCCCCCCCCCCCCCCCCAAATGTAAAGTTAATATTAGCTAATTCCTTGACATCGGGTCAGCGACGGATGTGTTGATCTTTTTTTTCATCCCCCGACGACATCAACACAAGCATAGTTGACTGTATTTTGATTTAAGACAGTACATGCATTGTTTGAGGTAATGTGATTTTTTTTTTCTTTTTTTCTTTACAGGGGCTCCTAGGATGTGCTATTTCACTACAAGGCAGGGTTGGGCGTTTTTCAGACATGTCATCATCGCATCATAGTTGTCATCCACTTCATCCCCATTGCGCATGTAGTAATAAACTGCTTAATTTAATCAAATCAAATAGATGTTCTCTCTTTTGTGTATGAAATTTGTAAATTTATGTGTCATTTCTTAATTCTTTCTAATAGAAACTGGCAGTCTCTGTGCAGAATTAATATTGTTCCCTTAGATTAGAATGACAAGGTTCTAACTCCCGTCAACTTTTGAGAAACTAGTGTAAGTAAGAACCCGTTCAAAGAACGGGTTGCAAACAACACGCACAATCAGCACGCAGATTACGTAGATCTAGGAAGAAAACAACTCACAACTGGCACAGTAACACCCGCATGGCCCGTACCGTGCGTAAGGCAGACGGCACAGAAAGTCATGCCTTCAAACTTTGAAACTCAACCGGAAGTTTTAAGTCGAAACAAAACAAAGGCAGGAAGGAGGCAACCATTGTTGAGGAGAAAGCATTATTCGATGACGTACTCTCTCTCTCAGTAATAAAAGTAGTAATCTGCAGTCCTGCTTCAAAACTCATGCGCGCCAAGACACTGCGCACCAAGCTTGATATGGTTATTTTTTATGGCATACACGGTACTAAAGTCGAAACAAAACAAAGGCAGGAGGGAGGCCATCATTGTTGAGGAGAAAGCATTATTCGATATTTTTAGGCCTATTTTCATTTATTAAAAAAATTACGATACTTCGCTTTCATGTCAAAGGAATAGACATAGTAGCGAAAACAACTATCTTTCACATGTAGATGTAATTTTTTCATTTCTGGGCATTTCTTCCTCGCAGCAGTGAATTTTTTTTCCTTGCTGTTTTTTTATATAGATTGATGATTGAAGTTCCATGTGCGTATAGCTTTTAGAGATACTTTTCTTATTTTAGTAATACTTACAAATTACACACCAAATCTGCTCGATACTTTGACACACCAGTGTGTAGTAAATCAGTTCAGCCAAAAAATGGAGATAGAACAATGTCATTTCGAGGGGACAACTTCTTAGCAAACTCCAAATCCATAGGTGAAACTGGATGGTGTAGTCTATTGAGAGATTTATGAGATGTTCGAAAATGCAAGACTGGTATTGTTTTCACAACATAATTATGATATAACGTGATGCAAAAAAAAGGAGACATTAATCTTCAATAACAACTCACCGATTGTACTCTATAATGTGTCTCATTTTTAATCATTCAAATCTTGCATCCTTAAGCATAATTCACATAACTTAATATAAGAAACCCAAATTGTCCCCTTTTATATTCTCTTCTAATCCCACCTTTTATTTTATTTTTTTTTTGGTTAAGTTTTAGTAAATTATATGTGCACGGTGTACTCCATGTGTAGATATGCCCAATTTCATTATTTACAGCTTAATTTTGTCAGTGTACTGTGGTCATGGGAGGATGTGCATGATAGCTGAAGTGAAAAAAAGTTACAAATCACTGCAGGTTTAAGGGCTGCTTTAATTTATATTTATTCTTTGTGTTTTACTTTCACACTACACTACACTATTGGCCAAGCAAAGTGAATTATGGCTATGCCCAGTAATAGTAATACAGCAAAATTTAAACTCTGAATGTGTTGGCGCTGATGAGAGATAGTGAAATGGAAATGCACTGTAAAGCTTCAACTATGAATATTATTCCAGCAAGTCTGTGGATCTGTACTCCGGTGTAAAAAAAAAAAAATAAGGGCTTTTTGACAATGCCACATGCCTCTATTTGATCATAGTAATAGTAATACAGCAAAATTTAAACTCTGAATGTGTTGGCGCTGATGAGTGATAGTGAAATGGAAATGCACTGTAAAGCTTCAGTAGCCTATGAATATTATTCCAGCAAGTCTGTGGATCTGTATTCAGGTGTAAAAAAAAAAAATAAGGGCTTTTTGACAATGCCACATGCCTCTATTTGATCATAGTGTAATTTGAACATTGAATTTAAAATTCAAATGGTAGGTCACGAGAAAAGTCATGTAAAATCTAGTCTAAGCATCAAAACTCTTTTTTAAAGTAGGCCTACAAATTAATGTTTTTCAAAATTTTATCGTGTACCACTTCTGCTTGACCAATATAAATTATAATATTTGGAAAAAGTGTCTGATGTGGTATGGATACTAGAGCCATTGAAGCTTTTCCTTATTTCCATCCAAACATAATTCTGGGCCCAAGCCCCTCTATCAACAAGCCTCCTTTGAATGGTGCAAGATTCATGCAGCATTTGATTCTTTCCATAACATTCCAAAGTTCATATTTTCAGGACCCGTTAAATAATCACACTTAGCATAACAAACAAAGTAAATAAACAAAACTTACACTGATCCAAACTTATAAAATGTTTTAATGATGAAAAAAATGCTTTACAAATGTTTAGAACATTCATTCAATGCACTCACTCAACATATGCTTACAATTACATAAGTTATTGTCCATGAGCACAAGTTTTCCAAAAGCAATACTGGAAATTCAAAGGAAGTTGGCAGCACAAGGTTTATGTACAAAGTACAATGCAAAATAAAATCATATCACTTCACAGCAATTTGCATTAGTCATTTCTGTTGTGGGCCTGTACAAACTTGGAAATGCAACATTTTACTGAAGGACAATTTATCATGACTTCACATGCAGAAAAAGCACAGAGTGCCAAAAAAGCAATTTGCTTGTGTGTTGCAATAACCAGCCCCACATATCTCCCTGCAAATACAAAATACACCCACAGAATATATTCATGTTTCATGATTTGGTTACCTATCATTTTCATTCATAGAAACATGAAAAAAACACAAAAGCTCTTGCTTAAAAACAACACCAAATAACTAAAGATGGCTCTTAGAACTAAAATCATTCACATACTAAGAAAGAGGACTTATTATCTTGAGACCCCATTTTTGAATAATTCACTGCTAAACAAATTTTCCCCAGATGCTATTGATGGCAAATCAATGTTGTGTCAGGGAAAATGAACAGCCAGTCACTTTACAGAGAATAAAATCCTGACTTGACTGAAAATTTCCGCAAATGAAGGAAAAACTTGTGCGGTCATTTTCCTCTGACAGGGTGATTAAAGTCCTGGTTCTTTTAATGTAAACCGTGTGTTTAAAATCTCTCTCTCTCTCTCCAAAAAAAAAAAAAGGATAGAGGAGTTTCTCAGCCCACCGCATTTTGTCTGTTCCCAAACACACACACACGATGATTTACATAGCCATGTCGCTAGGTGCTCGGATATCATCAATTTTAAGAATCATCCTGACAAGTTGAGATGCTAACAAGATCTGTTGTTTCTTGGCTGTCAGGGTTTCAATGACATGCTGCACTTTCATATCTGAAACAAAGAATTGAATGATGTTACAGCTACAATTAATGTGTTTCTCAATTGAGTGGGGTGGAGAGGCCGAGGGGAAGGAAGTGACAGTGGGGAGCTGAGAAATGATTGGTTGATGATATGTAAATGCTGAAGATGCATATTTCCTTCTTTTTGAAAGCAAAAGACTGTTTAGCCAGCTCCGTGTTCCTTTTTTGTTCATTACTGATGATACACAACACACCATGCAAAACAAATATGTAATTTTGTAAAGCAGTTGTTTTGAATGGTAAATTTCTTCAGTGCAATACAATTCACAGATTTTAATGTACACTGCACTAGTGAAGTTACAGGCACTTCACTCTTTGATTTATGTTTGCCAAGTACAGATGAAAATTATACTACATTGTTACATCGCTTATTTACTTCAACTTTAAACCAAAATTTGTGGTCCAGTTAAATTTTTTGAGGGATGAAACAAATACTATAGGCAGTTACCCCTGCTTACCTCATTTCACAATTTACTACCCCTGCTTACCTCATTTCACAATTTACTTTAATGTAACTGTTAATTTATTTGAACTTTTTTTTATCACATAATTTAATCTCGTCGTGATCCCTTCTACTGGCAGAAAGTTGCTAGCATCAATCAGTTATTACCAGACTGTCAAAAACAATCTCTGAGAATCTAAACTAAATTCTCACCATTTGTTCCTTTATTCAGACAGTCGATACCCAAGAAAGGATTTTTCTCTTTGACTTGTCTAGATTTGACGTCAGCTAATGTATGAATAGGTGACAACCCGCTGTTCTCTGCTAGTGCCAAGGGTACACTCTCTAATGCCTCTGCAAATGAACGAACTGCATACTGTTCTAAAGTGGAGATCTGCAAGAGAGGAATTGAAAAAGTAGTATCCTCCGCTAAAGATGCAAGAAAAATTTCTCAAAAAAAAATTTTTTTTAATGGCAGACTATATGACAGACAATTTAATTACTGTTTGTTAGTTTCAATAGGTGGAGAAGCTAATAAGAATACATTGGACCATCATGTTTAACAACACTGCTAATAATGAGACTTCACTGACAGCGAGAACCATTGTAAATCCCTGTTTTTTCTGCTAGATGAGCCAATATTTGCAGCCGCCCGACAAAATGAGGCACTTCATGGTACGGAGATATTGGTATTACCAGATACTGAGATAGGTTATTCAAGGCTTTTTCATCCGGTTGAAAAGATATTGCTGTAATTTAATTAGCAGAGAAGACATGCCTATCAAAGACAGGAGGTGACAGAACTACAGGTTTGAGAAAAAAAAAACTTTTAAAGTTTCAGCCTTTCATCAAAATTACTGATGGTGACTCAATTCAAAGTCAATTTTGAGGCATTTATCCTCTCAAACATGATTATCATTTAGAAAAGGAATGGTAAAGAGGTTTTCAAAAATATGGAAAATGCAAAAGCGATAAAATTGACCCTATGATGCCTTTTAACTATTTTCTTGCATCGGGTAGTGCTGAAATGTGCCTCATTTTGTTGGGTGGTTACACAAGTAATAAAATAACTGCGGAACGGCAATTGATAATCATACCACCTGCTATAGTGAGAGAAAATTAATTCTGAGTGTATGTGGCAAATTGTGGGAGGCAGCCGCTATACAGTGTGTAGCAGGGTCATATATGTACATGTACTGTTCTTTATAACTACATGCCCGTCTTGCGAGTTGTGGCCTCAAATGGCCCTCTCTCACCCTGGGCTAATATACTTTACTATCCCTATTGACCACATGCTATGACAGCACACATTATATAACACCCACTCAGTTCAAAGTGATAACTCATCACTCAGTGAGGCAAACTGTGGGACAGGCCATGTACATGTAGGCTACAACGGCGTACCTTCATCAGACGTCAAGTGCAGTCTTGTCACTATCTGTGATGTGCGATAATTATGACATGTTACATGCAAGCTCTTTGTTTACACCGAGTTTATTTGGCCACACACCTACACTCTTTGCATAGCTACCATGTGGTCAGTCTGTTCACACTCATTGACCAATACAGCATGGGAAACCACTGGGAACAAACATATTCCTCTGTCTCTAACTACTGTGTCTGACTTTGATCTCGTGTAATTTGATCAGAACATGGCTATGGTCAGCCAAAAAAAAAAAAAGTATAGATATGAAGGCCAAGATCTGCCACCAGTCAGATTTTACATTGAAGTATGTTAACAAGGGCGGCGACCATAAAAAAAAATGTGTGTGTGTGTGTATCCTTTGCCTTGCTTTTTGCTCTTTTTCTTGTACTAAAGAGACCTCGAATATAACAAGACTTTTTGGTAGAACATTACATCTCATTATAACCAAGTTCCACTGCATGCAATAATAAATACCTATGTGCCAATCTAGCTGCACTTGTGAAGAAAACTGTTCTAAGACAGTTTCAAATTACCCTTGCTGGCTACTTTGCAACTGATCTTTTCCACCTTTTTGTGTAAAATTTAAATGGTAGCGGAAATCATTATGATCAACCGACATTTGTTTTCCTGATTGATATACTACTGCTTCTGGATTTACGAAACATGATGGAAAAGGACACACTCACATATTCTATTGCATACATCTTGAAATATTTTCCAGCAACTTTGAAAGGAATGCAAAGAAAGTAAACAAACCTTATCGGCAGCCTCCTGAACGGCTAATGAAGCAGCAATTTCTGGGGCCCCGCCCCCATAAACAATTCTGTTGTCTCTCACAAGATTTCTGATCACACACAAGGCATCATGAATACTGCGTTTGGCTTCATCAACAATCTGGAATGGAAAACAAGGCACAATTAACCCATAACTACTACCATATATATAATCACGCCAAGTGAAATTTTCACTCTGCTACAACTTAGATTATAAAGTATTTTTGACCTAATGAGATCAAATACACGCAGGTATAGAAATCTTCATGAACTGGTAAATTTTAAATTCAGTCACACCATGATTTTACATCCAATGTCCAGAGGAAAAAGGATGAGAACCCTGGATTAAAAAACAAAATCCTAAACATGCATGAAACTATTCTGTTGAAAGGAAATCAGCAGGAAAACCTACCATACAAAAATAAGTGAACAGGTGATCAAGAAAATCTGCACTTAAGAAATCAAACTCACCATTTTGTTTCCACCCCGAATAAAAATGGTGACAGCCCGAGAGTTGTGGCACTTTTCAATTACCAACATGCGATCTTTCGTGGTGCCAAAGCTCAATTCTTTCACGACTCCTGCCTTGCCTAGCTTCTCTGGGGTTAACTCTTCAAACCTTGGTACAATGCGACCACCTGTGGCAATAGCTATCAACTGAAGAACAGAAAAATATGCAACATTTTGACATTTACCTCACAGGGCTTAATAATAATACTAAAGCAAATGGTGCATTGCTAAATATGATTTTAAAAAATTTTAATGTGCAATGTATCAAATATGCCAAAACCTTTTCGCAGTTTTAAACACTTTGCACATGAGGTGACAGCATAGAATCAGTAATAAGTTGCAGCCACCAAGAACAACAACAAAAATGTCCAGCTAAATATATCACTATTATCAGATTTTCTATTTTTGCCAACAAGGCCTCCCAGCCTTTATCTTTTTTCAAACCTTGAACAGCAGCAAAGCAAATCTATATGAAAATTTTTTTTATTTAAAAATTTGGTGATTATACATGTATGTATGTTGGATGGACACAACAAATTTTATTCATTCTGAAAGTGAAGTGTGTTCAAAATTACCTGTGAATGGGTGCAGAAATGAAATCTCTATGACTAAAACCAGTTTGAGGTTGTCTTTTTATTAAATAAGATTTAAATTATTGCATCTGCTGTCATTTTTAGCAGTACCATGGTAAATTTTTGTTCCAACCACAACTTTCCATGATTCTGTCAACTTCAGCAGCTGAGATGTACCACTGATTCTTTGATACTGCTTCACATGATATAATTAAACCTCTGACATTCAGCGTACTAGCAATTTGTACCAAAGGCCTTTTTATATTGGCAGGTTTTAGGAATTTATTTCATGTTAAGCGGAAAGCATGTGTTTACGCTGTTCCGAAACTGGAACAAAAATTTGACAAACCCCCCCCCCCCCCCCTTAAAATACAACCATTCCCATCTTCATTTGATTTTGAAAAAGTTATGCGTCACATGACAAACTCCTCGGTGTAAAATTATGTTCAGTCAAACTTTACCAAAAAAAATGTTTAAGAGCAAGAATTGTCTGTGGGATACTAAATCAGCCATATACCATAACAAGCAGGCAAGAACCAGTGCTCTTGAAATTCTAGCAAGTGACAAAATCATTGAAATGTCAGATTACTTTTACATTCACACCTTGAAAAGCTGAGCCCAACAACTCCTTTGCTCTGCTAGTGAGCAGCCAGCAGTGGCCCTTTAGTCTCAGTCACATTATCAAACAACAAATGATATGCATCTCTCCTAATTCTGAAAACAGACCCGTGAAAACAAACAGCCCTCTGAGTGGAAATTCAAAAGTAAAAACTGGAAAGCCAGGTGAGTTCTTCCCCACTGCCCCCTGTTCCTAAAACTCGCCAATGTAAACAGTCCTTAAAATCTGCAGGCAGCAAAACTGGTGATATATGAATCGCTGATGGTACTACAATGTCTTTTTCAACTGCATTTTAGCTTTTTGCTGAAATCCTTTCTGATTGAGTACTGAGATCAGTATAGACCCTTATACACTAGTCTCTGATATATGTACGGATGATTTCAAGAGTTAATCAGCTTAATCAAAGGCCCATTAACAGAGGTTCACATCCACTGAAATTATGTAGCATGATGTCTGATCTGGCAGGTCATTTTCAGGGACCTCCTGAAATTCCTCATGCAAATGATTAATTTTAGGGATGGGTACTCTTTCATGCTGTACACGATTTAATATTGTCAGGAATCGATCATGAATTTTTTCCAAACCCACAAGCATAAAATCTTTCATGAAAAATCTATTATATATTTCAGTAACTTGCAACCTTTGGCATGAGTCACTGACCAAACTATACACTCTTCAGGCCTTAAATTTGGCAGGAGGGTGGCAATTGAGATAAGGAAGGTGATGGCTATAATTAAAAGTTGTTTACTTCAAGCACGTATTTAAAAAAAAATAACCAATGTTTATTGCTATGTAACATCTGTATTTTTGCATGTTTGTTTCGTTTACATAATTATCTATTTCACAAAATCCCCACTTTTGAAAGCAAAAGGCTTTTTTATTAGACCACCTATACTAACCCAATTTTACATGTTCATATCAAATACCGCGGAGGGTGCACGGAAGTTTTTATTATTTTGATTAGTTTGGTTCTTGAATTTATAGAAAATGCATTGTTTCATCCTGCTGTCATTTTCATCCTCCACCGTGGCTCCATTCTGTTATAGTACCGTGCATGTCACAAAAAGTAACCATATCACGCTTGGTGCGCAGTGTCCTGGCGCGCATGAGTTCTGAAGCAGGACGGCAGATTACTACTTTTATTGTGTGTGAGAGAGAGAGAGAGCACATGATTGTTTATTCCGGGCAATGCCCGGTAAGTCATATAGTGACTGATATTTTGATATAATTTCTTGGAATGTCTTGAAAATGATCGTTTGTGAAATTAAACTTGTTACATCAATGAACTGATTTATGTTAATAAATTTCAGGCTATCCCCAAATAATTTCCCTGGCTGATGCTATTTAAGCCTGCCGATGATTCTTCAGGTCTGCAGGATCAAACGGTATGCCATTCCATAATTTCTCTTGGAGAATTCAACAGAAGTATTTCTTCTTCGCAAACAGAATGCACTAGTACTGGTAGGCAGCCTTAGTGGAGATTAGAGGAGATTGTCAGCCTGTCAGTTATGTTAGTAATAATGCACTCACGGACTGGTACAGGCCTACATGTAGCTGTTCTGACTGCTAAGTGTGCTTGGATATGTTTAACTCATCCAGCACCTGCATGCTTACTCTTTTTCGAATGCCTTGTAATACTCCAGCTTTCTGTCCACTACTGTTATAATTAATCATGACTTTGCAAGTGGTAGGCTAGAATACCCTAATTCTAAATGCGATTCTGCATCACTCACTTTCAACAACTAATTCAATTTCTTCATTCCACTGATTCTTGATAACTTTATCAATGTCTCATGCATTATTGTGACCACTTTGTTCACTAAACTGATAATCCATTATTAAAGACAACATTGCAACCGTATGAAGATATAGCACACATCTGCAAAAGTGAAAACAGAAGATAGGGGAGTTTACTCCGGAAATAATTCACTCTTGTGATTCTTGCATTTGGCCATCTTTGTCCTTTACATATATTGCAGTCTTGAGGACTTTTCTAATTTACCAGACAGGGTTTTACACCTCAGCAACGTTACTGAGATTTCCAGAGCATGTCCAGATGTCACATAATTTCCCGAGTTCCAAAAGTTTCCCTGAAACTGGTGGCTTAATGAAAGTTAACAATAAGATGCTCACCCTTTTTTGTTTCTACAGTTGTTATGGGTAAGCTATGTATTATATCTAAACTGGGGACAACAAGTGACGACGACAAGTAGCAGCATGCTGACTAATGCAGGAAGAAATCTGCACTGCTTACAAATTTAAAAATCCAGTTAAGAAGATCTTGGGACCAGGATGGGCAACAGCATAATTTACTAGACATTTATTCTCAAGAATGTATCGAGGGCTGCATAGCATGCATTTAGCTCCCGACAGCCCGCAAGTTGTGTTATAAGTTGGGGATTAAATTAAACGGTTCAATAACATTTTTTTTTAAAAACATCGTAACTTTAAGTCTGATTAAAAAAAAGTTTTTCTTCTCTGGAAATATTCGTAAAAAAAAAAAAAAAAAGTTACAATCGTTCATCACATGGCCCTTGATATGACAGAGCAAACACTGCATGTATAGAGAAATGTTACAATTATTAAATAGAAGTATACTATGTTATATATGTTTTAAAAAAGGGCTGTGTGGATGATTTCAAGAGTTAGAGAGTAAAATTAGACCCAGGAACAGAGGTTCACATCCACTGGTATATAATATAGCATGGTGTCTGATCCAAGAGGTCACTTTTGGGGACCTTCAGAAATTCCTCATGCAAATATCAAGCTGACGTGTTATCATGTATTTCTACTAGAGACCCCCCAATACTGCGTCTGCAAATACCTCAATTTCTGGTCCACCAACCCATCGCACAGCTGGAAGTTCTCGCTGTAATAAAAGATGGTTGGCCTCATCATCAAATCCCCACTGACAAATCACCAAGTTTGCACCTGTGTCTTTGACCTGTCAGAGGGAAAACAAGTCTTGTTTAAGATCGTGGATACATTCTGCTTTCACTAGACGACCGGTCCTACTGGGACACAAACAGTAACTTTTGTAAGATACCTAGAATTCACCATTAAATGGTACTTATATTCTGAAGAGTTCCTCTTTACAAAAGGTAAAAGACAGTGCTTTTAAGATTTGAGAGAATTTCAGTGACACAAATTCCCTGAAGGAGACACTTCCGCATGTGGTAACTATTTACTCTGAACTATCAATACAATGACCATCTCCAATTTTTCTTCAAACATTATGCTCTTCCCCATGATGAATATTACTCATTTCAGAACAAACATACTTTGTCAATAAACTGGTTTATTACTTTCTTCCCCCATTGGCAATGACCTGAGGCAAAAAAATTTTTTTTTTCAAATTTCATATTTGAAACAGCCCCCCCCCCCCTTTTTGGGTTAAGCTTCCAACATACCGTTTGGACCATTGAATCAAACTTTTCTCTCTCATATTCCCTGAGTTTATGGTAGTCTTCTACACTGGTGACATCCAACTTATGTTTGGTCTTTGGTTTTGGTGGCTCGAATGGGCATGTCAGAATTGCAATACGAGCATCTTTCACTTCCTGAAAATGAGAAATTTTTGAGCTGGTGAAGCAACTCTACTAAATTACTTCTTTTATGATTCATATTCTTTCAAACTGTTCATGTACCAAAAATGTTAATAAAAATAATATGATGTAATTATTAATGACTTTATCTTGACATCATCATGTGAAAATAATGACATAAACACTGGCTCTGATTCACATTTTCATGCAAAGTGACCGAAAGTTCAACTATAATAATAATGACATTATAACCAAAACTGATCATGAAAAGGTATGGTTTGCCATTTTCCATCCCTTCTGTAAGAGTGAATGTTATTATTTTTTTTCATTCAGGTCTTATCACTCCTTTTCCCCCCCCAAATATAGTTATACACACTTCTTCAACTAAAAACACTGATGAAGAATTGTTTTTTTCTCACTCAACAGTGATATTCAAAATCCACTATTACGAAGCTAATATTTTGGTTAGCTGAGGGAAAAATATGTTTCTGGTAAAATTAATAGTCTTTAGGCCATGTTGCAAAATGTTGCTTCAAATTTATGAAACGTGACCTTTGCCCATCAACACCTGTAGATCAAAGAGTTCTTAGGTCTAGATTTCAGGCAAAATATTAACAATACCAAATTGTCTCTTTTTGAAACTGACAAAACTTCTCATCTCATACCTTGGGCATTTGAGGATGGCTCATGTCCTTGTCTACAATTACTCCTTTCACCAGTATGGTGTCCTCTAATTTTCCACCAACTTTTCCTTCCACTTTGATCAATTCAAAGTCTACATCTTTCCGGTCAAAGTCAGCCACAGACATGATGGCATTCACTGCAATTTCAGCCATTTGGCGATGACATCTGTTGACACTGGAAATAGTTTGTTGTAAACCAATATTAACTTTTAATCTGCCGTTTTACTTCACGCCACAATGGCAAAAAAAAAAAAAAAAAAAAAAAAGGTTTCTAAATGTATGTGGGGGCCTATGTTTCAAAGCCGATAATCTGTTGGACAGCAAACACTCACAATCATTCAGATCTCTTGGTGAAACGAACTTTATTAAAATCTGAATATTTGCTGCTGAGTAAACAAAGAAATTTGAACCTTTACACTATCAGAATGTCAAGCTGGTTACAGGACCAACAGAGGAACCGCTGACATGCTCTTCTTACTACAAATAATGATTGAACAGATAAGAAGCAATGGAAACGAAGCCTTCATCACGTTCATAGACTAAAGCAAAGCGTTCGACAGCGTTAGGCACCATCACCTGTTCGATATAATGATTAAGATGGGATTCCCGAAACACCTTGTGACCCTCATCGCTGCACTATACCACGAACAAAAGGCAACGATTAGATGGAACAATGAGAACTGTCCATATTTCAACATCGAGAAAGGAGTCAGACAGGGTTGCATACTTTCACCTCATCTTTTCAATATTTATACTGAGCAGATCATGAGAAACGCAGACATAGAAGATATGGGAATAAAGATCGGAGGCCGAAACATCACAAACCTTCGCTACGCTGATGACACAGCTCTTATGTCAGATAACATCACCAGCATGAAAAGAGTGTTGCACGGAGTGGATGAAGCGGGCAAGACAGCAGGCCTACACCTAAATGCTAAGAAAACGAAAGTCATGCATACTGGAACAGGGCACCATGAACACCAGGAGATACTAGTAAACAAAACAGCACTAGAAAAAGTGACTGATTTCAAATACCTAGGATCACATAAATCGCAAGATGGAAGCTGCTCAAAGGACATAAAAACAAGGATAGGAATGGCAAAACACAAAATGGTTCAACTAAACAACATTTGGAAGGATAGAGGCACACCAACGGACCTCAAAGTGAACATACTTAAGTGCTTGATCTGGCCAGTCCTACTATATGGTTGTGAAGCCTGGACACTCAAAAAGGCAGACATGACAAGATTGGAGGCAGCTGAAATGTGGCTTTACAGAAGGCTACTCAGAATAAGTTGGACAGAAAGGAGAACAAATACAAGCATCTTAGAACAGCTTGGCACCACCAGAAGAATAACACCTGAAATAAATAAAAGAAGACTTGCATACATCGGCCACGCGGCCCGAAACAAAAGCACGGCCCTTATGATATCAATCCTTCAAGGAAAGACAGAAACAAAGAGAAAACAAGGAAGACCACCCATTACATATCACGATAACATCAAGAAAGTCAGCCAGCTGGAAATAAGTGAACTAACTAGGAAAGCTAAGGACAGGATTGGGTGGAGGAGATTTTGTCGTGACATCCACTGTAGCAGCTAACATCGATGACGATGAAGCCGACAGGTGACAGGTGAGGTGACTCAGTGAACATTACCAAATCAATGTCTTTTTAAATACCCTTTGACATGCTATGAGAATCTGATGCATAATTTAATATGAACCAGCAAACATGCAAGTGATCCATGAAAATGAAATCATGACATGTATGGATGAGTTCAGAAGTTTTTGTGAAGTGTCTCACATAAACTGAGGTTACACCCACAAAGGTATGATGTAGCATGGTGTCTAGTCTGACAAGCCACAAAATAACAGGCCTTCAGAAATGCCTCATGCATTTAAAAAGGAAAATAAAAGTATAAAGGACCCTTACAAACATGTTAAATTTTTTACTTGTTCAACTGATTGGCATAATAACATAAATCAATTTGCTTAGTCCATAAAGCGAGACTCCATGAAAAATATTTAATATCTCTCCTGCTGACCATTACATAATTAAGTTCACAGATGTCAGAGTACAGGTGACAAAAAAGAGCTTCAGTTCAGAAGCACATGTTCCATTCTTCTGCCATGCATATTCTCTGATCAAGCAACAAATACCAAAGATCCCTATTAACAAATGTGCATTATAAACAAAAAATCTTACATTTTTGAGCCCAAGGTTGTCATAGCCAATCGAATGAGAGGCTCAGGATCTGAAAGATCAACCTTGAAAGTCTCACTGACTTTGTCTAACTTCTCCACAGCAATCTTCGCAGCCATTTCGTAACCATCAGAGATTCGAATAGGGTGGATGCCACGATCCAGTAGCTTTTCAGCATGCTCCAGTAAAGCTCCAGCAAGAACTGTGAAACAAAAGTGTGAAAGCTGTATTAAATGGTTTAATGAGTAAAAAGAGTCAACATTACATTACTGCAGTCATATGGCAGTATTTTCACATTAAAAGCAAAAGCTGTGTAGTGAACACAGCTCAATATTTGCCCCATTTGGCTTTGCAATTGGACTGCAGTCTCTTTGCAAGCATACTAAATTTGCTTGTGATTTTTTTTTATTTCTTACTTGCCATACAGATACCTTCCAGATTTTCTAACTGTTCCAAAGCTCTGATATAGCATTAGGTCTTGGCCCATACAGGAAACACACACACATTTAATGCATCTTACCAATGATACCATCCCGGATAAACAAGCAGTCAATTTGTTAACAAGGTAGGCCTACAGAAACAACACAGAAAACTTAATTAAAAATTAGAGAACAATAACAATCAACACCAATGTCAGAGATTTCAATGGAACACTCTGCCCCCCCCTGCCCAAGTTACTATTTTCAGAGACGAAATGAGAAAAATGATACCACTGACCAACAACTCCAGTTGTCCCATCACCAATTTCATCATCTTGAGATTTGGATAACTGGACCATCAGTTTCGCAATCTGATGATCTACATCCATCAGATCAAGAATGGTGGCACCATCATTCGTCACTGTAACATCTCCATCTGGCCCCACCATCATCTTGTCCAGACCTTTAGGTCCTAGAGAAGTCTTGATAACACCTGCCACTGATTTGGCAGCCAATATATGAGACTGAGGGAAATGCAAAGAAAATATGTATTAAAAGATTAAGTCAACCGGCACTTAAGTTAAAAATTCTTATATAAATCTAATCAAAAATAGTTTGTAGATCTAGACTCTAGTGGTTTTACATGCCTTTTCTGAACAATGACGCATGGTGGAATTTGAAACCCTGTCATACCAGCGAAGGCCTTAAAAATAAAAAATCCGTAGGCTACATCTAGATTTAAGGTCTAGGTCGGATCCCATTCGATGACTCAAATCTGAAACTTCTCACACCCTGGTACTATTAGCATTGTCACTACTGAGCTATGTTAACCCTAGTCCTGCGGGATGCCGTTATTTTGTCCGATACGCTTAAAAACGCGGGTCCTGCGGGAGGCAACATTTTTGTATAGCAACGGTGTGCCTCGCGCTTTGTTTATTCAGTTGCCAAGGCTGTCGGTTTTTTTTTTCCCCCACTATTTTCACGTTTATCTATCCTGTCACCCCATCTATAACAAAATGGTATCGTCCGATTACGTTTATTACGATGCAACTATTCGCAACTATTCGTCATACTCATGTAATGGTACTGACGGTCTGAAGTTTGAACTGGGGAAAATTTTGGGGAAACTTTTACTTTGATGCTGGTTGTCGTCTACATGTGAAATGAGAAGAAAGGGGCCATGTGCGTATTTGAGACACCGTTCTACGTCTGTAATTATGAATTCCGATGTAACATTAGGGCATGCTGCATAAGGGCATCTGTCAGTAGGTTTTTCATCAGGGAAAACTGGGAGAAAATGACCGACTTTGTTGTTGGTCGTTGTCTTTATTTGATGTGGTAATTAGAGAGATATTGTGATCCTTTGATTAAACCGCTTTTCAGTACATGTATGTGCTCTACGACCTGGAACTGGAAATCAAATCTCTCGCTAAAACTAACATTATTATAGTAAGTGGAAGCTTTACATAGTAGAGGAGGGAGAAGACAATGTCACGATACATGTGGTTAGTAAATTAAGCGAATGGCTTAAAAAATAATTTGTTCACCTGAATGGCCTGACTTAAGGACAGAAAAAGTGCAGAGGTCTTGGGAAAATGATATAAAACGTCTGTTAAACGCCATGTAAATGCAGAAAATCTTGATTTGGGGCCTTCCATTTCACAATAAAACCTACTGCATATCAATTATCATCACAAGTACTTTAAATCCAAATATCATAGGGGTCATTTATAATTTATCTGCCGCTATTGTTGTTATTACGTCCTGAAGTATACGCAATACACGTGTTCATGAGGACCCGATTGAACCGACCGCCGAGGTTATTGGTAACACGCGAACGATCGGCTGACTGGCCGTTGGCTATCCCCGCACGGGGCGTTACGTGGACAGGTTCACTCATCGTGGGACGAGGGTTAAGTATATAAGTTTAGCTTACAGTACACTACAGCACTTACAGAGTAAGAGATGCACTTTTGGGAAGGAGTTCCGTACTCGAGCGCCAAAGACCAGAAACTAACTAAAAGAGGGGACTTTTTGATCGGGTTTATACAAAGATTGGGCTAGGTATTTGCTTGGGCTAAAAGAAAGAAAGAAAGAACGAAAGAAATTAATAAAGACAGAGAGATAGCGATATATCGATTTGTTTGTATGTGTATACTCCTGTATTGCATCTCTTCCTGTGGGAGGGAGAAGGCATTTCTAATATTAGTACATATTATTCATGCATGACATATTATTGTACACCAGGAAGCATCAATCTGAAAATAGAATAGAAAAATTATTAGTGGTGGAAGCGGGATTAGAACTTGTACCGTCAGACATAAGGAAGATGCACACTCCACTGAGTCCCCCTATCGATTTAGCCACGAAGGCACGTTGACAGCTGGGCGAAAACAAATGCTTATATAGAATATCTCGGGATTTCAATCTTTGATATGTTTGTAGATATTGTTAAAATAATTCTGACATATTTTTCATGTTTGATGCCACCAACATGTCTCTTTTTGAATTTTATAAAATCCTGTGCATGTAAAATTTATTAATTTTGTCTATTTAAAAAATAATTTAAAACAAAATCGCCTTATTTTCAAAACAACTAAATGCTCATCGACCATTCCTCCTACGTCATTGTTGTCTTTGTTTTGATATGCCACTTTGCACTTTGACTTTGTGCCAGTGGTCAAATTTATTTTGCTAGCTCTATCGTTACATTCTACTTTGTAAATTTTATTTCTCCTTCATCTAGATTTAGATCTATATCTAATTTTTTTGGTGGAAAAATCAGTCCACTTCTAAATTTTGGATGACCATCGTACATGTACATCCATTTTGACAGTTTATGTGATTTGAGTTCAATTCAGCCTGTGATTTTGTTGTTACTTACATACTATAGGCCTATATCTACTTGCATTCTTTTGTGTTTTAATTTGTGCTATTTTGGTGCCTTTATCATGATTGTGTTTAATGGAGGGGGCACTAAAACAAGAAGATTTAGACTTAGACTTAGATGACTTTCAGGACTTTCAACTGTGTGCCAAGAGACGAAAACTAGTTACTGTTCCCACCAGCTCTACCTCTACTACTACTAGTGTTACTACTACTATATCTAGTGATATTCATTGTGAAGTTAATGCCTCTGCAACAAACTCATCTTCCACATTTATAAATTTAAGCTATTTATCGAGACGTACTGTTACTGAAGAGTCATCTGTAGAATTAGCACAAGAACTGAAGTTAGTACCTAAGACTGCACTTTGTACAAAGTGCGGGAAAGTGTTGTTATTGTCTTCAAGTTCGTGTAAAAGAGGTGTTAAGTTCGAGTTTAGATGTCACAAAAGATCGTGTCGTGTTAATTTACCTTTACGGAGAGACAGTTGGTTCAGTGGCAGTCACCTGACATTTACAAAATCATTAGTGTTAACATATTGTTTTGTTAGAAAATTTGATTACAACACAGCTATCTTAGAAAGTTCTGGGGTTATATCAAGAAACAATGAAGTGACCAGCAGAGAGACAGTAGCAGATTTTTATTGTTATTGCAGGGAAGTCTGTGTTGACAGTTTATACCAGGCTGGAGATAGGATTAGACAGATAGGTGGGGCAAATTTTAATGTGGAGATAGATGAGGCCAAATTTGGGAAGAGAAAGTACAATCGGGATAGATTAGTTGAAGGACAATGGCTGTTGGGGGGAATATGTAGAGAGACAAAAGAATGTTTTTTTTGTGCCGGTGCAAGACATCATTGTGAAGTATGTTGCCCCAGGCAGTATAATTTTTACTGACTGCTGGGCTGGCTACAATGACCTAGCCTCAACTGAGGAAGGGGCTAGAAAAGGTGCCCTAAAGAAAGCCCACTTCACATCACCCTGACTGGTATACCGCGACCAGTGGGGATCCCTTTTTGCGGTCGAAACAAAAAGAAATTCAGCTTACTCAGGCTAGGAGCCTGGAATATACGCACACTACAGGACAACTCAAACAACCCGGAAAGACGCACTGCACTTATTGCCATTGAGCTCAGCAGGTACAACCTGGACATAGTGGCACTCAGTGAGACCAGACTCCCTGATAGTGGCCAACTCAAAGAGCTCAGTGGTGGATACACCTTTTTCTGGAAAGCCAAGGGTGCAGTCGAACCGAGAGAGCATGGTGTTGGGTTTGCAATTAAAAATGACCTTGTCAGAAACTTGCAGTCCATGCCAATTGAAATAAATGACAGGCTAATGACACTCAGGATCCCAATTGGGAAAAGCCAGTCAGCCACCCTCATTAGCGCATATGCGCCCACCATGACAAACCCAGATGAAGCCAAAGACAAGTTCTATGCTGATCTAGAATCTGTCATATGCTCTGTCCCGGCAGCTGATAAGCTGATTCTCTTGGGGGACTTCAATGCTAGGGTTGGCTCCGAAATCTCAGCGTGGCCAAATGTTTTGGGCCCTCATGGAGTTGGTTCATGCAATAACAATGGGTTGCGCTTACTTACTTTGTGCGCTGAATTTGGCCTGTTCATTACCAACACAAATTTTAGTCTCCCCGTGAGAAACAGAACGTCATGGATGCATCCCCGTTCAAAGCATTGGCATCTCATAGACTATGTCATTGTGAGGAAGACTGACAGAAAGGATGTCCTTGTAACAAAGGCGATGTGTGGTGCCGAGTGTGGAACTGACCACAGACTCATTGTTTGCAAGCTCAGACTAACATTGAGGCGCAATAGACGCCCTCAAGGGAAAGCGCCACCTAAACGCCTAAATGTTTCAAAACTCTGCTCAGCTGAGAAACAGAGCGAGCTCTCATCAGAACTCTCCTCAAAATTGGATTGCGTGACTTTTGACCCTGAGAACATTGAACAGAGCTGGACTGACCTAAATACGACTGTACACTCTTGCGCCAGCAGCACAGTTGGTTTTCCTGTCCGCAAGCACCAGGACTGGTTCAATGATAATGATAATGAAATCAAAGTGCTCATCAAAGAAAAAAATAGTCTCATCCAAGCTCACTGTAGTGACCCCTCTTCCACAGCAAAAGCTGATGCACTGCGTGCATGTAAGGGTGTACTCCAGAAGAAGCTGAGGAAAATGAAAAATGACTGGCTTGAAGAGCGAGTAAGAGAAACTCAGAAATATGCCGACACAAACAACACTATAAAGTTCTTTGAGAGCCTCCGAGCTGTGTTTCGACCATCCCGCTCTGGCACTACGCCACTTCTTGCGTCAGATGGTTCAACACGCATTGTTGAATTGAATGCCATCATTCAGCGTTGGGCAGAACATTTCGGAGGTGTGCTAAATTGGCCATCAAATATAAATACTGAGTCCATTGACCGCCTCCCTCAGACTCCTATTAATGCAGCTCTTGCCAAGCCATTCACAGCAAATGAGACCCGAACTGCCACAAATCAGATGTCCTTTAACAAATCACCAGGCGTGGATTCAATTCCTGCTGAGGTGTATGCCTTCGGTGGAGAAAAGCTTATTGAAAGGTTGACCGAGTTGTTCAATCATATGTTGAAAGCAGGGAAGCTGCCACAGGACTTCAAAGATGCTTCAATCATCCATCTGTACAAAAAGGGGACAGCCAAGTCTGTGACAACCATCGGGGAATCTCTCTACTTTCAATTGCTGGCAAAATATTGGCAAGAATGCTTCTGAATCGCCTTCTTGATCACCTCTCGTCAAATGACTTGCTTCCCGAGAGCCAATGTGGCTTTCGTAAAGAGAGGGGAACGGCGGATATGATTTTTGCTGCCAGACAGATTCAGGAAAAATGCATGGAACAAAATAAAGCGCTGTATATCACATTTGTTGACCTCACAAAAGCATTTGACACAGTGTGTCGTGAAGGCCTCTGGAAAATCTTGGCGAAGTTTGGGTGTCCACCCGAATTCATCACAATAGTGCGCCAGTTTCATGATGGCATGCAAGCTGCAGTCAAAAGCAACGGCAGTGTTTCAGAGCCCTTTGCTGTCACAAATGGAGTAAAACAGGGTTGTGTCTTAGCCCCAACTCTGTTCAGCATCATGTTCTCTGCAATGCTACAAGAAGCCTTTAGCTCTCCTCCTCAAGGGGTAAGCATCAAGTACCGAACTGATGGCAGTCTATTCAACCTCAGGAGACTTCAGGCAAAAACCAAAACCAAAAGTACTCAAGTCTGTGACCTACTATTTGCTGATGATTGTGCACTTCTGGCACACGATGAGGATAGCATGCAAAACTGTGTTGATAAGTTCTCTAGTGCCTGTGACAACTTTGGCCTCACAATAAGCACAAAGAAGACGGAAGTGCTCCATCAGCCTACTCCAGACGACAAGTATCCTGTGACCCCAAATATCAAAGTCCATGACAGTCTTCTGAAGGTGTCGGAGAACTTCACCTATCTTGGCAGTACACTGTCTTCCGCGGCTCGTGTTGATACTGAAATTCTCTCAAGAATCAGCAAAGCCAGCTCTGCATTTGGCAGGCTTCGAAAGAGAGTATGGGATGTTGCCGGCATTCGCACAGACACTAAGCTGAAAGTGTACAATGCTGTGGTCCTTCCCACCCTACTCTATGGGGCTGAAACCTGGACAGTGTACCAATCGCATGCCAGAAAGCTAAATCACTTTCATCTGGCCTGCCTTAGAAAGATCCTAAGGATATCAAATGGCAGGATAAAATTCCAGACACTGAGGTCCTCAATCGTGCCAAGGAATTGAGCATCTTCTGCCACCTGAAAAAAATTCAGCTACGTTGGGCAGGACATGTTGTCAGAATGCCCGACTCCAGACTCCCTAAGCAAATCTTCTTCTCTGAGCTCTCCAATGGAACGAGGAATGTTGGGGCCCCAAAGAGACGTTACAAAGACACTCTCAAGCAATCACTGAAGGCCTTTGCCATTGATGTGAGTGAGTGGGAAAAGCTCTCGCTTGATCGTGCAAATTGGAGGGCGGCCCTTACCAGAGGCAGCAAAGCATGGGAAGCTGACAGAGTCCAGCAGGCTATCAAAAAAAAGAGAACGGCGCAAGAAAAGGCCCAGTGGTACTGAACCAACGGAGCACTCTTGTCATTTATGCGGAAGGGTCTGCAGGGCAAAAATAGGACTTATCAGTCACATGAGAAGCCATAAGTCATGAAAGAACAGTCTTTCCATTCTGTCCTCTGTGTCCTTTAGTTCTCTTTATTGTCCATGTGTTGAAATTCTCAACAATTTCTGTTCTTTATTCCTCTGGTGTTGTTAAGGTCATCATCATACCTGATGGACGAACTATTATTATTATTATTATTATTAGTTTATCCAATTGTCATTGGAAAAAAAGCAATGTTGGGGGCGTGAGGGTCTAGTCAGTCTGTATCAATGGGCGGTAGTTAGATTGACTACTCAGGCGAAAAGGGGCTGGGGTAGTTGTGTTAGTTTCTGGTCTTTGGCGCTCGAGTACGGAACTCCTTCCAAAAAGACTTTTGTAAGAAAAGAAGGAAAAAAAAAACCCCTACCCTGCTGAGAATTGAACCACTGTCCCCCGATTGACAAGTGTAGATCAGATACAAAAAAAATATTAAAAAATCTGGATTTCTTCCGTTATTGTTCTTGGGTTAAAAAAAAAAAAGATTGATGCCTAATAAAAAGACATGAAAAGAAAACAAAAAACCGCCGTGCTGAGAATCGAATCACGACCTCCTGATTGACAGGCAGCGATGCTAACCACTACGCTACTGAGGAACTTGATTAATTGTGAGGAAAGTCTTACTAAATAAGCATGACCAAACCAAGAAACCCATATCAAGTTCAAAGGATTAGACCTTAACCTTTGTATATATCCATTTAATCAATAAATTTCCAAGTCGCTCCAATTTCAATTGTTTTCAACACTCGCCCAATACGAACGTTAATCGCGTCGGGATGAACGGACAAGGGAGGAAAACGGAGAAAGGTTCGAATCAGGGGAGATGACTCACAAATACAGAATTTATGTTGACGGATAAAAAAAATCCTAGGGGAAATTTTATCCGTCAGTATCTAGAGGATTATCATTTATTATGTATGTTCTTGTATCTAGTATTTCAGCTTTGCACCATAACGCACCATTCAAGGATTCCTTGATCGGTGACGTAGTACACAAAATAATGGCAGTTACAGACCGCAAGTTCATAATCCTTTGAAGACTGTTTATTTCATTGCTGTTAATAAACGAATCATTTCAATTTAAAGAGCAAAGACTCTGTAGTCATTTATGAAATAAACGGAACGGAATGTCAAACCCAGAGAACGCACATCAGTCTACAGAGATCAAATGCCCTGCCCCCAGTTGCACAGCGTCATGGCCATCGTCCCTAGCTGCTGAAGTCCTGGTGCGGTTGTTGGACCTTCACGAGCGTACAGCTCATCCGGTCACTGCACACACACCCCATGCCACAGGGGCCAAGACAGAAAAAGTAAGGAGGCCGTCAATATCTGCTTCGGGTACCAGCGAAGAGTGGGCTTACTTCGTTCAACGATGGACCGACTACAAACAGGCCACTAAACTCTCTGGCCCGGACATCATATTCCAACTGCTCGAGTGCTGTGACGATGTTCTCAGGCGAGACCTCACACGAAGCTTCAAATCCCTCACATCAAACGACGAGCCCAAACTCCTCCAGCTCATCAAGTCCCTGGCAGTGCGCCAGGAGAATGTCATGGTGGCACGGCTTGAACTGCAGCAGATGAAACAAGACAGGGATGAACCAATAAGGGCTTTCTCGGCTAGATTAAAAGGACAGGCCAGCATTTGTCAATACTCGATCGGTTGCGGGTGTGGTGCCCATATCAGCTACAGCGACCAAATGGTTAGGGACACAATCATTGTCGGCCTGGCATTGCCCTAGGTCTACTGTCTACCAACTTCCCTTCAATTGGCTCAACCTCCAGTTTGGAGAATGAAAATCAAGACAACCCTGGCACCACTGATCAATGCAGATGCCCTCTACGACAAGCTCCTCCAACTGTTCCAAAATCCCTTCCCTTCCCCGCCACAGAGGAAAACAGGGAAAAACTAGAACAGTGGCTGTTGAAACATTACAAAAGCAGCACATTTAATGTGTGTGAACATCAGCCCCTACCCATGATGTCAGGCCCTCCAATGAAAATCATGATTGACCCAGATGCCAAGCCTGTGGCATACCATAATCCCATCCCAGTACCAGTTCACTGGCAAGATGAAGTAAAAGCTGGTTTGGATCAAGACGTACAACTCGGGGTAATCGAACCTGTCCCTGTGGGCACACCGGTAACATGGTGTCATCGCATGGTCATATGCGCTAAGAAGTCTGGCAAGCCACGGCGCACGGTCGACTTTCAGGCTCTGAACCGCCACGCCACCAGAGAGACACACCACACCCAATCACCATTCCACCAGGCTCGCATAGTTCCACCTAACACCCGGAAAACAACATTCGACGCTTGGAATGGCTACCACAGCATTCTCCTTGACCAGAAGGACAGACACTTGACCACTTTTATCACACCATGGGGTCGGTACAGGTATTGTGTCTGCCCTCAAGGATATATAGCCTCAGGAGACGCTTACACGAGAAGATTTGATGAACTTGTCAGTGACGTTCAAAACAAAACAAAAGTTGTTGACGACACCATAATGTGGTCCTCTACCATAGAGGATAGCTTCTTCCAGGCTGCTGAATGGTTGGACATCTGTGGCCGAAACGGTATCACCCTTAACCCAAGCAAATTCACATTCGCTAAGAACACTGTTACATTTGCAGGGTTTGATATCACCCCCACCTCCGTTCGACCATGCCCACAAGTACTTGAGGCAATTAAGAATTTCCCCAAACCTCGAAACGTGACAGACATCAGGAGCTGGTTTGGGTTAGTGAACCAAGTTGCATACGCATTTGCCTCTGCTGAGAGAATGCAACCATTCCGCTCCTTCCTAAAGCCAAATACGCCATTCACTTGGACAAACACTATGGATGATCTATTTGAAGAGACAAAGCACATCATTATCGAGGAAATCAAACATGGTGTGGAGATATTCAGCAAAGCCAAACCAACATGCCTTGCAACAGATTACAGCAAGGAAGGTATTGGCTTCTGGCTTTTCCAGAAACATTGTGCGTGCATATCTACAAAACCATTCTGCTGTCGTACAGGATGGAAGATGACATTGGTTGGCAGTCGCTTTACCTCATCTGCTGAGTCCAGATATGCGCCTATAGAAGGAGAGGCACTGGCAGTGGTAGACGCCCTCGAGAAGACACGCCATTTTGTACTTGGATGCCCCAACTTGACAATAGTTGTTGATCACAAGCCACTCCTCAAAGTGTTTGGTGACAGGAGCCTAGATGCCATTCCTAACCCACGCCTAAGGAACTTGAAAGAAAAGACCCTCAGATTCAGGTTCCAAATCGTTCACATCCCAGGGATTCGCCATGCTGCTGCTGATGCTATGTCACGTCACCCAGTCGGGCCACCCACCCAAATATTCCTGCCCGACGACATTACTACTGTGATGGAGGTGGATCACAATATCCCGACGGGACATCATAATTTCCTCATGGCAATAAGAGCTAAATCGGACACCACAACTATTAGCTCAAGTGAAGACGAGATGTTGGGTGCCAGTTCACTCACATGGGAAAATGTTCGTGTAGCTACAAGCAGTGAATACTCAGAGCTGATTGATTATGTAGAAAACGGATTCCCACAATCCAAGGATGATCTACCGAAAAAGCTGAGGGCCTTTTACCAATACAAAGATAAGCTCACCAGCTTTGATGGTGTGGTCCTATACAATGACCGTATCGTCATGCCACCCAGCCTCCGGGAGGCTGTCTTGTACTCGCTGCACTCCGCGCACCAGGGAGTCTCCCAGATGCATGCACGCGCAGACGCCTCATTCTTTTGGCCAGGCATGGCCACAGCCATCACCGAAATGCGTCTGCGCTGCTCGCCCTGCAACAGAATGACACCGTCACAACCCAGTGCTCCACCTACACCACCTATTTCGCCACATTACCCTTTCCAATCCATATGTGCAGACTATTTCCACTATGCAGGACACAATTACCTAGTAATAGTGGACAGATATAGTAACTGGCCCATTGTGGAGAGAGCAAGTGACGGCTCCAAAGGCCTCATATCAAGCCTCAGACGTACATTTGCCACATTCGGAATAAGTGACGAGCTATCCTCAGATGGGGGACCTGAATTTACCTCTACTGCTACCAAGACATTTTTACGCAACTGGGGAGTGCACCACCGCATATCATCCGTGGCTTTTCCTCATAGCAACAGTAGGGCAGAGATAGGTGTCAAAACGATCAAACGCTTAATTGTTGACAATAGTGGTCAGAATGGTGACATTAACACTAATGCCTTTCAGAGAGCCATCCTCCAATACCGCAACACACCTGACAGGGATACCCATATCTCGCCAGCCCAATGCATATTCGGTCGGCCTGTGCGGGATTTCATTCCAATATTTCCTGGGAAATACCTACCCCACCAGACATGGCAGGAGACATTGGCCTTGCGAGAGGATGCATTACGAAATAGACACATGCGTGATGCAGAGAGATTGTCAGCTCACACAAGAATCCTCCCTGCACTATCAGTGGGTGACTGTGTGCGCATACAGAATCAAACTGGACCATATCCAACAAAATGGGATAAAACAGGCATCGTCATCGAGGTTCGCCAATTTGACCAATACGTAGTGAGAGTGGACGGTTCAGGCAGGATGACCTTACGCAACAGGAAGTTCTTGAGAAAATATTTGCCAGTCATACCCAGATCACCACTGGCGGCTCTACCCTCACCGGCTACCACAACCCAAACAGCCAGACCATCAGGGCATCCAGTCGCACCACCCCAAATGTCCGAACCTTTCTCAACACCAGAAGTTAGACTAACAACACCGTTGCCAACCACTCCTCACAGCCGCATCCCATCACCAACCGATGAATCCTTGCAACACCAACAAGCGGATGGTGGCAGCCCTGATGACAACCCATTCCAGGCTAATACACCGCAACCTGTCTGTCCCCCTATTGCAGATAAATCACCGAGCAAGACACCCAACCGCACGCCCAGAGCTTTGCGAGCACTGAAAACTTTCAATAAAGCTGGCCTCAAAGAAGAAACATTACCTTCAACTCGCTTAAGGCGCAAATAATAACAACCATCACAACCTCTCCCTCCCTCTGACTTTAACATGTCAAAGCTATGGACTCATTGAATACATTATTATCCCCAATAACCTGTATAATACAATAATACATGTACATCACTTTCAGGTCACACTTGAGATACATTTTGTTCTTTCATTAGCACAGACAATTATAGCTTTACAAAGTCAATACCATTCATCCAATTATTAATAGATCATCATGAGCTATTTATGGACAATTACCATTCAAACAAGCAGTTTCATGTTGTCGCTATTATATACTTTTACGTTCATTAATGCAGGGAGCATTGCTTTCTCATGGATGTATACAAGTTGTTATGGTTCCATGGCTCTAGTTCTATGTTGACATAATCAAAATGTTTCTTATACCTAAAATAAGTTATATAAATGTGATTATGTGTGATCGTTCATTTTCAGCCTTTGTATTTATACCTCTCAAAGACTTGGGGGGGGGGCATAGAGGATTATCATTTATTATGTATGTTCTTGTATCTAGTATTTCAGCTTTGCACCATAACGCACCATTCAAGGATTCCTTGATCGGTGACGTAGTACACAAAATAATGGCAGTTACAGACCGCAAGTTCATAATCCTTTGAAGACTGTTTATTTCATTGCTGTTAATAAACGAATCATTTCAATTTAAAGAGCAAAGACTCTGTAGTCATTTAGTATCGACGGATAAACACTTCGTTTCTGGAATGACCCTGAGGGTCAGGACAGCATAGTGACATTTTTTGCATTTCACTGGAGATTAGTCATGGTAATCCTGTCTCACTCCCCTTGGCAGAAGACCTCTCACTCGCACACAGCTGCTCCCTAAAGTGGCATTCTTGTGTGGGGATGCGTACACTCCGACAAAGATCTAGCAATTAGCACATGAACCATTACGAATGGTGTTGGTTTCACTTTTGAAATGACGGACTACGGATGAGCGGGGGGGGGGGGGGTACATTATAATTTATAGGCCTCAACTGCTACGCATGACAGTAGGCCTACTGACGGCTAAAAAAACTTTCTCTGCCTACTTTGCCTTTATGCGTGTGTAAATTTGTGTTTATTCTGGTGAGAACACTTACTACAAGTAGGCTACAACCAAGGCAGAGACGAGACAATTGTGGGACGGATGAAATAGCACCCCGAAGTCTTTATTTCTACGATTCTGATATCCCGTGGGGAAATTCTAAAGGAATGGTGAATCCTACATGTCCAAACGAGTTGGGAATGTTCTAGAGAAAGTGAAACTAACCTTCTGTGCATCTAACCCAGTCAGGCGGGATTGCCTTTCCTGATCACGCAAAATAATGAAAGGTCTGCCATATTCATCAAACGCTATTTGAGTTGGCAGCTGATTCATGATGAATCTGATTTAAATCCTGGGTGAATGTGATGTTGCTTGATTCTGAGTGGAACTCGCAGGCACACACATCCACCGGTAAACAAAATGCATATGGCGGAAGTCCCGTTTGGAACGAGAACAGGAAGTCCTTTGTAAACAAACGTTTTCCTTGGATACAGCCTGTCTTCATCTGCTAAGAGCAGGTAGGCTAGGCCTATTGTTAAGAAAATCCTTCTATTCCAAGTCAAGAAGCCTCGTCGATACCTTCCATTTTTTAAAGACGGAGTTAGGGGCTGGAAAGTTGGCATTAACTATCTCACAGGGAGTGATTGAAGGAAAGGTAGAAACGGAATGCAGATCGATCTAAATCCAGCAGTAGATCACTACGACACTCTAGATCTAGATCTAGACAAGATCTAGTCTATATCTAATCTACAGTACAACGAACTATGTTGTGACCGAAAAGGTTGTGACTTGCAGATCTAGACTAGATGGAGATGTAGATTGGACTTAGATCGGGCTTGAAGTTTGCACTGGGGCACAAGACGACAATTTTTTGCAAACAAGAAATCTGCGGCACTGATTAGGCCTATTTCTGTTTGCCTCACAATGAAAAGAATTTACTTACGATACCTGTTGGCTACAATGCACTTTAGCTCCCCATTTGTCTATGCTTCCATGTTCTGCCATTCCAAAAGAGAAACCAACTCCCTCCGTAATTGTTTGTTTGCTAGATCACAAGGCCATCACTTTGGGAGCGGCGGGGCTCGCAGGGGGCAGAGGTCTTCTGGCAAGTTGGTCTTCTATTGGTAGGATGCACATGATGTCACAGAGTGTTTTTGTTTTGTTCTTCTACCACTGAAGATGGCCGGTGGATCAGCTGATTAGTGTAACTTCGAGATATGTCTAAGCGGTTGAAATGCCCGCCAGTCGCATTGCAGTTGATTGTTATGACAAGGATGAAAAGTATGGATCCAAGCTGGTCAGATTCCCTACCATCCGTGTAAACAAGGGAAATGAAGTGAAAGCATTGACTGAACATCGCCCATTGAACCTTACTCATGTGCCATTGTTTACTGTAGCAACATATAATTATTTCTAGCTCGCCACTGGTTAGTCAAGGCTTGCAATGCAAATCAGCCAACGAATCAAAATCAGTGCCACAAACGCCATGGTGATGCGTGGATCCGGACACTAAAGATGGCGGATATGTGCATTCTACCAATAGGGATAGTTTTTATAGTAAATGCACGGCTTGGCGATTCCGTGCTTAGAATTTCGATAAAGGGCTGTGACTTTTCCCTTATGGACTGTGTGAAAAATATCAACTGATTTTTTAATGAAACTGAGGTGTGTGCACTTGGCGGAACAGCCAAAACACGCATGACAGCACATCAAGAATTGAAGACCTAAACTGCACTTTTACCATAACTGTTTGTATGGACATATTATCTGGCAATGGGAAATGATCGAATCTAGAATAGGCAACCGATCTAGAGTCCTGTATCAAGTAAAGCTGCATTAAATCTTTGAGAACTAATGAAATTCACAGGGATGTAAGATCGGTGATCGCATCAGTCTGGTCATTTGGAACATGTTTACTTTAATTAGTTTGCAGTAAACAAAACGAAGACTTTATCTGCCGATACTGGCAACTAATATTTCCCCTAGGATTTTTTTTATTCGCCAGCACAGATTTTGTATTGCGAGCGATCTCCCCTGAATCGAACCCTTTTCTGTCTTCCTCTTGATCTCTTGTTTCGCTCCTCCTGATCAACATTTGTATGCTGTCTGCATGTTGAAAATGATGGCATGATTTGAAAGTGGAGAGACTTTTCTGATTCATTCTGAATAAAAATGGAATTTTATTGATTAAATGGATAAGAAGCGCTTATTCAAAGATGTCTTTGAATGAGAGCTTAGACTGGTGTTATCTGTAGATGGGTTTCTTGGTTTAGGGCTTTTTTTTTTTTGCCTTTGTCTGTGAGTCTTTTTGTTAGGAATCATTCTGTTTATTTTGTTTTTTATCCATCAACAATGATAAGGAATAAATCCAGTCTTTTTTTTTCTTTTTGTATAATTATGCTAATACTGGCGGATGAACCTGAGCTTTATCTCGGATATTGTTGGTGGATAACCCCGGTTAGTGACTAACGATAATATTGGCGAATTATGGCGGCCATAACAAAAATATGTTGGATAAATCGTGAGTGACCACTGTTATATTTGGATAAAGTACTAGTGATGAGATGCAGTCAGGTTTATTGCTAAATTAGAGGGCTCGTAACATAGATTTTTCTGCATTTAGATGCTGTTTAAAACATGATGTTTTAACATTTTTTCCAAAAGTTATGGACCGATTTTTGTCTCTAAATTGGGCTAGATGTAGAGCAAAGATGAACAAATTATTTCTGAAGGCAGACACTTAACATGCTTTAATCACAAGTATCATATGACATTCCTTTCTCCCCCTTCCACTGCTTTAGGGCCCAACTTCCATTAATTTTGTCTTCTTAGCACAATCTTAACGACTTTGGCAGGAGATTTGATTTCTGTCACGAGTGGAGTGAGTGCAATTAAGGGGATTGCTACAGAGCGGGTGTAGAGTAAGAATGACTCACAGTAGACAGCAAGTTAAGCGTGCTGTTGTGAGTAGTGGGGGCGGGGTCTGAAGGAGGCGAAAGCGCTGTATAACTATCACTGCAAGTTAGAAGGTCCTAGGGAGCGGATCTGTGAATAATAGCCCATCGGGCAGAGATAAAAGGAAGCAGTCGAGAAGACTAGGAGAAAGTCTTTCCAGTTATGACTGGTATGTAGAATGTTGATTGATTATTATGATTGATGTATTATATTATATTCGTCTATTACCATGATGTGAATAAGTATATGTGAGGAATGTGGAAGTCCTTGATATTGGATATAGCAATGTGCGCCATGAGCGATAGATGAAAGTGAGTTCATGGATTTGTAGCGCGAGTGAGTAGTGTGTACTCCGATGGAGGTGTGTTACCGTAAGATGTGTGGTGAGTGGAAGGTGAACTAGTGTGTGTACGCTTCATGGGTTGTAAGGAGAGGTGGAGTGAATAGGAATGGTAGGGTATTATACCAATGTAATGTTATTCTTGTAGGTGTCGGGGACGGGCCGCAGAGCCACCTCGATGAGCACAGGGGATAGGCCAGCCTAGGGCCGGAGGCCACACATAGGCCAGAAGTGAGGCTGTCAGTACCGGACAGTAGAGGCACATAAAGTCGTGGCAGTCAGGCCACGGACAGGGACGTAGATATGAGAGTGAATGAGATACTATGTTGTTGCCATGTTGATAGGCTAGTGAACTGATATTATGTTGTTGCCATGTGGATGGCTATGGAAATAATAATGTGTTATTGCCCTGCGGAGGTGCTAGGGGAGTGCTAAGGTGTATGACAATAGGAAGGTGATATTGAGAGACTGCGGTGCCAGTAACTTATTAATGTACTATTAAGACCCTGAGGGGAGAGGCTGAGGCCGAAGTGCCTTTAGGAGTAACTACCGGATTATGGATCCGAGGGAGAGTGTGTGTGAGAATAAGGCCGTTGTACGGCAGTCATTTCAATAATATAATGTATGTAATTGCGCTATTATATGTATAATTATGTTTAATAAATGTGTGAGTCTGATGGATTGTTTTGTTAAGTGTTAAACTTGTTTGTTCGTGATTGTCGTCCTGTCATAAACTATTACATCTCCCAGTCTGGGATTTGTGACAATTTCCACCTGATACAGTGCAGTGGATCATCAAGTATAATGACGAGTGGGAAAATAGTGAATCCTCATTTTTTTCTGCTGTGCCAAATGAGCTAGACAATAAATTACTTGTATAAAAACAGCTGAGAAAACAAAACACATGCTAGAGTGAGAGGATTAGTTTTGAGTGCGTACGATAAATTGTGGTGATAGACGCAGTTCAACTGTATAGGGAGACGGACATCTATTGCGCTTTTGTCTGTTATTAACATCCCCTGCCCGCCCTGTGCAATGTTGCCAATCTCGTGCTTAGGCCTAGCATGCTTTCTCTACTTACTGACTATTGCGCTGTTGTCTGTTATTAACATCCCCTGCCTGCCCTGTGCAATGTTGCCAATCTCGTGCTTAGGCCTAGCATGCTTTCTCTACTTACTGACTATTGCGCTTTTGTCTGTTATTAACATCCCCTGCCCGCCCTGTGCAATGTTGCCAATCTCGTGCTTAGGCCTAGCATGCTTTCTCTACTTACTGACCAGATGCTGTAACAGCACACTACATGTAGTGATGATTCAGTGCAGGCCAATAGTCTACAACAGTTAGACATCAGAATTAATCAATGCATTGAACATACCTGATGACTTCTTTCGTATGCAAATGACAACCCCTACCAAAGTCAAAAGTTTCCCTTAGATTTTTCCCAGATCAAACTTCTGGCCGTCAGAACTACTAACATATCTACATTGTATTACATGAGTATGGCAAATAGTTATTACTTTTCATTGTCCTTTTCTTGCATTAATAATATCAAGTGTTAATAATAATACAGATCTCTTTTGATGCAGGAAATTCAAATTCTCATTCCTGGCTCAGAATATTTATAGGCGAAGAGTGGATTGCACAAACATTAAGTGTAAGAAATGGACATGGGCTTTTTTGCATTAAAGGTGAAATTGTTGTAGGAAGTTTCTTTTTCTTTTTTTTCTTCTTTTAATTAAGTTTTATCCAAGAAAAATATTACATCTAATTTTTACCAGCTAGATTTGATAAGTCTGTGCCTTATACATGTAGGCTATGACTACCAGAAACATATAAATGAAAAATACTAAATTGAAAAGTAGTGGTAGTGTTTTCTGATTGCCTTTTTGTCCCTTTTGTGAAATCAGTAGCTGGATATTTTTACCATGGATCCTCTAGAATTATTTCAATATTTTTTTAATTTTGCACTCCTACATGATTATTATTTGCATTATTTATGAAACGATTTTTGATTATTCAATATGCACCTATTATAATTAGCCTACATCAATTTAAAGGAATTAAAGAAAGAGACAAGGATTCAAGGATTCAAAAATTGTAGAATATGAGAACAATAATTATACTGTGAGAGATGTTTCGACTAATAAGGGTTAATATATTTATATATATATGTGGATAATATACTATAGCAAGTTTTCAACCCATCACACTTGTATCATTGTCATCTCCACTTCGGATGATGTCGTGAAAATTAGATACTGATCGCAGTATGGGACATTCATGGCAAGATGTCAACAATGCATTTTCATTTTATTCCAGCACAGCACCAGAAAAGATAATCACAACAACCCCACAAAATGTCGTTTTTTGGATTTACCCATATGGGATACCAAAATTCACTGAAAGAGGTGTCGGCTGCATCACAAGCAGACCCCATCAGATCAAAGACTCAGCTGGGCTTCTTGTCGCTCCCACCCCTGAAAGATCCACACCCGCCTGTTCGGTCCATTGTGCCTATAGATCAAATGTCACAGTTTGGCAAGGGTCCTAATGGTTCATTTGTTGAATATACAAGGTTGAGAACCAAACACACACGTAATCCAAGAGGTAGGATTCTTGTTTCATTGTGTAACATGGTTTGTTATGAGAATTTTTCATGGAATTATTGTTCTGATAATATAATCATTTGATAACTTTCTAATTCTAGGCTACTCTTATGATCTGCCGCCCAACCACTATCCTTTGGGACTTTTCTGACCTGTTTCTTGAACAACTGAAATCAGATTTCACTAATCTTATTTCCTTTTGCAAGCCTGTGCTTTTTTGCACTTTTAAACTAATTAGGAAAGTACAAGTTTAGGCCTATTTGTTTATAAATGCATTCCTTATCTTCAGAACTTCAGTTCATAAAATTAGCAGAAGAGGGGTCGTAAAAATGCAGTAATTGATGTTTGTGGTGCTCACTCTATAATATGGAAAGGCTTAGTTGAATTTTACTCTTGGCATAATGTTTAACTCTTTGAGGCTGTAGCACCGGTATACCGGTTGAAACCCCAGGCCATGCCGTACCACCAGTAAAACGGTGTGGAGATGCGCTGTTTTATGGACTGCGGAAAGGCAGTTTCTTTGCCTGTTAAAAACTACATCCGGGAAAGGTAAACAAGATGTCGGCGGCCACAAGGCAAGTGTTTTCTGTGAGTTTTGAGTGAATTTTTTGGTCAGGAGATCAGGGCTCAAAGGGTTAAACACTGTGCTGTTCGTAAACAAAAAAAAAGGACAACTTTTTATTTTTTTTGCCACTAATTAGGTGAATTTGATACCATTAGCTCTGTGAGCTCTGGCTGCCAGGTTTCAATTTGCCTATGCATTTGAGTTCCTGGACTTGCAGGGTTTTAAAAAAAAAATATGTACATCCAAAAAACTCACACACAGGGAGATGAAACCATTTGGTTTGGATCTTTTTGTCACCGTGCCTCAGTGAAAGTCTATGTCTACATGTCCTCACACATTGCTTTACCATGCCTATGGCAGATAGGACTTGATGAGTGATCCTGTGAACTTCTTCTTCTTCTGCGTTCCCCATCATGGCGGACGTCAAATCTTTACTCCAATCCTCTGCAAGAAAGCAGCTGTTCTCTTCAATTGTTCCAAGCTGCCATACAGCTTCTCCCTGACAGGCGTGGCCTCAGGCCAATGGGCTTCCCTTTGCATGTTATATTTTGGACAAGTCTGCAGGATGTGTTCTGCATTTTCTGCTTCTAAGCCGCATTCGCATACACTGCTGTTGCCAATTCTAAAGATGCGATGCATGTGATCCTTTAGCAGATTGTGTCCTGTGCGAAGCCTGAATATCATAACCTGTTCTGCTCTGTTCAGTTGTCTTATTGAGTCTTCACCCTGGAATTTTGGATGGTTATTTTTCCATTGCTTTTGGTATGTGGCTTTTATGATGGTCTTTACTTCTTCGTGGGAGACACTTCCATCTGGTTGTTGCTGCTTAGCTCCCTCCTTGGCCAGATTATCTGCAGCTTCATTGCCATATATACTGCAGTGTCCAGGAATCCATTGCAGGTAAACTTCTCTGGCTGAGTTTTTCAGTTGCATTAGCTCTGTAATAAGTTCATTGTGTATCATGCAATCTGGATTTTGGAGAGATTCGAGCACAGACCGTGCATCTGACAGGAATACAACTTTGGAGTCATATGTGCCTTCTTCCTTGTAGATGGCCTTTGATCCCTCTAGCAATGCCAGTGCCTCCGCTTTGTAATTGCTGCATCTCTTCCCTCCAGGCATTCTGATTTTCTTATTAGTTCCATTTGGCCATTCAATGAATATGCCAGCTCCTCCGTCGGTGACAGCTTCAGTAGCCGATCCATCTGTATATATTCTGACCCATTCGTCTCTTGGGTATTTCTGGTCAAGGTACTGCAGTGTCACTCTTTTCAGTGCCTCCTGGTTTAGGTCTTGTTTGGAGGAAATGCCCTTCACACTGGTTATAATAGGTGGCAGCTTTGTTCTTGCCCATGGTGGACATCTGTTTGTTACTTCTCTTACTTCCTCCACCGATAGTTTTGTTAGGTTGTGATTTTTTTCTAGTCTTTGTGCATTTTCCACAAAGTTTGTTCTCTTCAGCCTGTCAGTGCCTTTCTCTTTGGATCTCGGGTGGAGTGGTTGATGGATCTGTGACTTTATTTTAGAGTACTGGTTTAGTATCTTCTTGTCTCTTCTTTCAGGTAGAGATTCCAGTGTAGTAACTGTTTCCATTTCTGTGATGGGTGTTGATTTTATGCCTCCCGTAATGATTCTCAGGCTTTGGTTTTGTACTTTGTCAAGTTTTCCCATTTGGCTTTTGGCACATGTACCCCAAGCAGCCATTCCATATTCTAGTGCTGGTCTGACATATCCCTGGTAAGTATGCTTTAGGATTGTCATACTTGCTCCCCATTTTGTTCCTGCTAATTTTTTCATTAATCTGGTTCTTTGATATCCTTTTCTTTGGCATTCTGCTATTTGGTTTTTCCATGTTAATCTGGTATCAAAGTGCACACCAAGGTATTTGGGTGATTCATTTTTCTTAAGAGTGTGTTGGCCTACATTTAGCGTGATGTTGTCCAGCTTTGGAGAAAGGCTGAATACAGTGTAGTTTGTCTTGTGAGCATTTAGTTTCATACACCATGTTTCTGTCCAGTCTTGTAGGTGGTCCAGGGTGATCTGTAATCTCTGTCTGGCCGCTCCCGCATTACTATCGGAGGAGAGCAGAGCAAGGTCATCTGCGTACATCACTGCTTTTACTTCTCTGCATAGTGTTCCTTTCAGGTCGTTGACATATAATAGGAACAATGTTGGAGATAAAACCCCTCCCTGTGGCACTCCATGCCTCAATTTGGCTTCTCTGCTTAGGGTTCCTTGAGATGACACTCTAGCTTTTCTTCCATACAGGTAGCTGCAGATCCATTTTAGCATATTGTGCGTCACTTTAGCCTGCAACAGTTTCAGTATCATTCCATCCCTCCATACTCTGTCGAAGGCTTTCTCCATATCGACCCATACGGCTACCGTCTTCTTTCCTTCTTGGAAGCCGTCTTCTATGACCTGTGTGATATAGGTGATCTGGTCTTCTGTACATCGACTTCGTCTGAACCCGGCTTGTTCATTCACAAGGATGTGATTGCTTTCCAGATACCACATGAGTCTTGCATTAACAATCCTTTCTTGTAGTTTGCACAGACAGCTGGTTAGACTGATGGGTCGGTAGTTTTCTGGTTTATTACCTGGTTTACCTTCTTTTTTGATGGGGATAACGGTTGCTTTTTTCCAAGTGGCAGGTATTTCTCCAGTCTTCCATGAAGCATTAAAAAGTTGGAGTAGTTTTCTTTTGGCTGTCTCTCCCAAATGAATAAGCATCTCATTTGTTATTCCATCAGGTCCTGGAGACTTTTCTGTGGTTAGGGCTTTTAGCGCTTGCTCTAGCTCTTCTTTCTTCAGTGGATCCGTCATGATTTTATCCTCTGGTTCCTTGTGCTTGTTCTTTAGGGTTCTATTATTTTCCTTCACCTCCTTGTCAGAATGTTTTTCCACTGATATGTTGCCAGTCTCCTGAAATTGTTTCATGAATGAGTTGGCTGCCTGTTGTGCGGTTTGCAGGTTACCATTTTCTGTTTCAAGGGCTGGGGGTGCAAAATAGTTTGGTTCTCTATTAAGTGCTCTTGTCAGTTTCCACAGTTTTGTCCCGTTCTTGTCCAGGTCCAACCTCTGTGTTTTCTCTTGCCATGCAGTCCGAGAAGTATGTATTGTTTCTCTTTTCAGTCTGGCCTCTGCTGCTTTGAAGGCGATCATGTTTTCATCCGTTGGTTCTTCTTCTGCTGTCTCTCTTGCCTGTGTTGCTGCATTAGTGAGATTCTCAAGCCCATCAGACCATAGGGGGATGTAGTTTTTTCTTGCTCCTCTTGGTATACTTTCCCTTGCGGCTTTCAGTATTGCTTCTGTGAGTTCCCTTGCAGATTTATTAACATTCTTGGACTTGCAATTTGTTTTGGTGGAATAAAGGTTGGTGCTCCTTTGGAATTTTTCCCAGTTTGCTCTTTTGTAGTTCCATCTGGGGACAGTTGGTGCTTGGTTGCAAGATTTATTTGAGTCTATTTCAGTGAGTATGGGTCTATGGTCGCTACCTGCAAGTTGGGGAAGCACTGCTCTTCGTATTTTCCCAGTCAGGTCTTCTGACGCAAAGGTGAGATCTGGGTTTGTGGTAGTTCTCCATGTGCGTGAGAAGAATGTGTCTGGGTCCTCTTCATCGTAGAGTAGTTGTAATTTAGTTTCCACTTGCCAGTTTTCCATTTCCTCTCCTCTCTTATTCAGATCATCGTATCCCCAGCTTGGGGAGTGGCTGTTAAAATCACCCAGTACTAAGCATGTCTCCTCTCCTATATCTAGTTTCTCAAGTGATAGTTTCTTGTTGGGTGGGCAATAGCAGTTGTAAATACTGATTTCAGAGTTGTCTTTGTATAACTTGATACCCTGTAGTTCTGACTGGTTGTCCGTGTCAATCACTATATCTTTTATGGTGTAGTCATTTTTAACTAGTATGATGATTCCACCCTTGTGTCCCGTTATCCTATCTTGCCTCAAGCACTGGTATCCTCTTATTGAGAAGCGTATGTTGTCCGTGAGATGGGTTTCCTGTATGCAGGCGACATCCACTTTTTCTTGATACAGCTTTCGCATTAATGGCAGCTTTTTCTTGGCTACTCCTTCTGCGTTCCACTGTAGCACTTTAAGATTGGTTCCAGTCGTCCGTAACCTCACACCTCTTCCCCTGGTTCCACAAGAAGAGGGTAAGGCACCACCAGATCGCTTGGGTGGGCCCTTTGGGCCCGGCGCTACACCTGTCCGGCGGGAGTCCACAGGCTTCACACCATAACTTTTAGTAAATTTTTGGTGTCCGTCCATGATTTTTAGGGGGTTGGTGCGTGTCACTGCAGTTTTCAGGCAAGGTTGTTACACCAGTCTGGTCTATCTGCACCTTTCGGTCCAGTGACTCCGGCTTTGGCCTGCTTTTCTGTCAGGATGTGCTTCCTTAGCCTTTGATCTGTCAGGATCTTCTGCAAGGCAGCAGAGGTTTAAGTTCGGAGTTTTCCATCTCCTATTTAGACTGCCTTTCGGTGCTTACGGTCTCTATCTAGCCGGGTTTGGAGTCAGAGTTTTCCTTCTCTTAGATAGGTTGCTTGACATTGCTCACGAGCCCCATCTGCCCGGGCCATGTTGGTCCACGGCACCTTCTAGGTGCAACCCCTTTTTTTTCGGGGCTCCTCTATCTGCCACCCAGGGGACGCGCCCCTGTGCTGTATGGCCCCAGCACGGGGATCCTGTGAACAAGTTTAGTGTTTCAGGCCCAGAGCTAATTTGTAAAGCATGAATGTGTCCAAAAAAACCTGAAAAACGCTGTGCTCAAATGGTGAACGGTCTACATGTATATATGAACAACTTTAGAGCTCACAACTCTCCTCTTGTCAGTCAGTGAAATTTTAGAGGCAACAGAGATACTGTTTTTGAGAGTAACTTTTCTGTGAAACGGGAATAAATGGAGCCTTTCATTCATCATCATTTATTGCTAAAAGACAGTGAAACATTAATATCTTTTGCATACTGCAGGGCCGCAAGACATATACATAAGACCAGCCACCACATCACAAGGAGTCGGCTGGTGGACAAAGGATGAGCCCTTAAATATCAGCCAACCATGGGCTCATGTGCCAAGACGTGTGAAGTTACAAAGTGAAATTAGCAGGTGTGTACAAAAAAGGGATAACCAGGAAATTTTGCAAGGAATCAAGAATATGTGGCCCTAAATTACCTCATCCCCTTGTAGTTGTATCTGGTCTTGAGAAGAAAATACGATGTACTGTAATGAAATTCTAGATCATGTTAATACTAGGCTACACATCATTCAAGATCTCAAAACATTTTTACTGGAGCCTTCCCATGAAGGGGTGTGAAACTTATTTTTTTCTGGCTGATTGATATTTTTCTACTGGAAATGCCACCTCCTTTTTGTGGATCTCTGAATATTGGTTAACCAAGAAAATCCTTCAATTGAGGGCTGACAGCACTAAATAAAGATACATGTACAATCAAGCTGGCCATGGCTTGAGAAAAAAAACAACAACATATTTATATAAAACCCAAACCCTAGAAATGAGCCAAATTGTATTATAGCTCAATGAAATGACATTCAGTTAAAAAATTAGATTCAGTTATATTTGACACTTTGCCTGCTTTACTTATATTATCAAGGTCATTACTTTATTCATTCCCCATTTTTTAGGCATATTTGATATTTTACATGCCTGCTGTTTTTGTTTTTCACAGATTTGTGGCTGACATGAAGCTGACGAATCGACAGTTCACCCTATTTTAATAAGTAACACAGCTGTCCAGGGAACTACATGGAAAAACATTATTGCACTGTGCCAGGTATCTATCATTGTCAATGACTGATGGATGATTTGGTTCCAATATTGTAGGAGTCAAGAATTGGAATATTTTATTTTGTTACTGACTGCAGATCAGGTCTTCAAAGACAGATAGTCAAAGTGTGGACCACCATATTGGCACACTTGAATAAAAGCTCAAGAGTTGCGGAACTGTACAAAAAGAAAACCAAAGATGTTGAACTTTATTGTGTGATGTGTAATTTATGGATTGCCATGCTTTTTGCCATCATTATGTGTATTGAATTTTCTAGTTTTACTACCTGAAAGAAAGCATTTCCTCAACTTCTCGGTCATGAAATGAAATAGAAGTAGCTTGGATGTCCCAAGATCTATCACATACTGTAGATTTCAGCTTGGCCATTGGCACAGCTCATGGTTAGTGACACTTTGTGATTAACCTACTGGCCATATTGACAGCAGAATCTGTTCGTAGTTTTTCCTGTATGGGGTCTGGAACCTATAATTTTTTCATACTCAGTTATGTGCCTTAATTAAAATGTCAGTTTTATCTGTGGATGTGAGTGTGCAAAGGTCTTCAGTGTCAAAGTGTGCAATTACTTTTTTGACCTCCTGTGCTGGTTATGTGAAATTAATTAAGATTGCATTTACTCAGATTTTGTATCACGAATTATGTAAAATGGGGGACAGACCCTGGTGGCATAAAATGCAAAGGCAAATGTAATGTACATGTATGTGCAAGGTAAAGCTTTCTAGAAGCCTTGATTTGGCAGCATACATGCTATTTACATATGCTGCACTGCTGGATGCTGATTTGAGCTTTCGTTGTTTTCGATGAATCATGCATCCTCAGCCGACCATGCATTTTGTGGCCAAATGTTATTAAACTTAAGCAGACAAATGCACAGCTCAGGGGTCTGGGCTTTGATCATGAAATATAGATGAAAATTGCTTTTTAATACATGTAGTTTTAACACAAAAAAAAACAACAGATAAATTTATTAAAAATCGTGAAGAATGTAACAAACATTTAAACTGATGTAACAGGATTGCATTTCTTTTTCTTTCATTCAGTTCATTTGGACAAGTTTTCCAGGACAATGTTATTGCTGTTCATATTATATATACTATTTTGCAGTGGCAGAAGAAATCATTGTTGCTTTAAGTACAGTAATTGTGAAACTTACACTCAGATCAAGGTGCAATGCAATGCCAAAGAACTCCTTAAGCTGGTTTCACACATATATGTAACAAGTTACCAGATAGTCGTAAAGCAGCATTTTACCAGTGTACTTTACAAGACATCATTTACACAGGTTCATGGGAGAGGCTGAAGCATGAAAGCATCATAGTCTTTCTGTAACAGGTAAATTTGTGATAGCCACCAAGTGAAAAGTATAAAAAATGTAAATACATGTAATCTACACCTGTACATGCTTTGTTTTGATCAGAAGAGAATTTTAGTTTGGTGAGTCAGTGGCTGGTAGCACATGTAGTGATGAGCTTGGGTTGCTCAAGTGTTGACAAGTGATAAATGTCATCTATTCTGCATGCTCTATATATATTCTGCATGCTCCAATAGGAGCGTGACACAATCTGCCTAACATAATTGTATGGATTCATTGACATGGGGCGCAGGAGAAAAAATGAGACTACCAGAATCAAGAAGCACTATGACCACTGTTGAATTTGTATATTTTCGTTCTTATGTCAACAACTCACTGAAACTTTTCTGCTGGTCTCAGAAATGAAATAGGCATTGCTCAACACTTGTGCCATCCCCCTGTACCTTTTACCGCAGGTTTGTTTTATTTCTTTACCTTTGTATATATCCATGTCTAGTCTTTATCATTTAAATAATGTATTTACCCATTTCTTTGTTTGACATTAAATATTTACAAAGTTTGTGCGGGTGATATATCAAAACATAGTTTATCCAGGTTACTTCAAAACCTGAATTCAAAACCATTGTGTATGTATTTTATAAGAACCCTTTGCCCTTTCAAACTGAAGTTTCTTGACATCTGTGGTCTGAATTAAAAAATAGGGAAACACACATGTTGTACACCCTATGTGTACATGTACTTTTGTCTCTTATGAATTGACATTTTGTTTTTGAAGGGAGTTTGATGCCAAGCACTTATTTTCTATTTTTTTACCAAGCTTCATGAATAACATAAGTTAGTGACTGGAAAAAACAATCATGAATGTTTGATAGTTTTCATCCTGTATCAACATACATACATGTAAATGTCATCAGTGTTGCATTTATTGCTATTGTGATTGAAGTCATTCAAATCAGTGATCAATTTGGAGTAAATTTACCTTTCTGAATAATCAAATACTCATGGTCAACGTACTATTTTGTGTTGCATTTATAGTAAAGGATATTTAATTTGAGATTTTATCATTTAACAGTCAGAAATCTTTTACAACAGAAGTATTGTTAGCTGAGTTTTTAAAAAGTTTGACCTGCATTTATTTATACCTTTTTTTGAACGTAGAGTAGATCATTATCTTTTAGGTGACGTTGAGTAGAAGTCAAAGGCATCTGATCTCAAGATTCCGTCTTTAGTGCTAACTTTAGCTTACTTGATTATAAACTGTTGATATATTGTAGACCGTACTGATGGTTTTTTTTTTAATGAACATCATTCCATTGATAGAATAGAATGCATTTTCATCTTTTACAAAAGCAGTTTTACAATTTACTTCTGTGGTTGGAATTTGTTATTTTTACAGCTAATATTTACATGTTCTTTATTTTTACTTTTTGATGACGTAGTTCTCTGTGGCAAAAAGTCATGTACCAACTGAACAGACTTTATGGATGTCATAGTGAACAGAAGATTTCTATCCAACTCAGAAACGTATTACGAATATTGTTATCACTGGTTTTGTTTTTACTCATTCTGTCTGTGGGTTTGTGACACAGATAATGCACACAGTGTATCCTCGGTATTGTTGACTAAATAAAGTTGTTGCACAAAAACCAAACAAGAACCAAACTGTGTTTGTGCTTTGTTTATTTACCACCATGAATGTAAGCAATCTTGCAAGGTAGAAAACAATGTATTTGGCAGTACTGCCAAATAACTAGGCGACGCAAACATCATGAAATGCTTTGTGTTGCCCACTGCTTTATCTCTGTAGGGCAACCTGGATAGGCTTGTAAACAGTCAAGTATCTGAAAATGAACCAAAACAGACACATTTAAAATTTGTCATAATCAAGTCCTACAAATGGTAGGTAAAAAGACAGAGCAAAAAGCAAATGAATCACCAAGTCTTGGATTTTATGGTTAACAAGTAGAATAGCCCAATGGAAGCCAGGCTTTACTAATAATTATGCATTCCTTAGCATCTTGATTCACATAATTTTACACATCCTGATTCTTCAATAATGCACGGCAAAGTGCCATCGAAGTGCCGAAAGATAATGCGGGAGGAAGAAACTTTTTTTCACAAAACACAAACCTAGGAATTTTAGACTATACAAAAAATGTGGAAGAGATAGGGCTCAGCTTTGAAAACTGTCCTTGCTGGGCATGGTACGAATATGTACTCACAGTTTTATTTACTAGTTGCAAACTACATATTTTAAAATGGATTATTTCTAGGGTTTGTGGTTTTCTCAGGGTCTTCAGCATAAGTTTTGCAACTGGCATTTTATTTATGAGTACAAAAAATGAATGTCCATATTTCCCTCTTTGAAATTTTCTACATGTTGGTAACCTCAAAAAATCCATTTCCTTATCTTTCGAAAGAATGTTGTTTGCAAGTTTGCTATAAGCAAGTAATTGTGTTTCGTATTTGTATACTTCTTTAATCCTGTTTGGGAAATTTGCCATAGTGTCATTGCAGCTCAGTTACAACTGGAGCAAACAAGTCGTCACCACAATGCAGCACCAATTGGTGGTTTAGGGTGGGTGGGAGGGATATCTTGATGGTTTTGGGTACAAACTCCCTGACTCCAATAATTACAATTTTGTTCTTTATGGTAGAAAGATACCGTAACCTTCTTCTACAAACATTTTAAAGACAAACTAATCAGTCTCTCCGATTTTACTCGTTCAACATTCAAACATTTTTTTTTTTTCTGCTGCAAATCTGACCTTTCTGGACTTGAATGCCCTTGTGCTTGGGACCACTGATATGTATCATCAGATGAAAGATGTGAAATAAAATATATTGCATGTGTGATTTTACTTGTTTAAGGGTTTTCGCATCAAATGCAATCTTCAAGTTTTCCATGATGCAGTACAATGTGGTCAGAAAACATATTACGAATATTGTTATCACTGGTTTTGTTTTTACTCATTCTGTCTGTGGGCTTGTGACACAGATAATGCACACAGTGTATCCTTGGTATTGTTGACTAAATAAAGTTGTTGCACAAAAACCAAACAAGAACCAAATCTGGTGTCCAAATGCCCGACAAGAACCAAACCAAACAAGAACCAAATCAGGTGTCCAAATGCCTGACAGGATAGAAGAATGTTTAGTTCTTGTGACCATTGTCATCATTTGTCCAAAATAGCAAGGAAAAACAAGTGAAGACCAAAAAGGAGAAAAAAAAACTTAAGTCACAAAGAGTGATTTTCACCTTTATTCCTGCTTCATGCATGCTTCGTTTTCCCTGTAAAACCGAAGATTAAAAGCAAAAGCTGGAATCACAAAGTATAAAAAATCATACTTTCAGTTGCAAGAGGAAAGTTGTAGACTAAACTTTAAAAACTAATGTTCTCAGATTCACATTTTCGTGACTGTTTGTTTTCCTTTGTGATCTTCAACTGGAAAGCGTAACAATAACAACAACAAATTCATATGTACCTGTGAGGGATGGACCAGCAAACTCATTAACTTGTATTCTTTCTGTGCATAAGAGCCTCCTCCACCATGACTGCGAATCAATTCTAAGGTCTGTAGATGTTCATAAGCCTGGAACATGCATCAAAATGTCTTCAACAGGTTGTGGAATTTCAAAAATGTATTATTGGTTGCCAAAAAAAAAGGCAACAAAAAAAAAGCAAACTGGAGTACAAATGCAATTGTGCCTGATATTAATTTTTCTCATTGTCTGGTAGGGTTGTAACTGTGTCCTTGACATTGGTTACTAAATAAAGTTTTTGCACAAAAACTAAGGAAAAAAAAGGTGTTAGCACTTTGAAGTCATCACATGAGATCAAATGCTGTGACTCCTTGAGTGGGGGGAAGAAAAAAGAAGGCTGCTGCTCCCAGTAAGCCCTCAACTTTAGACACAAAGGCAAAAACGGACATCCATTTCTGTTACTTGGCCATGTAAAAGCTGTAAGTTTGTGACTGGCTATACAAGCTTTTGCCATTTTAGTCACAAATAATGAGTCCAAATGCCTGACAGGATAGAAGAATGTTTAGTTCTTATGACCACTGTCATCCGTTGTCGAAAATAGCAAGGAAAAATTACATGAGCCAAGTCAATGGAAAACCAAGTGCATGAAAGTGATCATTTCGCATTGCTGTTCAGCAGTACCAACAGGGCTGTCAGAGTTCCGCGGATACGCAAAAATCCGGGATTGAGAAAGGTCCGGTCATCCGCGTTGAAATGTCAGTTTCTTTGCTATCCATCTACAGCCAGGTACATTGTATCGTGAACAGAGCTGTAATCAAGGGATTTTAAAATAACCCGTTCATCTACAAAACAGCAAGAATTTTTCAAGTCAAACGGGGCAGTTGTTTGGTTTTACATACTCATGTCATGAGAGGAAGTCATCAGCATTGGACAGAAGTCGATCGCACTTGCGTGAACAGCATTCTGCTAGGCCGCCGAAGTTCAGGGGTTGGCATCATTATCCACTGACAGCCCTGGTACCAAGAATAAAAATAAACACGTACCTTCATAACCACTGGCTTTTCATATATCTGCATCCCTGTCCTCCTGCGAGCAAACTTGAGATATTCTGTCAATTAATCCCCAGAAAGGAAAAAAAAAATTAAGAGCAATGCACTAAACAACTGCTTCATGAAGGTACACTATGTGACTTGCAAATGTCAAGAAATTAACAACCATGACGTAAATGTATAACACACAACTTCCTAATAAAGTAAACAAAAGTTACTAATGACTTATTGAAAGTTTGATCTCAGGGCCAAAAAAAGAAAAAAAAGTTGAGTTTAAGCTAGATTTGTCCCCCTATAAATGCATTCTGTTCTTGTTTACTATAGAGAACTTAATAAATAACAAAATACTGTAATCAGCTTATAAAAACAAAAAAAAAACTAAATGGCAAATGTCATTAGCTAAATGCCCAAACTTTATGAATGCTCAGTTAACTCATTGACTTCCCTAAGCCGGATTTTTTCGGCTTGAAGCCGCTGACGAAGTCGGACCCTAAGCCGGATTTTGCGGCTCGGAATTAAAAACTTAATTTACGAAGCTACCAATTGTTGCAACGAAGTATACTTTTGCGCAAGGTTGGCTTTCCTGTTCCTTTTGTGAAACGTAAACAGTGAATGGCATGTTGAAATCGATGTTTTTTATTTATTTATTTTAAAAATATTTTGTGTTGTGACATCGTGAAACATGTCGCCATATCTGTTAGATGATTTTAATCTTAATTCAAAAGGTTTGGGAGATATCTTCATGAAATTTGGAAGGTGAATTCATAATTGGATAACTGTTATTATTTCAAAAGTTGAATGGATAGGGATACACAGAAGTGGTATGAGCACACGGTAAGTTGAAAAATTAGAGGTGTGAAAATCTGTTCTTGAATTTTTCATTTCACTTTAGTGTCCTGTTTGTGTATCAAAAATGTGCTAAATCATTCTGTCAATCCTTTTATCTTGTTCTACATTCAATTTCCAACAAATTGATATGAATATTGTGTAGTCTAGCCCTAGCCACAATAAACTTGTGTATGATTTAGAAAGTCATATGCAGAATTTTGTTTGTTGCAAATTTACCTGGGGTCCAACTAAAATTCCGCAGGGGAGTCAATGTGTTAACAAGCTGAAATTTGTTATCGTGTTTTTGTTCTACTTATTCTGCAAAGAGAAATTGTTCACAATACAAATAATTTATGTCAACATGACCATATAAAACATACCGCTATAGACCATTTCAAAGTTGAAAGGCTCCCCTTCATAGATTTCTGTCAGGTGTTTCATAGCAATAATCAAACACAGTTCCAAGACCGAAATACCTGAAACGCAGTGAGGAACACATTTTTGAATCATGCAATACAAGCTGGTACAAAATTGCACACACCACATTTGGGAAGTAACTAAGCAAACTATCTCCAGCTTGTTAAATCCTGAAGTCAATTCCACAACAAATACCACTATAAAATCGGTATCGAAAATATATTTTCAAAAGCATGCTAGACAAAGAATCCTGTAAATATTTCTGCATTTCTTTTTTCTTTAATTCTGAAACTTGTGGAAAATGGCCATAAGCATGCTGACAAAAGAAATGTAATCAGTTTAGTTGCCATGACTGTAAAGTAAACAAAATATAACAGATACGTTCCTTTTCTGTACAATTTATAGTAAACAACTTATGCCTGAAATGTATAATAATTATTCAATAATTGACATTCAAGTGACAAACAATCTATGTACCTCCAATTAAATGTAAAGAATGGTCAAAAATATATTATCTCCCTACCATGTAACATGGCTGATTTTGTATCTGTTGACATAAGTTTGAATGAAGTCACCATATCACTGTGCATGATATGTGGATGTGATGAATTTACTTGGCAGACTGGGTATGTCTAGGGAAAGAAGAAAGTGAAATCATATATAATAATAGTTCGTCCATCAGGTATGATGATGACCTTAACAACACCAGAGGAATAAAGAACAGAAATTGTTGAGAATTTCAACACATGGACAATAAAGAGAACTAAAGGACACAGAGGACAGAATGGAGAGACTGTTCTTTCATGACTTATGGCTTCTCATGTGACTGATAAGTCCTATTTTTGCCCTGCAGACCCTTCCGCATAAATGACAAGAGTGCTCCGTTGGTTCAGTACCACTGGGCCTTTTCTTGCGCCGTTCTCTTTTTTTGATAGCCTGCTGGACTCTGTCAGCTTCCCATGCTTTGCTGCCTCTGGTAAGGGCCGCCCTCCAATTTGCACGATCAAGCGAGAGCTTTTCCCACTCACTCACATCAATGGCAAAGGCCTTCAGTGATTGCTTGAGAGTGTCTTTGTAACGTCTCTTTGGGGCCCCAACATTCCTCGTTCCACTGGAGAGCTCAGAGAAGAAGATTTGCTTAGGGAGTCTGGAGTCGGGCATTCTGACAACATGTCCTGCCCAACGTAGCTGAATTTTTTTCAGGTGGCAGAAGATGCTCAATTCCTTGGCACGATTGAGGACCTCAGTGTCTGGAATTTTATCCTGCCATTTGATATCCTTAGGATCTTTCTAAGGCAGGCCAGATGAAAGTGATTTAGCTTTCTGGCATGCGATTGGTACACTGTCCAGGTTTCAGCCCCATAGAGTAGGGTGGGAAGGACCACAGCATTGTACACTTTCAGCTTAGTGTCTGTGCGAATGCCGGCAACATCCCATACTCTCTTTCGAAGCCTGCCAAATGCAGAGCTGGCTTTGCTGATTCTTGAGAGAATTTCAGTATCAACACGAGCCGCGGAAGACAGTGTACTGCCAAGATAGGTGAAGTTCTCCGACACCTTCAGAAGACTGTCATGGACTTTGATATTTGGGGTCACAGGATACTTGTCGTCTGGAGTAGGCTGATGGAGCACTTCCGTCTTCTTTGTGCTTATTGTGAGGCCAAAGTTGTCACAGGCACTAGAGAACTTATCAACACAGTTTTGCATGCTATCCTCATCGTGTGCCAGAAGTGCACAATCATCAGCAAATAGTAGGTCACAGACTTGAGTACTTTTGGTTTTGGTTTTTGCCTGAAGTCTCCTGAGGTTGAATAGACTGCCATCAGTTCGGTACTTGATGCTTACCCCTTGAGGAGGAGAGCTAAAGGCTTCTTGTAGCATTGCAGAGAACATGATGCTGAACAGAGTTGGGGCTAAGACACAACCCTGTTTTACCCCATTTGTGACAGCAAAGGGCTCTGAAACACTGCCGTTGCTTTTGACTGCAGCTTGCATGCCATCATGAAACTGGCGCACTATTGTGATGAATTCGGGTGAACACCCAAACTTCGCCAAGATTTTCCAGAGGCCTTCACGACACACTGTGTCAAATGCTTTTGTGAGGTCAACAAATGTGATATACAGCGCTTTATTTTGTTCCATGCATTTTTCCTGAATCTGTCTGGCAGCAAAAATCATATCCGCCGTTCCCCTCTCTTTACAAAAGCCACATTGGCTCTCGGGAAGCAAGTCATTTGACGAGAGGTGATCAAGAAGGCGATTCAGAAGCATTCTTGCCAATATTTTGCCAGCAATTGAAAGTAGAGAGATTCCCCGATGGTTGTCACAGACTTGGCTGTCCCCTTTGTTTTTGTACAGATGGATGATTGAAGCATCTTTGAAGTCCTGTGGCAGCTTCCCTGCTTTCAACATATGATTGAACAACTCGGTCAACCTTTCAATAAGCTTTTCTCCACCGAAGGCATACACTTCAGCAGGAATTGAATCCACGCCTGGTGATTTGTTAAAGGACATCTGATTTGTGGCAGTTCGGGTCTCATTTGCTGTGAATGGCTTGGCAAGAGCTGCATTTATAGGAGTCTGAGGGAGGCGGTCAATGGACTCAGTATTTATATTTGATGGCCAATTTAGCACACCTCCGAAATGTTCTGCCCAACGCTGAATTATGGCATTCAATTCAACAATGCGTGTTGAACCATCTGACGCAAGAAGTGGCGTAGTGCCAGAGCGGGATGGTCCAAACACAGCTCGGAGGCTCTCAAAGAACTTTCTAGTGTTGTTTGTGTCGGCATATTTCTGAGTTTCTCTTACTCGCTCTTCAAGCCAGTCATTTTTCATTTTCCTCAGCTTCTTCTGGAGTACACCCTTACATGCACGCAGTGCATCAGCTTTTGCTGTGGAAGAGGGGTCACTGCAGTGAGCTTGGATGAGACTATTTTTTTCTTTGATTTCATTATCATTATCATTGAACCAGTCCTGGTGCTTGCGGACAGGAAAACCAACTGTGCTGCTGGCGCAAGAGTGTACAGTCGTATTTAGGTCAGTCCAGCTCTGTTCAATGTTCTCAGGGTCAAAAGTCACGCAATCCAATTTTGAGGAGAGTTCTGATGAGAGCTCGCTCTGTTTCTCAGCTGAGCAGAGTTTTGAAACATTTAGGCGTTTAGGTGGCGCTTTCCCTTGAGGGCGTCTATTGCGCCTCAATGTTAGTCTGAGCTTGCAAACAATGAGTCTGTGGTCAGTTCCACACTCGGCACCACACATCGCCTTTGTTACAGGGACATCCTTTCTGTCAGTCTTCCTCACAATGACATAGTCTATGAGATGCCAATGCTTTGAGCGGGGATGCATCCATGACGTTCTGTTTCTCACGGGGAGACTAAAATTTGTGTTGGTAATGAACAGGCCAAATTCAGTGCACAAAGTAAGTAAGCGCAACCCATTGTTATTGCATGAACCAACTCCATGAGGGCCCAAAACATTTGGCCACGCTGAGATTTCGGAGCCAACCCTAGCATTGAAGTCCCCCAAGAGAATCAGCTTATCAGCTGCCGGGACAGAGCATATGACAGATTCTAGATCAGAATAGAACTTGTCTTTGGCTTCATCTGGGTTTGTCATGGTGGGCGCATATGCGCTAATGAGGGTGGCTGACTGGCTTTTCCCAACTGGGATCCTGAGTGTCATTAGCCTGTCATTTATTTCAATTGGCATGGACTGAAAGTTTCTGACAAGGTCATTTTTAATTGCAAACCCAACACCATGCTGTCTCGGTTCGACTGCACCCTTGCCTTTCCAGAAGAAGGTGTATCCACCACTGAGCTCTTTGAGTTGGCCACTATCAGGGAGTCTGGCCACTATGTCCAGGTTGTACCTGCTGAGCTCAATGGCAATAAGTGCAGTGCGTCTTTCCGGGTTGTTTGAGTTGTCCTGTAGTGTGCGTATATTCCAGGCTCCTAGCCTGAGTAAGCTGAATTTCTTTTTGTTTCGACCGCAAAAAGGGATCCCCACTGGACGCGGTATACCAGTCAGGGTGATGTGAAGTGGGCTTTCTTTAGGGCACCTTTTCTAGCCCCTTCCTCAGTTGAGGTGAGCAGTGCTATCCTTAAATAAGGCTGCTCAGCTACTGTGGGTGCTGCCTCCCCACGCCTCCACTTCAATCGACGATGAAGCGACCATAGCCCACAGCCACCAACGTGTAGGTCTGTGCTAACAGCTTCCAGTCTATCCAAACCTGCTGCCACCGCACTCGCCCATCGCCGTTGGAATTTTGAGAGGAAAGAAGACGAGACAAAGATGAAAGAAGACGAGGTGAGTGTTAAGACTGGCGCAAAGAATTTGTTTTTAGTGAGAAAGAGCTGCGCAAACATCAGACTCACTCTCTCGCCTGGACACAACTTATCCAAGTGGCAAGACAGGGTCAAGACGACTGGAAATGTATCCAGGTGCAGGAGGATGCCAGAGGGACAGTCATATTGCCTGACCGGCTGCCTGTAGGCTACTCCACAGCCTCGCAGTCCCAACTGACTAGGGTGAAAGACCCAAACCAAAGAACACCAATACTGGTGGATGCTCTGTGTCACGATATCCAGGCCAGAGTGACGGTATATTGCCATCTGCCCTATCAATCAACCACTGGCCTGCTGCCGCCAGCTTCGAAGCTGCGTCTGGGAAGTTTGCTCAATTCTTCGTCTGTGATTTAGGCAAACAAGCCTATGACCACACCGCTACCGGGGGCCAATATGAAGGACTCAAGTACTGAGGGTCACATTGTGCCCTAGCATGTGGCCGTTGGGTTAGATGAAACCTCCTCCGCCCTGGCCGTTTGCATCGACAGGTGCACGCCCACTGATACCATGCTAGCGTACCAGTTCATGAAACAGGTTGTACTGGATTACATGTTACCAGTAGCAGATTTTTCTGACCTGACACCCGAAATCATATATAATACATATTGGATCAGCATGAAATCTGAAACATCACATTTCATGAAATATAATCACAGCAGGCACCAGCACTTTATTCAAAAACAGCCACCTTTTCATGTTCATTCAAGCAAATTTCATGGAAAATAATTGACTAAGTCTACACTTTAAATATGAATATGAACTGCAGACAGTGATCTACTTAATGTAGACTGCTTATCTGTTACAAAATAAAGATTACTCGTAACATCTGACAAATATATTTTTTAATTTAATCGGTAAATTATGAAACAATGCAGGATTTAATATTTGAGTAAACAGGTCTTGAACTTACCTTCCACTGGTACGAAATCAAATGTTTCATGATCGATGAAGAAGGGTTTTAACTCGATGCATAAAATTTATTTGTAGGGGTTTATAAAACTATGACATCCTCTCAAAATTTACAGACAGTATTAACTACCTCATTAACTTGGAATTTCAAATGTTCATGACAATGGAAAATTTACTAGATTTGAAATTCACAACTTTCATAAGGATAAACAGCTCTGTAAGCAATATAATATTCACCAATAATGAAATTAGTCCCCTGACATCATTTGTGAGTGAGAATTGTCTCTCCAGAATATCTCGCACTGATGTCTCCTTGAGCAGATCCTGGAACATCAATAGCATGAAAAAAAGTTATGATGCTGCCTTATCCTCACTCCCAACTGAAAAATTGCTAAATCTACTTTAAGCCTTCATGATAGTTTGATGCTTGCAGATTATACTAAATTTATAGCGGTTGATCTTCAATTGAACTTTGCAATAGCAGAAATTAGTCTGTAGAAAAAATCACACAATGACATCAATAATTTAAAAATTGATGCAAAATTATAAAATTGTTGAAGCCATTTCTCTTGTTAATGGTATGATTTCATGACCGGTGAAACTGAATAAAAGAAAAAAAAGATTAAACTTGAAACTCGCCTTTGTACCTAACATGATGATTTAAGTGAAAGTCTGAAAGATTTGTTAACTCACCTCTATACTTTGGTTCCAGTTTGCTGCAAATTCCTGGTTAGGAAAATCATCACTTAAAGACAGATAGGATTTGCACAATTCCTTGTATTGACCCAATGTCAGTTTATTGAACAGGTGCAGTTGTCGATGAGAGAATCTTGACTTCACTCTTTTTTCCAGCAGCTCCACAACATCCTAAACACCAAAGCAAAAATTACTGTTTGACAAATGACGTAGATGAAACAATATAAAATGAAATAACAATGGTTGAACAACAGGCACTATTGTTCAACCGTTGTTGTTTCATCCATCTTTCCAAAAATTGATAAAAAGCCCTGTGCTCCCTATTTTATGTCATAGGTAAAGTATCTCCTTTAAATCTTAAATCTTTGCAATTTCCTTTTCATGATCTGTCTTACTGGTACCATAATTCATTTTCTCTAAATCTTTGTAATTTCATTTTAATGCTCATGTTAAATCTGTAATGAGTCAAACAACACATGCATTATCTCAATACTGCTGCCACTCTTGGAAAGTGAGTGATGGTCACTTAAAGGGAGTACTGACCAGTCTACAGGTGACTCCAATAACACAGATGGGGGCCTGGGCTGACTGAGCTATATCAAACAGGTTATAAAGCAGTGTTTGGTTTTTGTGTTGGGCAAACAGATCGAACTCATCCAAGATGAACAAAATGGGCATACTTCCTTGGTCACCTGTATGGCAAAGAAATAACCTATGAACAACAGCACCAAACCTATCATAAATTTTTCCAGATTGGTAAATTGGACACGACAATGCAATTGGCAAAATCAGTAGAACTGAAAAAGATTCATACAAAATAATTGGTAATCTGAGTTGAACTGAAAAAGTTTGACAATGACATTTTTTCAAATCTTTTTTAACTCTCACCTTTAGCACTGACATGGGCACTTCCATCACCAACAAATCTTTTAACTCTTTGTGTGCCAATAGCCGATGAATCGGTTCTTCTACTGGTCATGTTTGTGCCAATCATTGATGTATCAGTGCACAAGAATGTCAGACTATTTTGTTTTGGGAAGAAAGAAAGTTGACTTTCTATTCATAAATGTTGCTGTTGTTAGTCTTCATTTATCTCCCCCACTATTTTCTTCCTGTGCCGGCAAAAGCGGAAAAATTCATGGCACACAAAGAGTTCAGGAAACTATATCGAAGTTGTAGGTAGTTAAAAACCTAACACTGACAGCTCTCAAAAGTCCGAACAACACTGTTTCAGTATTTCACCTGCATGTAATCTTTCTATCTAAATATTAAATTACATTTAAATAAAGCTGTAACAATAAAATTTTCGGGCAAAAAAAAACTCAATGAAGACACACACAAAATAAAAATGCTGTTTCTGCAAATTACATACCTTTCTTTAGAGCTTGAAGGAGAAATTGTAATGTTTCTGCAAATGAGCCCTGACAAAGGAGAAAGTGGTAAAGCATTTCAAAACGGGAAACACTGTATAATGCTAGCAATATTTTGTTCGGTAATCACCTGCCATCCTCCCAGACACACGCAAGTACTGAGGTATAAAATTCCATTCCCTTCACAGATGTCACCCCATAAATTTTCAGCTTCCTTGTACAATTCGTCACAACACTGACCACAATGCTTTTCTGAATAATTCTATGGTTTGACTTTGCTTTAAGTAATCTGCAAATCAACACATTTATGATAGTGCAAGAACTTATGTTTTTTGCCACATTTATGGCAATGACTTACTAACATTATTAAAAGAAATCACTGAGTTTGCCACAAAAACATAGCTTATCATGTTATCCGGTAGTTTCATTAAGCTTAAGATATGCCTTAAAAAAAATTTTAACAATAAAAATGACTCTGTATCCCCACATACATAAATAATCAGATCTGCTCTTGTCCATTTATATTCTAATGCAAAACTGATATATACACATTTTAACAGCAAACAGACTTTACTTACAAAAACTCTGTCCCCTACAGTATTCTCCAGCTGCAATTGCCTAGTGATTTCTCTGAGAGCAATTCTGTCATCTGTTTGCAATAATCCTGTAAGGGATGAAGAATACTGACAATTGTAGTAAGTTTTGTTGACAGAAGAAAATGAGTGAGCGTAATTTCAGTGAACTCTTTTGGACAGTTACAAAACAAACATTTTTTTTTAAACTGAAAAACCAATGGAATGGAAAAAGTTCACATCAACTAACTATTCTCAGGCCCCATTCCAACAGATAAATACTGCTGCTCTTAATCCATGACTACAAAACAAAAGAATAGTCAGAAATTTCTGAGGTAATCATTCACACTGATGATGAATGCAATGGGTCTCCTGCCCACACATCCTTGCATGTTCAGATATCAAAACCATACATAATGGTTATTTTTAATGACATGCCATATACATGCTTTATATATATACTTTTTTTTTTTCCAAGTACCTCACCCAAACTGGGACAAAAACAGATTACAACTACTCTGAAACTGTCGAGTATGAATAAATGTGTAACTGACATTGTAGTCATTCTCAGAAATTTGCAAAACCTTCAGTCTTCTGACAAAATGCTAATAAGTAGTTTATACACATCATATTTTGTAAACAAAGAATATCCAAGCATGTTTTATTGTTCATTCATCATGAATCACACGGATTAAAAAAAAAAAAAAAGACACATAATAATGCACAGACTTGCTTAAAAGACTAGTTTTCACTCACCATTTAGTCGCACCAACTGCAAGTTTTCCTCTACTGATCTGTCAGTGAATAGCTCCTCAACAACATTCCTCATTAACTGTGAAATGAAGTAAACTTAATGTTTTCTTTTCATTGTAAAAATTTGGAAAAATTCTGAAAGTATACTCTCTTTGTATTTTGAAATATAATGCACAAACATACTGTCAAACAACCTGTCAACTCAAGATTAATAAAATGTTGCCATTTCAAACAGACTTTTCGCTGAATGTCCTTTCAAGACTCTACAAGTACAACACTTGAGTGATAAAATAGGAGCTCTACATGTTCATATATGGAGATCCTCTGAGCCCGCGTGCATGTAGATAACCTATTGACTACTTACCATTGACTTTCCACAGCCTCTGGGTCCCACGAGAAGTAATGAGTTACTTTCACCTGTTGTAGCTGTTCTCTTGATAAGATCATGCAGTTGTCTGAAAAGTTTTAAAAAAGTAACTTTGTAAAGGAATTGGATCAAACAAACAAAAACTATTGATTCGATCAAGATTTTGAAAAGACATTTACTTTCATAACAGCTTTCCCTTTCCTCCCTGAAATATTCCGAAATATTGATGTTTAGAAAGTACAAATAAATATGTAAACTGAACCCGGTAACTCCTGCAGTATCTAAGAGGAAAACAAATTTGTGTGCAAAACTGAAAAAAATCATTTAAATACTCCCATGGTCATGAAATTAAAGTTACACTCAAGATTCAACTCAAAGAATACATGTACCATCCAGGAAGGCTTCCACATTGTGGGATGCACCTCTCTAATGTTTCCAAATAATCATCTGTGAAATCACCAAACATCCCTCCTTGGCTGGTGATAATTAGGACCAAAAAAATTTTTTTTAAAATCTAATCAAAACTTCAATATTGATATTCTATGTCCTGAATGTCCAGATCTCCAAACTAGGACTGTCTTCTTTACGTAAATTATTTTAGGAGTTAATCCAATTTGTAAAGTATACTGAAGCTACTCCTATCTACAGGTAGAATGCACATATCTGCCATTTTTAATGTCCGGACCCACGCATCACCATGGCGATTGTGGCACTGATTTTGATTTTGTTCAACGGGAGATATGTGGTCAATTCTTTCACTTCCTTTCTCTTGTTTACATGGATGGTAGGGAATCTGATCAGCTTGGATCCATCCTTTCCACCCCTGTCATAACAATCAACTACAATACAACTAGCACACATTTTAAGTGCTTACTCATATCTCAAAGTTACAAGTTACATTAATCAGCTGATCCACCAGCTGTCTTTAGTGTTGGAAGAACAAAACAAAAACACTCTGTGACATCATGTGAATTCTACCTACATGATAAATCAACATCATGACCTCCTTTCCCTCTAATGTAAAATGTGAATAATGGAAGAATGTGACCCACAATGGTGAAATAACGTAGACATGTGACAGACTTACTTTCTCTCTGCTGTATATCCACTGATCACTGGGGGATGATTTACTTGGGAGATTCGCAACCGCAATACCCTTTGTACTTCATCCACTGGATCAACTGTGCAACCTTGAGCTGAAGCATTAGATGGATTGTTGGGAGTTTTCTTTCTTGGAGATGCGCATTTTTTGGGGGATGCAGACAGCAATTGATGCTTCTGTGGAGAACTCAGGTGAGTGGGTCGCAGCAATCGTTTCTTTTCAGGTGAGCCTTCCTGCATTTGGCATTCAAATGATGATGGTGGTGCTCTTTTTGTGGGTGTTACTGTTAATGAAAGTCTCTCACGTGTACCTCTCTTTGACTTGGTTGGAGACAAAACTGATGCCTGATTATGCGTATTCATTATAGAGGCTTCTTACTTGTGATGAGATCAAACTGTGATAACGTTGTAATCAAGTCTGACTGCTGATGAAAAGAAATATGAACAAAAATAGAGTGATTCTCCTCCTCGTCTAGATCTAGATCACATATAAGTGGAAATTTACCTACGAAACTGATAAGGTTAGAACTTCTCTCAATAATCTTTAACAAGACAAGAAGGATTCACAATTTATCTGATCATATATATATGGCTGATCTGCATGTCAATCACAGACTGCCTGGAACGTGACTGTTACTCTTATTATAAGTTCTAGTCATGGCATCTTATTCCTACTAGTTTACATACATATACTGTACTGTAAACAAAGGCTGGGCAGTGTTCAATCTGCTTGTGCGTCACATCCCCATCTAAATTAACTCCCAGATTACACGCTATGGGCAAAGCACGCTGACCCTGTCAGTGACCTAATTCACGGGCAATCTTATCTGGATCAGTGTGTTTTGCCAACCTATACAGTAGTGCTGTGCACATGGTTTTTTTTGAAACACCAAGTCGGATGGGCTGGCCATGTCTTCGGAATGCCAGACAACCTCATCTTGAAGCAGCTGTTCTTCGGGGAGCAGTCCACAGCTAAGCGCTGTCATGGTGGTCAACAAAAGCGCTTTTAAGACAACCTGAAAGTCTCCCTGAAGACACTAGTAAGATATCCATAGGGCCTGGGAGTCAGCAGCCCTGGGCCGATATGCATGAAGCTGACTACACGCGTTTATCTCCTTTCCGCGTATAAAATTCCGTATAAGGTGAGGGATTCCCGAAAAAGTCGTATGCACGAAGCAGCGGTTAGCATGACTTCATTTCCAAAACCCGTATAACTTTATTGGACCTTCTCACTGCGTTTAAGTCGGCTATACGCGTTTAGTTAGTGGCTGAAGATGGCGACTTTACATATTCTTAGACTGAGACAGAGGAGACTTTTAAGACGAGACAGAGTGTTTAGGGACAAAACGCACCCTTTCGAAGTGTTTGATGATATTGAACTTTATAGAAAATTTAGATTTAGGTGACTGGATATTTTGGATATTACAAATGAAATCACGGATGTGATAACTATTGCAAATCGTAAGAACTCTCTAACTCCACTACTTCAAGTGTTGGTAACTTTACGATATTTTGCTTCTTCAAGTTTTCAAGACGTGTGTGGTGAACTTATTGGGGTAGATCAAGCTACAGTAAGTAGGGCTGTTACGCGGGTTATCAATGCTTTGTTCCTAACTGCCCATCGCCATATACGCTGGCCAAATCAGGAGGAAGCAGATGAGACAAAGAAGAAAATATTCACCCAGTACGGTTTTCCCAATGTAGTGGGCTGTGTGGACGGATCACAGATTCGCATCCAAGCTCCTCATGAACAGGAACACGAATTTGTAAACAGAAAAGGCTATCATTCAATGAATGTACAGGTAGGTTTTTAGTTTCAGTTTAGGCCTAAATTGTATGTGTGTCTGTGTCTGGTTTGTGTGTGTCTGCGTGTGTGTGTGAGAGAAAGAGAGAGAGAGAGAGGGAGAGGGAGAGGGAGAGAGAGAGAGAGAGAGAGAGAGAGGGGGGGAGAGAGGTGTCTAAATCTATTCTATTTAATTTTTTTCAGCTTATCTGCGATGCCGACCTTGTGTTCATTCACTGCATCTCTAAATGGCCCGGGAGTGTACATGATGCACGAATATTACGTGAAAGTCCTCTCTTTGAAGCATTTGAAAGTGCTCAGAAGCCACTTGATGGAATAATTCTTGGCGACAGTGCTTACATGTTACGTGACTGGCTGTTCACACTGCTTGCAAATCCAACAACAGCTAATGAGAGGGCGTATAATGCTAGGCACAGTTCGGCAAGATCAATAATTGAAAGATCAATTGGTGTTCTGAAAAGACGGTGGCATTGTTTGCGACGTCTTCGAGTACAGCCCACAAAGGCATACAAGATAATTATGGTTTGTGTTGCTCTACATAATCGTTGTCGACGCTTAAATGTCCATTCTGCAGACTCCGACAGTGATGAAAGCGATGATGAAATGACTTTCGACATTGCCTCACAGCCCAACGATAATACCTATGATCAGGAAGAATCGGCTGCTGTCAGTGCCAGACTGACTGAACGGGTCCGAAATGCTGCAGGAGCTGCTGCCAGACGTAGACTGATTGCAAACTATTTTTGAATCACTCAGAGATTGAGCACATACATATTACCTAGCATAACCTTGGGTTTTCTTCCATTGTGGTGGAGTAAAGTTTTTCCTCCGTGCTTTTGTGCTAGACTAATAAGATTTTCAGAGCATATTTATCATTGATGGAAGGGGTGGTCATTATCTTTCTAACATATGTGTATGTGTCAAAAAAGGGGGAGATGATAAATTTGGTCCTGAAACAATTGGACATAATAATAATAATAATAATAATAATGATAATAATAATAATAATAATAATCAACACCCAATACTCAAGATTAATAAAAAAACAACAATATTGTTATCAACTTTATTTCAAATTGTTAGAAACATATTTTCAAAAGATGACATGAAATCAACACAAACTAGGGTGTGCGATGTTCAAAGATGTCAAGGGTGACATTAGCTGGAGCCCAATCCTCGCCCATTTCCCTCTCTCCCTTTCTCAATTTCAAATACAAGACTGCTTGTTTAAGCTGGGCATTTGTTCTTTTGATCCCTGTAAGAAGTTTTTGTTCCTTTATCATTTCCACCTCTAGGAGTAATTTTTCTTTCTCCACTGTCAATTTGTCCATCTCTAATTGAACTTTGGCTTGATTTATTTTTGCCAACTGCAGTTCCTGAACTGCCAGTTCATCGATATTGTCTCTTTTAGATTTACTCGCAGATCCTTTTGTCTTTCTTGACTCAGTAGTAACAACCGAGTAAACATCAGTCACGTCGTCGTGCTCTTTAGATTCTGTGAGTGAAAAAGTGAAAGTACGTAAAAACTTTAATGGCAAATTTAAGGTAATAACAGGATCATCATCATCATCGTTATTATCATCATCATCATTATTATTATTATTATTATTATTATTATTATTATATACATACTGCAATGAGACATCAAATTTATATTAGACATTAAATAAAACACAAATTGAATAATATATGTGTTGGTTTCTGAATTCTTGTCTATAATAATTGTATTTCTTACCGTTATTCGTAGAAGCAGGAGACAATGGAATATCTGTGGTGTAGATAGCAGCACTGGAGGTGTCACTGGATGTGCTTGGTAGAGATACTGGAGATAGATAGATAGATAGATAAATAGATAGATAGGTAGGTAGATGAGTAAATAAATAAATAAATACATATTAGTATTGTATATCTGCTCCAATTGTTCATGCCTTGACGTGGAGGAGTGGCTTGCGTGTCCTAGTGATCCCAGGAGCTAAGCCAGCGGAGGCCTCGTGCCCCTGATAGCTTTAAGCAAGCTGGACAGGTCATGGGGGAAGGACCAGACAAGATTGAACAGACCGGCCCTCCAGGTTCGGGGGTTGGGCGTAGGGCTAACAACCCTACCCTGAAATCCTTGTTGGGGTGACCTTACTTGGAGAAACAAAAATCGTTACGGAAACAGCAACATGGAAAAACCAACGTTCTGGATGTGATGGACCTTCTGAGTACCTCGCGACTCGTATGAATGCAAGTAGTGAAAGCCGAAAGGAAACTGCTAGCAGGATGAAGGAGGAACTGAACACCACCAAAACCAAGACCAGGATTGGATACTGGAATGTTAGAACAATGTATGAATCGGGTAAGTTAGCACAAGTAACATCAGAGATGAGGCGCTACAACCTACACATCCTGGGTGTAAGTGAGAGCAGATGGACTGGATCTGGAAGGATCAAAACATCCACTGGAGAAACCGTTCTCTACTCTGGAAGAGAGGATGACCAACATCATGGAGGAGTAGCCATCATCCTAAAGAAAGGACTGGACAAATGCTTGTTGGAGTGGAAACCAGTCAATAGCAGACTGATGAGGATGAGGATGAAAGGACGACACACAAACATCACTGTCATCCAATGTTATGCACCAACCAACGAAAACGACAACACAGACAAAGACGACTTTTATGAACAACTCCAGGGGGAAATGGACATGACGCCACGGCATGATCTCATCATTGTCATGGGAGACCTCAATGCTAAGGTAGGTAAAGATGATATAAATTATGAAAGAGTAATGGGAAAACATGGAACTGGAACAAGGAATGACAATGGAGAAAGGCTTGTGGATTTTTGTGCCTTGAACAACTTAGTCATCGGAGGGACCCTTTTCACACACAGAGAAATTCACAAACTCACATGGAATTCTCCAAATGGAAGAGACAAGAACCAAATAGACCATTTGATGATCAACGGTATGTGGAGACGATCCCTTCTAGATGTGAAAGTGAAAAGAGGAGCTGACGTAGCCAGCGACCACCATCTAGTGGCAGCACTTATCAAAATTAAACTGAACAAGACCGGAATCAAGACATCAAAGCAAAGACACCTTAATATTCAGAAACTGAGAGATGCAAGTGTTAGAAATGCCTTCAACATACAAGTCAAGAACCGATTCCAGGCTCTACGAGAGTCTGATAAGAACAACCCTAATGAAAGAGGAATCGATTCAGAGTGGAAAAGAGTAACTACAGTGTACACAGAGAGCAGTGTAGCCTGCCTTGGATTTAATGAGAAAGGGAAAAGCAAGGAGTGGATCCAACAAAGAACATGGGATGTGATCGAGGAGAGGAAAGTCATGAAAAAGAAACTCCTACAAGTGAAATCGGAAAGGCTGAAAGAGAGGTACCAACATAGCTACACAGAGTTAAATAAGAAAGTGAAGAGACTAGTAAAGAAAGATAAACGAGAAGCCATGGAACAGCTAGCGGCAGATGCGGAGGAGGCAGCAGCAAGAGGAGAACAGGGTAAGCTCCACAAGATCACTAAGCGCATTTGTGGCAAGTACGGTGGAAGACCAAGTGTTCCAATCAAAGACAAGAATGGGAAACTACTGACTACAGAACGAGAACAGGATACACGCTGGACAGAGCACTTTCAGGAATTACTAAACCGGCCACCACCTGAAGATAGAATAATAATACAAGATGCTGCTGAAGACCTTGACATCAACATAGATCCACCAAAGAAAGAAGAGATAGTGGCAGCAATAAAGAGCCTAAAAAACAGCAAAGCCCCAGGAAAAGACAACTTGACTGCAGAACTGTTCAAAGCAGATCCGGATCAGTCAGCCACCATCCTTCAGCCACTGTTCACAGCTATCTGGGAAGCAGAAGCAGTACCAAAGAGCTGGAATGAAGGCAGAATAGTGAAAATACCCAAGAAAGGAGCACTCAGCGATTGCAACAACTGGCGTGGTATCACTCTCCTTTCTATACCCAGCAAAATCCTTGCCAAGATCATTGTGCAACGTATGTCAGATGCTGTGGACAAGACACTGAGAAAGGAACAGGCCGGATTCCGAAAGGGGAAAGGATGCATTGACCAGATCTTCACACTCCGAAACATCATAGAACAGTGTTCAGAATGGCAAAGGCAGCTCTATGTGAACTTCGTTGACTTCGAAAAGGCCTTCGACAGCATCCACAGAGAGAGTATATGGCGCATTCTTCGGCACTATGGGATTCCCAGCAAGCTTGTTGAACTCATCAAAAGCTTTTACAAGAACTTCAGTTGCAGTGTCGGAAACAGTGATGCATCCTTTGAAGTGAAAACTGGTGTACGGCAAGGATGTGTGATGTCAACAATTTTGTTTAACCTCGTAATCGACTGGATTATGCGGAAAACTACAGAGGATGCACCAAGAGGCATCAGATGGACACTCTTCGACAACCTAGAGGATTTGGACTTTGCGGATGACCTTGCCCTATTGTCACATAGTCACCAACACATCCAAGATAAGACGCAGAGACTACATAATTTTGGATGCAAAGTAGGCCTTCGGATTAGCCAGAAGAAGACAGAGATTATGACCCTAAATGTAGACACTCCAGCACCAGTGCAAGTAGATGACAAGAACCTCACCACGACGGACAAATTTAAATACCTTGGTAGCATTATCAGACCAGAGGGTGGCACAAAGGAGGACATCCAAAGTAGGCTGGGAAATGCAAGGGCTGTCTTTCAAAGTATGAGCAACATCTGGAAATCGACACAATACGGCATCAACACCAAGATCAGACTGTACCAAAGCTGTGTCCTATCCACACTCCTGTATGGATCAGAGTGTTGGCGAATGACAGAAGGTGACCTCGCCAAGTTGTCTTCCTTCCACACCACATGTCTTCGTAGGATTCTCCGCATCTTTTGGCCAAACAAGATTTCTAATCAGGAACTACTAAGGCGATGCAAGCAAGAAGAAATAGCCAACATCATCACGAAGAGACGATGGAGATGGCTTGGACACGTGCTGCGAAAGGAAGCAAATTCTATAACCAAAACAGCACTTCAGTGGACACCGGAGGGACGGCGCAAGCGAGGCAGACCCAAGGCAACCTGGCGGAGAACAATCGAGGCAGAGATGAAATCCTTCAATCACTCATGGGGAACTCTCGCAAAGATGGCCCAGGACAGACAGGGCTGGAGATCCTTTGTTGCTGCCCTAAGCACCAGTGGGTGCAACAGGAAATAGTAGTAGTAGTATTGTATATAAATACATATCAGCACATACATACACACACACACATATATATATAATAATAATAATAGTTCGTCCATCAGGTATGATGGTGACCGTAACAACACCAGAGGAATAAAGAACAGAAATTGTTGAGAATTTCAACACATGGACAATAAAGAGAACTAAAGGACACAGAGGACAGAATGGAGAGACTGTTCTTTCATGACTTATGGCTTCTCATGTGACTGATAAGTCCTATTTTTGCCCTGCAGACCCTTCCGCATAAATGACAAGAGTGCTCCGTTGGTTCAGTACCACTGGGCCTTTTCTTGCGCCGTTCTCTTTTTTTGATAGCCTGCTGGACTCTGTCAGCTTCCCATGCTTTGCTGCCTCTGGTAAGGGCCGCCCTCCAATTTGCACGATCAAGCGAGAGCTTTTCCCACTCACTCACATCAATGGCAAAGGCCTTCAGTGATTGCTTGAGAGTGTCTTTGTAACGTCTCTTTGGGGCCCCAACATTCCTCGTTCCATTGGAGAGCTCAGAGAAGAAGATTTGCTTAGGGAGTCTGGAGTCGGGCATTCTGACAACATGTCCTGCCCAACGTAGCTGAATTTTTTTCAGGTGGCAGAAGATGCTCAACTCCTTGGCACGATTGAGGACCTTAGTGTCTGGAATTTTATCCTGCCATTTGATCCTTAGGATCTTTCTAAGGCAGGCCAGATGAAAGTGATTTAGCTTTCTGGCATGCGATTGGTACACTGTCCAGGTTTCAGCCCCATAGAGTAGGGTGGGAAGGACCACAGCACTGTACACTTTCAGCTTAGTGTCTGTGCGAATGCCGGCGACATCCCATACTCTCTTTCGAAGCCTGCCAAATGCAGAGCTGGCTTTGCTGATTCTTGAGAGAATTTCAGTATCAACACGAGCCGCGGAAGACAGTGTACTGCCAAGATAGGTGAAGTTCTCCGACACCTTCAGAAGACTGTCATGGACTTTGATATTTGGGGTCACAGGATACTTGTCGCCTGGAGTAGGCTGATGGAGCACTTCCGTCTTCTTTGTGCTTATTGTGAGGCCAAAGTTGTCACAGGCACTAGAGAACTTATCAACACAGTTTTGCATGCTATCCTCATCGTGTGCCAGAAGTGCACAATCATCAGCAAATAGTAGGTCACAGACTTGAGTACTTTTGGTTTTGGTTTTTGCCTGAAGTCTCCTGAGGTTGAATAGACTGCCATCAGTTCGGTACTTGATGCTTACCCCTTGAGGAGGAGAGCTAAAGGCTTCTTGTAGCATTGCAGAGAACATGATGCTGAACAGAGTTGGGGCTAAGACACAACCCTGTTTTACTCCATTTGTGACAGCAAAGGGCTCTGAAACACTGCCGTTGCTTTTGACTGCAGCTTGCATGCCATCATGAAACTGGCGCACTATTGTGATGAATTCGGGTGGACACCCAAACTTCGCCAAGATTTTCCAGAGGCCTTCACGACACACTGTGTCAAATGCTTTTGTGAGGTCAACAAATGTGATATACAGCGCTTTATTTTGTTCCATGCATTTTTCCTGAATCTGTCTGGCAGCAAAAATCATATCCACCGTTCCCCTCTCTTTACGAAAGCCACATTGGCTCTCGGGAAGCAAATCATTTGACGAGAGGTGATCAAGAAGGCGATTCAGAAGCATTCTTGCCAATATTTTGCCAGCAATTGAAAGTAGAGAGATTCCCCGATGGTTGTATATATATATATATATATTATGTATATATAATAATATCAATCAATCAATCAATCAATAGGAATGTAAATTCATCATTAGCCTACATACATATTTTGGAAGGATTTCCACAGCGTGTCACCATTACTAACCCTATCATAAAAACTAAACCTAGATCTATCAGTAAACACTAGATATCTAAATTGAAAGTGGCGACATGCTATGGAAAACCTCCCCATATTTTTACAAACAGGGACAATGTTTTTTTCTAACACTATTGCACCCCAATCCTTCTCTCTCTCTCTCTCTTAGTATGTGCGGGTCTCACCTGTGGTCTGACTACCGCTACCACTCTCTCTGTCATTCACAAACACACACACGTAGACAGACGAATAGACACACGCACACATAAACCAACACAGACACACATATAAAACCGAAACTGAAACTAACCTGTAACATCAGTGGGAGTGGGAGTATAATTTTCAGCTTGAAATGTGTCGGTTCCCTCCTCTGTAAAAAAAAAAAAAGAAGAGAAATTTAAAACCAACAAAGAACTGTTACTTTCTTACCCTTTATTTTCCTTCCACCCTGTCCTCCACTACCTCATCCTCCACTCACTTAACCTCCTCATCCTTCTACTGCTGCTGCTACCACAACTGTTACTACTTCTGCTGCTCCTCCTCCCCTATTACAACAACAACAACAACAACAACCACGCTGACGACGACAACAAAAACTCTCAACCATCAATAAAACAATGTGTCTTTGAACAATAATAAATGTCTCGAAGTTGACAATAGCAACCACCATATCCATCCAGTATTTTGCAGAAATCTTTTTATGTCGAAATGGGGAGCATGTCTATGTTCCCTAGACCTACTAACCCTAAACCCTAACCCTAGGGAACATAGAGCTAGGGAACATAGGGCTGACCCCTCGAAATGAGGGGCTTTTTTGTCATACAATTTCTACTGATTCGGCAATAAGGAATTCCTCTCTATTTTTTTATTTTTTTTAATCAAGTATGAAATGCACCTACCAGCAATTCCAGAATAAAGATTTGAGGATGCTCCGATGATATTCAAAATAACATCCTCAAAAGGAACTGATGGTGGGGGAGACCCTCCCCCAGTCTTTCGTTCATCTCTTTTCCTTTGAAGGGCCGCACTCTTCATTGCACGCCATTTTTCTTTGTAGTCTTGTACGCTTCTATTTGCCACTCCTATCGCATTTATTTGGGCTGCTATTCTTGCCCAAATTTCTTTCTTCCTTTGGTTTGTTACGGTTGGACTGTGGCTTGAAAAAAGAATGGTTTGCTCTACAGAAATTTGTTCTAAAAGAACACGAATCTCACTCTCTGAAAAATTAGGTTTTCTTGGCCTCTTCGCTTCCGTCGCCATCTTGCCTATAGCCTAAACAACGCACTGTAGAGCACTGACAAAAATATTGGAGTCAAACACGTTTTCCCGATATCTAAATATAGAACATTGGACTATGCGCTGTTAGTTAAACGGACCCGTTTAGTGCTTCGTGCATACCAAGAGCGGATAAAAGATAAACGCGCATAGTGTGCGTATAGCTAACCGCAGTTAGGGACTAAACGCGTATAGACTTATACGTTTTTCCATGCATATCACCCCTGGACGCTCCACCTGGCGCGGACTGATCAGCAAAGGCGCGAAGTCAGCCGAGGAGAAATGAACAGCAGAGGCTGAAAGAAAGCGACACCAGCACAAAGAGCGAGCAGCAAGCACATCAACTGCAGCCACCCCCGACGCCTGCCTAGTGTGTGGGAAACACTTCCGTGCCCGGATTGGACTCACCAGCCATCTCCGGACACACCCAGTCTCAACCCCATCATAGAAGGGTGTCAGTGGTCCTCATCGCCTGCGATGGACGAAAATCATCATCATAACTTTAATCACACTACTCTCAAAAATGGTGTGTCTTTGAAGGAAAAAGTTGCTCAGAGTTACTTTTTCAACCGAAGATTTCGCACGGATGCAAGACGCATTCAGCACTTTCAGAGATGTCTGGGCGTGTTTGTGAAGACCTGGCGGTGCATTATGTGCCGGGAACATGTCTCACTATTGATGAACAACTTATCCATTCAGGTGAAGATGCACCTTTTTTTTTTTCACTATTTAATTACATTCAAAACCAGGGAAACAATGATCTAAAAGTCTTTTGAGACTGTGATCCAGAAACAAACTACTCATTTCGTGGAATACCTTATCTTAGGAAAGGGAGTAACATTGGGAGACAGGAAGAGGTGAAGCTAGAAAGGAAGATAGAGTACAGAGTACTCAGATTGACCTCAGACTTCACAAGGAGCGAAAGAAATATCACCTGTGACAACTCCGCAGATCTGTAATTGTGTAACTCTCTTCTAAAACAGAACATGACCTTGATAACAACCATACAAAGAAATAAAACATTTTTATCCACCCACCCCGTTTTCAAAATAAGAAACATACTGCTCTAATTTTCCAACCCAATCAAGACGACTGGCCCTCAAAATGCCATACAGCCACCCAGACTTGTTTCCTTCTTACATTTCCTCTCTCATCGTCTTCAAATATTGGGTTGCTTGGTTGCAACAAAGTAGAAGAAAGAGAAATATATGGCATGTTCATGATAGCTGATGTTATTGCCGATAACAATGATGGTGGTAGGATAATCAGAAGCCACTGTGTCACCTGACAATTAAAACCAACCTGTAACAGTGTAAGTATTATTAGATCTAGGTCTAATTGAACACAGATGTTTCATACCCATAAAAAGAAAAGGCCACCCTAAATGTCTCCATCATGATTAATAACCAAGGATGGATCTCCTGACTGTAAGGAATCTGTGTCTACAAAACTACCCATGACATACAGATAGGCCTACACTGATGATATATACAGATAGGCCTACACTGATGATACAGGTCAGTTGAAACGCGTATTTTGCTTTACACAGCACTGTCTACAAAACTACCCAGGGCGTTAGGATCAGGGGTAATAATAACGACGTACGGAATAGGTGGGGGGGGGGGGGGGGGGGGGGGAAGAGTCAGAATGATATTAAGTATCGAAGTGTTTATCCGTCGATACTGATGGATAAAATTTTCCCTAGGATTTTTTTTATCCGTCAACACAATTTCTGTATTTGCGAGTCATCTCCCCTGATTTGCACCCTTTCTCCGTCTTCCTCCCTTGTTCTGTACATGGCGACGCGATCAACGTTCATATTGGGCGAGTGTTGAAAACTATATTGAAATTGGAGAGACTTGGAATTTTATTGATTTAATGGATACACGAAGGTTCAGGTCTAAATATGGGTTTCTTGGTTTGGTCAGACTTTTCTCACAAGTAGTCAGGGTTCTCAATAGCGTAGTTGTTAGCATCTCTGCCTGTCGGTCAAATGGCAGTGGTTCAATTCTCAGCACGACAGCTTTTTTTTCTTACAAGCCTTTTTATTAGGCATCAAATTTATTTTTTTTTTAATCCAAGAACAATGACGGAAGAAATTCAGTTTTTTTTCTTTTGTATCTACCTGCCAATCGGGGGTACAGTGGTTCGATTCTCAGCGGGGTAGGGTGTTTTTTTTTCTTCTTATAGAAGTCTTTTTATCAGTAATCAATGTCTTTGGTAATTTTTTTTAATCCAATAACATTAGGAATAAATCCAGTTTGCATGTTTGTCATTCGTCAATAGTGCCGATAGTGTTGCCGGATAAACTCAAGTATCCGCCGATAATGTTGACAACAATCAGTGTCTTTGGTAATTTTTTAAAATCCAATAACATTAGGAATAAATCCAGTTTGCTTGTTTCTTTGTTGTTGTTTGTCATTCGTCAATAGTGACGATAGTGTTGCCGTGTAAACCTGGGCAGTATCCGTCGATAATGTTGACGGATAAACCTGGGCAGTATCCGTCGATAATGTTGACGGATAAACCTGGGCAGTAACCGTCGATAATGTTGACGGATAAGGGCGGCCATTAAGTATTACTTCAAAGAAAATAAATCTACTACTAACCCTATCCCCATCCTCAATCTTTCATCAAACCTGTTGGTAACCATATCCTGTCCGTTAACGTTAAGTCTATCCCTCACCTTGATATAGTCTAATATGGCAATCCTTCCTGGTTTCTACTTGAAACCTAACCATGAGCATGCAAATAGCAAACGTCTGTCTGATACAGCTAAATCAGCAGGACAGGCCTTCTGTTTAAAATGTAGCGACCTGTTTTAGTGTTTACACTAGGCTAGTACTGTACTCACAAAATTTCGTTTCATATCAATTCATTTCTTCTTTTCCCAGGCCTTTCGCGGGAAAAAAGTATCGATATCAAATACACTTGAGGAAATAGAATTTGTGAGTATACAATTTGGCTCTGTCGATACTAGTCAAATTTTCTATAAGTTTTTTAAAATCAGTTTTCAAAGAAATGAAACGGAATGGAAGCTTCAGTTTATGATAGAGCATTTCAAATATTGTAATTATGGCAATATTTTTTCGCAATGCCCATTTCACCTGTCAGCGGACGCACATACGCCCACATTTTATTCGTTCTCTTGGTGCTTACCACGGAGTCCGCACCTCGCACACCACAAATATAACTCGTCTCAAAATAATCCGCGGGGGGGGGGGAAGGGGGGGTTCCTACGTATTTCTAAAATGATTCCTTCTAGCTGACTGCATTCTTGCATCCCTATGTCAACTAATTTGTCCGACAAAACAATACATTTTTTTGTGCATTTTTTACTAAAGAAATACATTTTTTTTCTTCAAGATGTAAATATCGATAACTGTTTAAAACTACAATCTATGGGTTCCTACGACAAACAGAGGCAAACACATTTTTCCCTGGGCCTGATCCGAGTTCAAATTCATTTATTCATTTTGGTTGTTTTGTTTAAATTCAAAATGCTTTCAATTTTTGCAATTTCTTTTAATCCCGCAGGGAACATTTTAGTGATCAAAAGTTATACTTTCTTTTTTTTTTTTTCTTGTTACTTTATGAGAAGCCCCGCTGCTATACTCAACTCGCTCCCCCCCCCCCCCCCCAGTTTTTCTGTGATGTAAACAAAAAACGTTCTGGTGGGTTATTACGAATGTCGACTGAGGTCGGATACTTATCGTGAACTTGATTCCACCCAAACGCCAAACACCGATTACAGCCGTTCTGCGCGAATCGCGAGAAATCTATAGGCCTAGGGCCTAGTATTTCCAGAGTAAGAAGTGATTTCTGTGGCCTAACCGATATAAATAGTGATCTTCGAAAAATTTATCTAACATGTTAGGCTGCAGGCACAATAATGATTCCAATAAAATTCAATCTCTTAGTCTGGCTGCCATCTCGTAAAACCCCGACTAGGTCCAAAAACCCAAAACCAAACATTGTTAGAAATGCCAGTCTTCAGCAGTTGTGAAATTTTCCTATTGAGATATAATTTTTTTTATCAAAAAAGAAAAAAAAAAGACACGGTTGATAACTGAACAACAAGATTGCTTTGAAGAGACTTCGAAAAAAATAAGTGCGCTTGTCCTGAATTTCAAGTACACCTTTGAAACCTTTCAGACCAACATTGTGAAAACGTACAATAAAAACTCTGCTTACGAAAAGCCTAGCCGGCAGCAAGCACAACCCGGATGTGAAGGTATCTAATCAAAATAATCATGTAAATCAACTGTTTACAGGCTAATCTGGTAAGTGGAGATTATAAAATGTGTGAGCATATAAATGCATGATGGCTTTTGGAGGTAAAACGATTTCTTGCATTTAAGGGCTTGTCACCCGGTGCGCTTGTACTGACGCCCAGTCCTTCCACACAGCATAATATTCAAGACAAATATTGCCTAAATAAAACAGCATAGAATCTAGGCCAAGATCTAGACTTTCTAGATCTAGATCTAGATCTAGATATCTACAATACATCAATTTTAGCCGACGGGTTACGTACATATATTTCTTCCTGGTCAGCAGACAGTCTTCAAATCCAGAATGATCTGTCATTGATTAGACAAAACTGAGATTTCATATAGATTCTAGATCTAGGCCTACTTTATGGTGATATTCATAACTCAAAATTGAAAAACTGCGACTTCGGTTGAGGTTAGTGAGGCTCGCTCACATATAATTTAATCGCAGGCCACACTTTGGTAACATTGTTCGTGCATATTATAGGTTTCTTGTATGTATTTGGAAAACAGGAGGACTTCCGAATGCGTTCCATAACTCGACAAGTGCATAGACATTGTCAGATTGATATATGTAACGACGTGAGGGTCTAGTCAGTTTGTATCATCGAGGCCGTAGGCCGATGTTCGTCTGGGCAGTAGTTAGATTGACATATCAGGGAAAGCCGCCGGGGTAGCTATGTACTGTTTTCACTCGGGCTATGGAACGCATTCGGAAGTCCTTCCTGGAAAACTGTTATTGATAGTATTAATAATACCAACATTGTCTAACCCTTAACCTGAAAACAGCAGAATAAATCAATCAGAGTTGTTTTTTGTTTTCAAGTGTCAAATCTTCCTGCCACCACAGTGCTCTGAAAAGTAGTAGAAACCAAGTCTTACGTCACAAAATGATGGTATACTTTTTAAGTCTGTACCAGTTTCAGATCATTAGAAGAAAGTATTTGGTTATCTCCAGAAAACACATTAACGCCTTGTACTAGTAGGGCAAGAGTGACAAAAGATGTTATAATGACCAAACTAGACAAAGAAATTATATTACTTACCCAGTCCCCAGTCCCATTAACCTGTAATCAAACCGGCTCTAATTCTTAGTTCTGTCTGTAAACCTAACCCTCTATCAAGATAACCAGACGTGGCAATCCTCTCTATTGGCTCTACTCTTAGCGCGACTGAGATCATATTTCAAGATTGGAGGGAAGGCATTAGAATGGATTAAATCTTATCTAACTGACCGATCACAATCAGTTCTCATTCATTCCTCAACATCTGGAAGGGGTGCAATAACATCACCATCAGCACCACTTATCTATGGGGTGCCTCAAGGCTCTGTCTTAGGGCCCATTTTGTTCATCATGTACACATCACCCCTATCAGACATTGTCAGCAGTCATGGATTGGATTATCACCTGTACGCTGATGACACCCAAGTGTACATTCCCATCTGCCAAGGTGATGAGCAACAACGGATCCAGGCCATCGAGAACTGCTTACAGGATGTCAAGCAACGGATGTTTGACAATAAACTCAAACTCAATGACAGCAAAACTGAGATAATTTTACTTGGAGCAAAAAATTATAGATCTAATGTGAAAATTGATAACTTAAATCTTGACGGTACTACCATCAACGTAACATCTGGAGCCATTAAGAACCTTGGCGTCTATTTCGACTCAGACCTGTCCATGAAAACCTATGTTACAAAACTTTGCCAAACAATGCACTTTCACTTGCGGAATATCAGTAAGATCAGAAAATGTATTGATGAAGAGACCGCAAAGATTCTGGTCCAGGCATTTATTGTCAGTCATCTAGATTATTGCATCTCTTTGCTCATTGGTATCCCTGAGGCAACTATTTATAGATTACAAAAGATCCAGAACAAGGCTGCTAGACTTGTTACTTTATCAAAAACATCAGAACATATTCAACCAGTTCTTCAAAACCTTCATTGGTTGCCTGTTAGAGAGCGTATTCGATTTAAGATTTTATGCATTGTGTTTAAATGCCTCAATCAAAGCTCACCAGAATATCTTGCAGAGCTCATTGAAAAATACATCCCACCCAAAAAATTGAGATCAGCAGAAGCTTATTTATTAGTAGTGCCCAGATCAAGAACAATCATAGGAGAAAGAGCTTTTTCAGTGTGTGCACCTAAAATGTGGAATGACTTGACTGATCATGTGAAACATTCAAACAGCTTGATCCAATTCAAAAGAAAACTTAAAACAGCGTTGTTTACAAAAGCGTATACGCAGGATATGTAACATTCTTGAGACAGTGATTAGGTATAGGTTGATGAAAATGTGTGTGTGTGACTGAGAGAACTGTTAAGCGCTTTAGAGCACTCTTCTGTGGAATCAGGCGCTATAGAAATGACTTATTATTATTATTATTATTAGCTGAGAATAAGTACGGCTAACATATTAGATATTTACATAGTCAGTCACTTTATTTGTTTTGAGTCAGGCTGTTTTACTTCTTAGCATTAGATATGGATTTATTTATATATAGAATGATAATCCAAATTAACCTTTATCATTAGGGAAAGTTTCAAAACACAGCTAGATGTAGTACTAAGTGTGATTCTCAGAAAACAAGAGGAAGCAATGTAAGAATACTTTCCTGATATGCATTGCAGAGCCAAATCGAACAAACCCAGACCTTCCCCTTCCAATGAAGTAAGCCTCATTGCCTGGCAAAGAACGAAATAATTAACACCAACGTTGATCATGGACCAAGAAGTAGAAGAAGTGTCCTTCTTGCCAGGTATGGATTTGTTTTCTTGTTATAGTTATTTCAGACAGCATGTTTTTTTGAAATCATTTCAACAGAAACGTGCTCATCATCCAAATTTTGAAATTAAAACTCCACTACATTTGTGTTTTTCATGTTATTTTCTAAAAAATATAGTAATGCCATAGGGAAGAACAGTTATGATTTATAATACTATCACACAATATCATACTTTGCACATTTGATTGACTCATGTTCATACATATTGGCATGACGAAGACATTCTTAGTTTTGGAGCTACAGACATTCAGGTTTTAAAATATTGTTTTGGGTAGGTTCTTAAAAAATTGCAATGTTTATAAAAAGAAACAATTCCATTTTTTTCATTTAAAAAAAACAGCCTCAATTATCTCCCTTTGAATCACATTTTTCTTATCGTTCTATCCTCCCTTCTGTAGTAATTTTTCCACAGTGTCTCCCTTCAGCTTGGAGCTGCACACTGTTGTCTCAGTTTGACCGTTCTTGCCCATTGTCCGCTTGCTTGCACAGCACAATTATTATCATTATTATTATTTTTTTAAGCAAACATCAAAACCTCCTCTCCAACACACACACACCCTCCTTTTCTTTCCCCGAATTCCAGTCAAAATCATACCCAACACCATTGTACTAGAGACTAAGCATGTACCCCCTCCTAAAAGTAGATGCCAGGTATTTTTCAGGTCAGCGCTTCCTCGAATATGAACAGCAATTGGCACATAAATCTTTGGTCATGTGTAAGTCATATTTCCAAACAGAAATCAATAAATCTAGTATCCTAAGTTTTTACAACCTGTCGTCACTGACACCAGCGGGTGTTGTGAACATTAGGTGGAATAGACACTACTGTTTTCGGGAGGCATCAGGGGCAGTGTTACATTTATAGTGATTGTTTTTGCCGTTCAATGGGCAAGGCTTCACGACATTACTTGGCATCTTAAAAGAATTTTCCGATGAGGCGCTTCGAGCCGTGAGTTGGTTTTTTGCACTTTTCCAAACATTCTCTTCAGCTGAACCAGGCGGTCATTCTCAGGACTTTCCTTTTTCTGTCCTGGGACATTTTTGCAGCTCTTATGATAGTTCCACAATTTTTATAGTTTTTGATAAGATGTTTGAAGAGAGAAAATGGGAAACAAAGAGGTTGTCTCAGGGGCTGGGGAGAGAAACATATTGTCACCAACTGAATTTGAACCGTTGCCCATTTCCAAAGATCTCCAGAACTGACACACATTCCCATCAGCAACCCTACGGAAATCCAACGCGTAAGATTGATGACAAGTTTGCACCTAGGAATGGTGTTGTTCCAGTGTAGATCTGTCAGTTGCGACAACATGCTGACGTTGAGGGAACCAGTCCCTATGGTAATCCTGCCAATCCTGTGGAAATCTACGTCATATTGACATAGGATTGTTGGCTGGGTTATGGTCAGCCAGACCAGTCCTGGGAAAAGGATGACATATATATTATATACACTGTCTGTACCTGTTCTGCTTTATGGATACCACTCTGAGTCACCTGGGCGGTCCAGCCAATTTTTTAAAAAAAAAGTGTGTGGTTGGGGGGGGAGGGGGGGGGCGTTATTTCATTTTCCATCAACTGTGCATAGTCTAGCTGGGACACTTCAACCAACCAAAGTTACTAGAATTAGAAACAAAAGTATCTGTGCTCAACCAGGGAAATTGGGATCTGTTTGAATCAAACAATATGTAGCCTACGGATCAGCAGTCTCACATCCGCTCCCCCACACATATTGCACAAATATGATACTCACTTGCATTGTTTTTAACGCAGTTTTTAGTTGAGCATAGGATACATGCGTGTGAGCAATATAACTGCAAATTGGTGTCTATGCTTGGGTACTTACGTGAGATATTATAAAGTAGCACACACGATCACTAGAAGACCTGAGTGTATTTGCAGCATGCTCTCTTTTCTCTCTACACACCTCGCTGATCGTCTATGTGTCGCACCGAGGGGGTGGGGGATGGGACTGATTCCAGACCATTATCAAATGTTTAGTTTCTTTTATTATCTTTCTTTTGCCGTTTATTTTATTGTTTCAATGTTGTCTTTATCGAGGGGCATTGCGAAATATAAACATTTTTGTTTTGGCCACTTTTTAACCTTAAGCGATTTTACAGCTCAACTTAAAATGTATGTAGCCTGCTTGGAAAAAAAAAGAGAGCCTCGTACAGTCGCTCCAGCCACCTGCCCCCAAATTCCCCCCCCCCCCCCCCTCGGAAATCTCGACTGCAGGACACGTATTTTTGGCATCTTCGGTCGTGGAGACTATTTATTGTGTTGGGTCGTGGAGGTAGCAAAGGGAAGGAGGGAGGGGGTTGTTTTTGTGATGACAAAGACAACAGTGCCAGTTGGCGTGCAGGCCACATCCGCTATGAGGCTAATTTATGTTTCAGTGCAAATTGGTGGTAATTTGGGGTCGGCTGTGGGCGTGTTGGTGGTGTGTACAGAGGCCGACTCCAGGCCCCGCGACCTTACACTCCAGTTTGTATGCATCGAGAGAGGGGTGTAGAGGGGAGATTGAGCGAGAGAGAGACGGGGGGGAGGGGGGGGGGGAGTAGGGAGAGATGTAAAGGGGAGAGAGGCGAAAGCGAAAGAAAGAGAGAGAGAAGGGTGGGGGGGTTTGTGGAGAGGGAGAAAAAAAAAAGGGGGTCTGTAGAGAGAGAGAGAGAGAGATAGACGGAGGGAGGTGGAAGCGTAAAGTTCTATCGTGTTTGTTGGCTTCTTAACGTCATGAAAGAAAACTACGCTATGAAAAATTGTTGGAGGCAAAGAAACAAGTTTTAGAATATGAATTGAGTCAAAAGCGAACCAACCTGTAGTTAAATAGTTGATGATATAGGGGCGATGTCATTGACACGAATGGAAAGTATAGGGGTGGAGAGCAGAAAGTGGGTGACAAATGGAGAGCGAGTTGGCTTTTTCATACTGGTCCACGCTGACGTGGAGATTTCTTGTTTTTGTCTTCCTTTGCGGCGCTCTTTTGAAATCATCTTGGCCGAAGCTGTAAGCAACCAATAAGAATATTTATTTGGCACAGTATTGAAAGCATTGGGAATGATAATGTATTCTATACTAGAGCTTTTATTACAGCTATTTTGTTAAATAAGAGTCATTTCCATGCGTGGCCAGGCCGGGAAGCTGAGTTACCATTTAATAGGCCTAGTTAAATTGGCTAGGGAAGTTAGCAGAATAGTACCAGTTTGCAGTCCAGTTCCAACTGCTGAGTTTGGCGGGCGTTGTTTGTGACGTGCAAATTCTGGCTGCTGCAGGTAAGATTCATCTTTTTTTTTTTTTTTCTGAAAGACCTGGCTGAAACTTAGGTGAAAAGATAATTTTTGCTGTCTGGTCCGAAAGTTCATTAGACGCTGTTCCTGGAGAAGAACGCTGACAGTGGTAGAAATGGGGTAAACACGGACTACATGTGCTGTGTTTTTGAAGGTCTCCTATACTAAAGGCTTTTTTGTGTCTTCTGCTTCTTTGAAATGAGATTCGGTCTACTGCGTCGGCTCTTTGCTGCATAATTATTTAAGCGTAATATCTTTTCTGAGTATTCTTTACAAAATCTGCCATAAGCACCTCTCAAATTCTCAGGATAGGCACTGAAATAATGCAGTCATGCAAACACGTTATGCAAGATTTCATGCTTATACTGTATGTAAAAGTAGTTTCGTATGGCGAAAAGGATACACTCAGAGAAAGTTCTGGTAACCCTTAATACTGTCATAAGACAATTAAATTGGCAGTTTTGTTGTTTATCCTTGGGCTGTCAGAGCTACAAAATCAACTTTCAGAGCTGTATGCTTTGCCGGGTTTCTAAATGAAAAATAACCTCAGATGCTAAATTTGTTGGATAAAGACGCAGTTCAAACACCCTTAGTGTGGAAAAGTAACCCTTTCCTGACAGTAACAGGTTTAGCATGACTTTCCAACCGAAGTTAAAGTAAAGAAAGCAAACTGAAATTGTATTTTATTTGGATGATGTTGAGCGATATCTGTATTGCGACAGTAGATCATGTTCTATTATGAAGCGCGTGGCAGGATAACATTTTTTTAGGTTAGTCTAATTACCGTGTTGCAGACAAAATATACAAAAAATATATAAAAAAAATACAAAAGCGCACGATTTTTATGGTCTCGATGTCACTGTGAAGAGAATTGTATCAGAGGATATGGTATGTAAAACGTCACACTACAATACAGTGTATTGTCCTGTTCGACACTCATGTTTGAAAAGGTATCCTTGTCGTAAGCTGTTCTGTCATCCCCATAACAGAGATGATCCTGTCCAGAAAATCTTTACCAGTGTAAAATTAACTTTATTTATATTACAGATATTGAGAATTAAGTTTTGAACGAAATTTAAATTACAAACAGGAGTACTTCATGATAAATAACAAGAAAGACAAAAAAAAAGTAGTTACCGCATTATTGTTAAAGGATTTACTTTGGATGAGTAGTACATTGTGTCCCAAGTTTGATGAGTCAGAACCATTACTTATTCACAAGACGTGGAAAAGTGCCGCCCCCCCCCCGCCCCCACCCCCTTTGGACTGCCGACGAGTAAATGCCTGAAAAACATGGCGAGAAATAATTGTTTCCCATGTTGGACTTCACCTAGAGGGGTGATTCGAACCTGGAGCGTCTGGCACACGGTGCAAACGTGCCTCTTGACCACTATGCCAGCTTGAATGATGTCATTAAAACCGAGAGAGCAAAAGATCCTGATTTACCGTCGGTTTCAGCCAAGGACTTTTACACAGCAAAAGCTGTGTTTTAATGTATACGGAAACGTTAAAAACCCGTCAAATAGTGAAATAGGAAGAAGATTTTCATGGCCGTTTCCGTACACATGAAACACTCCTTCTTTTTATTACTTGATGGATTTTTTTACATTTCCGCTGCCATATCCGTTTCCGTACATATGAAAACCCAGTTTAATTCAGTAAAACTTTTAAAAGAGAAATCTCATAACCAAAAGGCACATTCAGCTGAAAAGCTGTGTCTTCTTTTGGCGATATGCCCACGTAAACAAGCACGCTAAGTTACATCTGTCTAGCAATTTTCATAGCTTTTCGATCAGTTGTTTCGGAATCTTTTCGCTGAACATATGCATGGATCTACTCCAGTTTGAGTATAGATGCTGGTATAGATCTTGCCACATGTGTTCGTTCCCTTTGTATTGGGAGGGGAGATAAAAAAAAAAAACAACAACGCGCCACTCTGGTTATTGGTCGGAATTTGGCATTCCGGGGCAACCAATATCGAAGTTATTAATGTTTGCAGAGCTGCCAACTCTCTCTTATTTTACAAGACAGGTCCCCCGTCCGGAGGGATATGAGAATTTTTTGTTCTTTTAACAAAACAAGAAAGTGTTGTCAGTTGAGGATATAGGCCAATTCAGTGAGGCGCAAGACAGTGATGGCAGTATGAACATTGTACTGATGTACACACAGTGTACGTTTTGTGAAGTGTACAAAGATGTTTCGCGGTTTGTTGTCCTTTCTGTATAAATTTCCTTTCTGAATGACAGTTTCAGTTTGCATTTACAGGGCTGGGTTTATGTTCATACTATGTGCTCATTGAGGTGTTCATTATTGAAACGTTCATATAGTTGGCAGGACTGTGTGTGCGAAGTATCGACCGGATCGAGGAGCTGTTGCAATGAATTTGATTGTCATAATAGATCTATTATCTTGCTGATACTGACTCCGTGATAAGCGTTTATTGCTGGGTGTAGCAACAGGTGTACACTGAGGAGGTGAGCAGCTGGTCTATGCGAGCACTGTAAAGTTGTTGCAGGTTTTGGGACGCACATCTGGTGGAGCTCTGGTGTTAACAGTAACACGTTATCTGCTCGTGTGAAAAAAGAACCAACAACGACAAAAAAAACCCAACAAAACAACGAGGATGATGCATATGATGATGTTACCAAAAAAAACCAACAAAAAGCAACCAAACTAACATGCATAAATTTGCCTTTTATTGTTGCTGTTTAAACGTTATTTCACAGCAATCTGTTGACAAACTTATGAATTCATGGATTTTTTATTTATCCGTGTATGTGTGCATTTCAATTGGTTGGGGGTGGGGGGCCCCGGGGGGGGGGGGGGTTAATTTAGTTGGGTAAAACACGACTATGTATGTCGGCAACTTCCCATTTATGTTGCAGTGAAAACGTGAAACAGTTCAACAGTCAGCTCTCGGTTGTCGATTTTATTCTATTGTCGATATCATTTCGTACATTATTGCCAGTTGGTGCAGATTAATACAGAGGTTGGCCGAGACGCAATTTCAGGATGCTCAGATCACGCGCTAGCAAATGCAGCAAGGAGAGCAGTTCTAATAGCATTTAGATTTGCTCGTCCCTTGGGAACACGGAGTTGATGTTGTAACCATTTTCTGAAGTCTTGACCAGAATGAACAGAGCGGCTCATTAAATTTTATACAAAGTGTTCAGTTTAAACAGCTGATTTGAATCTCGCAGACCGGCACCTGCGTAACGATTTCGTGATCAGGGCTGCATTTTTAAAGGGCAATACTTATTTTCCTTTTGAATGTTTGTATACACGTGTGGATTCTGAAGAGATCATTATTTTCACTGTGACGTGGCGCATGACGAACATCTTTGCCATCGAGTGTGAAATAAAATGTGTAGAAATGTATATTTTGTACTTTTTCAAAGCGGGACTTCAAATAATGATATTTAAAAAATATGTTTTTACCTGTAAGGCGTGTTTGATGTGTTTCTCTGGCAATGGCTGTGAAGTCTTTGCGTCTGTTCCGTCAAAGTGTGAACGATATCCCCATCAAGCGATCACGACAAGACCGACACATTTGTGTCCCTATGCCAAAAAAGCGACGAATATGACACAATTCTTTCGCTTCGGACCGTTTTTTTTTAACCTTACGCTTCCGCACAAATCACCACAATTGATTAATAATCGCTGAGAGAAGGACGGAAGCTGCGGAGAATAGAAAGGCAAGAGTGATCGAGTGGCCAGAAACTTTCCTATAAATAACAAGAAAAGCCACGGGGCCAGCTGTCCTATTGGAAGCACTTTCATATCTGGAATATTTTTCCAACTAATGTATGATCTGGCACCAGTTCTGATTCATTCTTCTGTGTTGCTCATCAGAAATGGTCCGTCAACCACATCTGTAAGAGCTGTTGGTGAATACATAATGTGTTCACTTGTGTTTCGTTCATTTGTGAACTTCTGTGATGGTCAGTGTGGTCGTAGTGGACAGCACTGATTTTTAGTACTATTTCAAAATCATTACTCAGCAGGGAGCGATTGCTTATCTTATACGGGCTCTTTTAATCCAACAAAATCACATTTAATCATGGATTGTGATGTATGCAAAGGGCAAAAGCTGCATAACTGAGTAAACAGAATGGAGTCTTTTTAGACTCCCTTTTCCCCCAAAAGTTACCCGGTCACGATTGCTATCACCTCGTTTCATAAATCTAGACATGTTTAGCTTTCCAAAAATCCATGTGGCAATTAATTTTGCCCACGTGAGGGGACCTGTCTGGTCCCTTTTGCCCCACCCAGCTGATACACTGCTTGTCGTGAACAGCAATAGGTCACAGTCTAATGGCTTGGCGGCTTTAAAGTTTACAGGACATCAGTCATACATTCGCCGAGGTTATATAAAATGCCAATAAAAAAAAAAAAGAACCAAAACATTCAATTTTCTTGACCAAAATCTAGTTTGAGAATAACTCTATCAGTCCTGAAATTTTCGTCCTTGTACGGTCCGCGACAATGGAAGAGTTTGCGGAGAACGCATCGCGCGCGGTTGTGTGTAAATATGATATTTAAATTTGTATTCTTCTGGGGTTTTTCCTCTTCTTTTTTTTTAAATTTTAAGCATGGGTTTGACGGAAATGGGTCATCAAACCTCAACCTCGCGAGAAAAATAAGTTTTTTGTTTTTTTATTTCAATTTGATGACGAATAACCCAGTGCAGCTGGGACACTTATCATTTCCTTTTTTTTTTGAGGGGTGCAGTGAAGCGATTCTATTTGAGTGAAATGTTTCGTGACAAAGAGAGCCCGACTTGAGCTTTCTTGATAGTCTCATCGTGTCTTGGTTACATTTTCACGAAGATGTGTGTAGTGGAGGAGGCCGGTATTTGTTCTGCCTATCTTTAACGATCTTTATTTGGAACTGAAACACTGTTCATCAGCAAAGTTGGCAGGGTTGATGGAAAATCACTGAGAACTCCACAGATTTATTTACCTACCTGAAAACAACAACAACAACAAACAAACAAAACGAAAACACTGGATATAGAACGAGCATGATGTCTATGGAAACAAGCCTTATAGAAGGTAAGCAGTAAAAGCAAGAGAGTTCCAAATCTGTTGCTGTATAACTCAATGTATATTTTTTTGACAGAAAAGTTTGTGGCTAAAACTGCAGCAGCCATGATTTATTTCATGATTGAACATTTTTTCTGGCCAGTGTTTTTGCTTTTGGTTTTTAATTTTATGAACTCTTTCCATCCAGTCAGCTGTTGGCAACTTTTGAGCTTGTTAACACCAGCATGATGGTTTGCCAATGGTCGCCCCTGGTACTGCCATCAACGGTTGCCACCTTTTGAACTTGTTAACCGCAATATGATGGCTTGGGTCTCCCCCTGCTTTATTCCATTTTCACTTTTTACGAAAAAAGTGAGATAACAAAGTGTATTCTATAATTCCAAGGAAATCCAAGAAGGAATCTCATCTCATCTCTGGAAGTAGAGTTTAGTGCGGGCCTTTTATTTCCCGTTACATTTTTAATTCGGGCCTTTTGGCGTTAGATTTTTTAATAGGGGCCTTTTCCTGTGAGACCTTTAACTTCATTTGTATTTGGTCTTACCTGTAGACATCTGAAGGCTGAAAGCTAGCCCAAAGAGAGATAATGAAAAAACCGCGAGAGGCGCAAAGCAGCCGTTATCGTGCCGACGCTCCGTTAAACCCAAACTCAAACTCATACTCGAAGTATTAAAAAGTTGTACCAACACTTTGTAAAGTTTAAGTACACAATTTTGCAAGCGATTTTTTTGTTTTGTTTTGTTTCGGAACGCATTGGCACGGAGATGAAATGAGGCGGTATTAAAGCAGTGTGTTGTATTGTTGGGATGACTGCTGATATCACAGTAGTTGTGGCTCATGTCTGGAGTTATCCTGCTTAATTCCAGCCTCACAACAGTTTTGTAAATTCAATTTTTAAAAAAAAAGGAAGAAAAAGGAATAACACTGCTTGTCACGATTCAGGATAAGTTAAACAAAGAAAGATACAGATTAAGACCGTCGTTTTTGTTCTCTGCAATTCGCCCCAACAAGACATTAATAGCTAGATGCGTGTCATATTTTAGTAAGGTTCCTTACCATGTTACTTCATGTTATGTCCATGTTATTGACATGCTATGTATATTTAATGGTGCGTTAAACGTGTGTACCCTGTATATATGCTCTGAAACGCTCTGTGACAGAGAACTTCCCTCATGGGATAATAATGTTATTTATCTCAAACGTGCCACCCGTAGTGCCTGAAATGCTTGTGATACGGAAGTTGGAATGCTGAAATCACTAAATTGAGAGTATTGCATTTCTCTGTCGGTGTTAGTTGCAACGGCACCCTATGAAACTCTGGAGCGAAAGTGGGTAGAGCAGATGATTCAACGTGCTTGTCTGGGCAGACCTGCTTTTAGTAAAAGAAAAAGTGGCTGTTGCGACAAAATAGCTGATCCAGAACAGACTATGTACACCACGAATATGGCGTATATTCACGCCGCTGAACATCGCACGTCATCAGCAGTTTACGAGGTTGAAACATATTTCCCATTTACACCTCATTCGTGAACCGCTGGTATGGAAACAGATGGTCTCATGATGTTACAGTAATGCCACATTGATTGGTCCCCGACAGCCGTTTATCCCCTGGCGTGCATTAACTGGTTGAACGTAAAATTAACGATTTCCGTGCTATGTTAGGACTTTTCAGTCACGCCGTGTTGGTTATATTTACATTGAATGACGCAAAATTTTTCAAAGGGATTCAGATGCACTTATCTTTTATTGTGCTCGTACATAATATTGTGTATATCTTATTAACCAACAGTCTGCCGGTAATTTTCTGGAGGAAAATACGGTTTGGCCAGAAGTTTGTGTCTCTGTTATTCAGAGAAGAATAATCAGTGGCGTCTGATTTTCATTAGTTCCTTCAACATTTTGTATTCAGACGATATACAGTCTTGTTTGTCTGGAATGTTTGGATTTGGTGAACAAATCTGGGTTGTTTCCAAACTTTATTACGTCCAAAATTAAAACTATTTGATTGCCTTAAAATATTCTCTCTCTAGAGTTTGGGTTTGGAGAAAGCACGTCAATGCGATAAATGTCACATTGTGCTAGGAAAAAGCAAGAAGATAGAATATAACAGACCCCTATGACGGGGGAACCCAACTAGAAGTGCCCACAACCACCCTCATGTCTCAGAAGGGCATTGACTTCAGATACATGTTGAAAGCAACATTTATTTGTTATGTTGACAAACACGCAGTAAAGCCAATCTCCTGTTTACAGATGGCCGCATTTCAATCGATCTGATGTCGGGTTCGAGATTGGTCAAGGGTTCAGGTTTACGTGTGGACATCTAAATGCCCAGATTGAATTGATTTCCATAAATATGGTCCTGAGAAATGGTCATTTTAGGAGAGTGGAGGGGTAAAGGTTTTTCAGTGAGAATAGTGAGAAATGTAATCCATGCTGGGAAAGGGCAACATTTTATTTGACGTGCCGTCTGTATTTGGTACTAGTTTAGAGATAGAATGTGGTAAACATAGTGTAAAAGTTTAAATTAGAGGAGTTGTGATTTGCGCCATTGGCTTTTGTCAGAGCAGGGAATTTTTTTGAAAGTTTTAGGGTTTGGGCTAGGATTGAGGCATGCATAATGTTTAACTGTTTGGCTGCAACAGCCTTTTCATTGGTGACTTGGCCTCAATAACTTTTTTGGAAATTGGCCAAGAGTCATGACAAAAATCCTTTTATGGGTGTTTTGGCTACATGGCCTGGTCAGCCACTACAAGTACCACGTTTTCGAAGTGACATTTCGGAGTCGAGTGACTTTTAGTAGTCATCGGTAGCTGATTTTATAGGACATGTTGGTCAATATCTATCAGCATAAAATAATATGTGAAGGATTCATAATATGATAGTATGATGGTATAGTGCGTCTAATTTTCTCTTCCATGTTCCTAGACAAGAGCTTAGTTCTAGTTAGTGTAGGCGTATGTTGCAATTGGGCTGCACGTTAATCGGCCACTGTTATTTTTGGGGTACAGTATTTGATTATGAGTTGTTCACTGGCGTATAAGAATAGTTTTCTTCCAATATGGGGCGCAAATGCTTTGAAGCTGGTGGCGCGATGGCGCACTGGGTCCAATCTGTTTTGCATCTACAGTGCAGTGAGGTATCCCCAAAAACCTTGAAAGGTCCAGAATGGTTGTCAACGTGCAGATGCGCCGCTGAACTAAAATTCAGTGTGCGAGGTCTCTTTTTATCCTTGTCGACTCAGGACAGTTTGGACCCGTCCGAACCAGTGAGACAGACTTGTTCGGTGTCTTCAGTGTGCGAGGTCCTGTTCAACTACACAGATCACATCTTATACTAGAACTCAGACAAAACGGACTTGCGCTACCAGTTTGTACAGTTGTCGTGTAGACCGTCGTCAGATGATTAACAATGTGAAAGTGGATAGAGCTTTCAAAGGAACCTCGGTGATCTCATAGTTTGTCGAGCTTTACATGGCCAGGAAAAGATAGATCATAGAGATACTATTTTACAGATCAACACAATACGAGGAAACTGGTTTATTTAAGGCGGCCATGGCCCTGCTACGACCTAAAGGCCTGGTTGGGAATGCACACCACCATCGACGTCATCAGGGGTACAGAAGATCGTGAGAGGTGGAGCTTCATAATCGCAAACGCCTGCCGTCAGGGCACTTAATGATGATGATGATGATGATGGCCCTGCTTGTGATATCATTTGTAGGCACGGTATAATCGTATTCATATCACTAGGTATCAAATGTAGTTTTTCAATATTAGAATTATCAAGGCAATTTGATCTTCCAAAAGCACGGGTTTCTGTTTACGAGGACGATAGAGTCAAAATATTGCAAAAAGAAAAATTTGTATGTTGCCAAGCCCGGCGAAACAATACCATAAAACGTAAATGAAAAGGAAAGATCAAACGAGCTTTCCGTCAAAGGACCTTCTTCACGTCAAAAAAAAAATTAAACAAGTTAAGAAATTGTAAAATTCACAAACACAAAAAAAATATATAAAAATGCGGACACTTATGGGAGTTCCAGACTTGGGTACAGCCTGTGCGTCAAGATGCGCTAGCTCGAATTAGGAAGATTCTCTTAAGTACCAAACCAACGGCGCAATAATTATGATGCCTCAGACCACAAGACAAGCTCGGTGCGCAACATGAGGAGCCACAGAAAAAAGAACTCATACCTCTGTAGAAACAAACCAGAAAATCACGCGATGGACTCATGAATATGTGATTGGTGGTTAAAAAACAACAACAAAAAACGGGTAATTTGTTTTATGATTTGCCCAGCATGTTGAGTAGAGCTGGTGTGATGCACTGAGCGATGTTTGTCACGTGTCTGTTTGGACTCCGTGCTCGAGCCGCTCTTTCCTCCAGCGGATACGAGACAATTCTGACGCTCCGGAACTAGTAAGACAAGCTTGTTTCAGTCTGGCCGGTGAGCGAGGTCCTGTTGAACTCCACATGTTCACATTTCACACTAAAACTAAAACCAAGACAGGTTGCGTGACCAGTCTTGCAAATATTTCCATGATTTTGATGGCGAATGTTGGACTGTCTTAACATTACCAACTCATCAAGTTACAGACTGAAAGTTGAATTTTTAGATCCTTTTTGCCCACCCTGTATATACATGTATCATACATATATGCAGCTGTGGCCTTTCTTCAGCTGCGAAGTCATTGAACGATCAGATATCGATCTAATATCCAACCAGCTACACAACAGTCGATTTCTTTGCCTTGGATAAAGGATACAATCCGTTCATTTTCATATTAGAAACTGTCACAAAAAGGCCACGACAGTTAGGCAGCTGGAGTTGACACAGATGGGCAGTGGGTGGCAGTAGGTTTGGGTACAAACAACAACAACAACAACAAAAAGTTCTGCGGTGTGTGCGGAGAAAATAGATCGGTACGTGAACACGAGAAAAACACCCAGACACGATCGCGGGTGAGGAATAACAAAGGGCGCGTTTTAAAATGTTGAACTTTTCAGCTTGAGAACGAGCACGCAGAATTGGCAGCAGGACCATCTCTTATTGAAAAGTTTCTATATTGTAGTTTATAATTTATAGTTTATAGTTTATATTAATTATTATAGTTTATATTAAAACTTTTGCCTGTCTGTTTGTTGCCCGATGTTTAAGATTTTGGTGGAGAAATGTGGCACGTGTCTGTATACAGGCAGGATTTTGCTCGGCTTTGGGCCCACCTGGTTCCCATTGAAGATCACTGAAGAAAAACAACCATAGTCACAGATCGTGATTTTGGCCCTTTTCTCTCCCCCTCGCCCCCCCCCCTCCTGTTGTGTATATTTATCTTTGATTCACCAGTCCTATCTCTGCGAAATGAAAAAAAAAAAAGGCTGTCATCAGTCAGAACAGTCATGTTAAAAAAAATTGCCCCTTCAGTTGCTAAAGGGAAGTTGTGGTAGACAATTTGCCTATCTTTACAGAAGGTTATGGTGAGTGTCAAGGTTAGCGTTCAAAGAAAAGGCGCAAAGGCCAAACAAAAAGGAAGTAAAAAAATAAAAAAAACTCATCGCGAATTAGCAAATTGTCCGATCATCAGCATGGGCCACGCTTGTTTTTCTTTCTCTTTAAAGTTAAAGCAAGGTTCAATATTTTCTAATTTTCTGATGGCTTCAGAATAAACTGCTGTGTTCATATGTCAGTAAGCCCAAGTCCCATTCACTCAGTGAAAGCTGTTACATGGTCGTTAATTTTTCGTCTCGTTTCTCTCTGCTTGTGCTCAACAGTGGGCTCATTGGAAGTCCATTAGAAGCCCATTTTGTTACATGTGTTGTGTTTGGTGCCCAGATGAATTTTCTCGCCTGTATTGCGTTGTTATCATCTATTCCATTATAGCACCAGAGCAAAATTCACATGTTGATGGAGATGAAATTCAGTAGTTGAATACATTTATTAAAGTCAGTTGTTTTCTGTTACGCGGTTATCGAATGTCCCATTTTCAAGCCAGATTTTTCTCCAATTTTAATTCCAGCATGGACTAGTGGGCGTTTCGTTTGTCTGCACAGAGGTTGTGAGAGCGATTATATTTATTCAAAGCCTCTATTGTCGGGATACAGTGCCGGATACAAAGTGGACATGGGTCTTTAAATTTGTATATCGGATTGAAGAGATTGATTTGTCAAAATTGTGCTGGAGTTCAATAGAGAATAAGGCACAATTGTTAGTAACTTTCGGCAGTGTTTAGGACATCAGCCATTTTGCTTCTTAATCATTGTTTTCAGTTTGTGTGTCCGAAATTCAATTAAAGTCAATAATTGCATCATTCAAGGTGGAGTGCAATAAAACACCACTGCTAGAGCTGCAACGGAGATTAGAAACAGTAGCGCCAGGGTTACAAAACAAACAGCCAAACTAAACCAATAAAGCCACCAATTTGGATGATTATTCGTGAGATAGCTTTGCAGAATATATTGCGTCTGAAGGAACACGCATTTATATCAAGCAACAACTGTGTAGCAACAAACTGCTGAAGTGGAACAGCTCTGTGACATTTCAACCCCATCGATATCGCCCCTTTGCTGTTATTGTTAAAGGCCAGGATCGGTTGCCTCTTTTGAATCTTTCGTTATTTAGGCAGAGCCAGTTGCCTGATGTTTGGCGGTGATGGATTTGTTGGAGGAAAAATCTTTGGTGGATGAGGGTAAGTTCTGTGGACCAGCGTAACCTTTTGACACACTCATGGATTCGTAGTTTGGTAAGAGTTCATCCGTAAAGTAAAGAAGTTTGTTGGGGGTAGGGGGGCGGAGGGTTTGCTTACAGCGTAGTAAAAGTGTACAAGTGGGGGGGGGGGGGTCTGGAGAGCATGCATACGCATTTCTATTATGGTAATAGATTAAAAAGCTTCGTTTTATTCAAATATTTTTTTCTTCAGCAAGTTATGCTGCAGGTTTCTATTGGGATAGTCAATGAGTTCATCCAAAAATGAAAATTTGGCAAACATCAAGGTATTATCATCCTCATTCACCACACGACATCGTGATGGTCGTACTCTCCTGCAAAAGGGGAGGGGGGAGAGGAGTGAGGCCAAGCGTATGAAATGCATACACGGGGGGAGAAGGAGGTGAACAATTGGCAAAATTATGGAAATACTTGAGGAAAACACAAGCGGAAGTCACACTAACGGTAAAGGCCTGATCTTCACTTATTCAGAATTGTTTTTGTTGGGAAATGCCTGGATATTTGTGTTAGAATCTGAACAGTGGTTCTTAGCTTTTAAAAACCTGTTTCACCTTACATTCATGACCCATGGCTTTAAATTCCTCTTTTAATTCTCAACAGTTTATCCTAGCCGTGCGGCAACTTCAAAATAACATCTCATACCGCAGGATCGGTGGCCAAAATTTCAAGCAGTGCTTGATTTCCTCGATCGGTCCCGGGGGACGTGCTTTCGGCACCAAGGGACGAGGGGATAGCCCCCAACACCCGCGATTGGACCTGAGTGACAGGGGATTGTCCCGCAAGGGACCGTTCCTCCAGACGATTCGCTACGTGTAAATGGGGCATAAGGATCCTCCCTACGTGTAAATGGGGCATAAGGATCCTCCCTACGTGTAAATGGGGCATAAGGATCCGCCCTACGTGTAAATGGGGCATAAGTATGACAGGGTCTTCCCGAATTTACTGAGAAAATAAAGATATTATGGCGTGCACATCTTTTGTGTGTCAGCAGCTGACTCGGCCGTTTCGGGCTTAGGATGATACTTCACTTATTTTGTGTTCAACTTCCATTTTATAATGACCAAAAGAAGATACTCTTCACACAAAAGTACAACACAGATAGGAGGACAGAAGGCATAGTTCATTCTATAAAGTGATGTTGAAAAGTGAATTTTACCTACATGAACATTAGCGTAAAGGGTATAAGCGGCAGAACTGTTCAGTCATTGCATTGGCCCAGCCCTCTTGAATGCTCTGCCAGCAGCCTGGACAGAACGCGCCGGCTTTCTGCTCCGCTGGCAGCCCGTAGATCATATCCTTTTGCACCTTGCGGCAGCGGTCACCTCCGTGCCTCTGCCGGAAATTAAATTTCACGTCATCATGTCGCCATTATTAAATATATATTATTATTAATAAATATTCAAATATTATTTGTGTTGTGAGTTGTGAACTGCGCCTAACAGGCTGCGTTACAATTTGCTCTGAGAAAGAGAGGGAGAGAGAGAGAGTGAGCGAGACAGGGAGAAAGAAAGAAGCAGTGTAGTGTGTTGAGCGCTTCACCGGCGCTCCATTCTGCTATGTGGTTGACATGTTGCTTCTGTAAAGCGCATAGAGCATTTTAAATGGATATGCGCTATATAAATGCCATCCATTATTATTATTATTATATATTATGTAAACATTTGAAGTATTGTCCCACCATTTAAGGAGTAGAAGAAATACAAAATTCTTCAAGGGGTTCACAGAATATTTTGGCAGAAAAGAGTTCTCACTTGCAGTTTTGCGGAAACACTTGAGCGTTTACATTGCAGGACTAGCGATATTATGCATGGTTGCTCCTTCGACGAAAGGGAAAACTTGGTTGTAAGCGATGTGTTACGAACTTAGTACCAGCTTCTGTTTGAAAAAAGAAATGGTTCATTGTTATATTTTCTGCAAGGGAACTAATGGATCTGGATATTTTTGAAGATTTCCTCTAAAATAGATTTGTTTAGACGCATAACGCTGTTTCCCACATTCGACGCCATAGCGTTATTTATAGATCAGTTTTGGAGAGTCGGGTTCTTAAAAAGTTGCAAAGGAAATCCACCGTCTCACATTATTTTGTTTTCTGTCCAATTGTTTTCAGAACAATTTACCAAACCTGGCTTAGTCCATTACTTTTCGTCTCACGAAGTTTTATGACTTCACGCCTGGGTTGTTTTTTTTTTCAAGTGGGAACATAGCTTCCAGGTTACCAAATGATAATAATAGATCCGGGATTCCGAACCGGGATCCTTCTCACAACAACTGACCTTCACCACCTTAATTGTCCTTCCAAGCCTGTGTAGGCAGAAGGGAGACCCTTTCTTCTCTGCCGCTGATTTATATTCATATTGCTTCGAGCAATCGATTAGAAATGATAAATTGTCTATTGTTGGCGCTGGCTCTCGAATACAGAACAGAAGCAGTTCATTGTATGTTATTTCACACACATGCCTATTTACCGTCAGTTTTTGAGGCTGTAGAGCAGTGTTTGTCAAGGTGGGGCTCACACGTGGCAATATTTTGGTGGGGCGTGGGACTCCAGAATAGGGCGGGGGGATTTTTCATAGAAATGATAATTCATAGTGTATTTTAACATAACCTTATAGATAAAATATTGCCTGTTCATGTCCTATTGGTGCTTTCCTTGTTTAGCTCGGATTAAAACATCGAACTTTACAGATGCACGGCGTTAATGGTTATGCGCCACCGTGGGACAAAAAATGTTGAGAAACACTGCTGTAAGTGGTTTGCGGGTTTAGGGTAATAAGTCATGAATAGAAATGCTTCGGTAGCTAGAAACGCTATGGGTATTCGGTAGCCACAGATGTTTTTGTGGGCTGAGGTTGCGCTTACGATTGGGGTTTGGGTGGTGTTGTCTGGATTATTTCATGCCTGGAAAATCAAAACGGTGATGATTAAACTTAGAGCTGCCCCCCCCCCCACCCACCGAAGCACCTGGCGTCCCCCTCCCCCAATAAATTCCTGGTATCAGATAGGTCAGCGCTGCCCTAACTCTTTACCATGGCCTTAGCTCTCGACCGTGACCCCTAACCCAAACCACCTTCCTGGCCCTTACCCTGACTTAAGGGCCATTTACACGCACAGATAAATCGTTAAAAAACGAAATGATCTGTCGTCTGGCGAGGAATTGTTACATGTAAATGCAAAATCTGATACAATTTAATGGGTCCACAGACAGATCGGAGAACATCAGGCGCTGCCTGATATTTTTTGTACGATCAGCGTCAGATTTTGGGAGTGCCGGGCAAGAAGTGAGAATTCCTTTAAAATTTGACACCCCGGGAGATAAAATTTTAGTGTTAAAAATATTGAAATACTTATCACAGCCCAAAACTAATTGCATTTTCGGAATCAGCGCCTCAGAATTAACATAATGGGTCGCGAGGAACTCGATTTGATGCATTATTTAAGGTTTTAAGTTTTTTTAATGAAAAATACAATTTGCCCACGTGCATTCTTTGTGCAGTGTAGGCTCCAATGTTTTCTTTTTGTTACTTTTATCTTGAATGGGATGGGACGGAGATATCTCCGTCTGGAAAATTTGTATTTGCCAGTCTTCTTCAAGGCGTCAAACTTGTAACAAACTTGAAAATCATCATGGCTGCTTGGTCGAAGGAAACACTGTTACAATTTAGTTAAATATACAGATCCAAAGAATGTCTTTGGAAAATTAAGTCCAAGGACTATAGCAACAAGTTTTTAAAGGAAGAAGCGTATGAAGAATTTGTTGCATTTTGCAAAGAATTTTAATGCAGATGCCGATAAAGATTGTTTTTCAATCAAAGGACTCACGGCGCTTAGCAGTTGAAAATATGTCTCTTCATCCAGCCTTAAAAGATTGTTGAAATCTAAGCTCTTATTTCTACGAGAAGGTTTGTGTGAGTGAAAACGTTTCTTTTTAAAAGTCAAATCAGCTTCTTTCTTTTTCTTTGTCTTTTGTTATTTACAAGCACACACAGAGCAAGCAAATTATCTCCGTAGACGTCGCGATGAGACATTGTGGCTTTCTGATTCAAGAGTGAAATCGAATCTAGTTAAAAATAGGTCGTGACGACGCTTCCTAAACTGAACGACAGATCGTTACGTGTAAGCACGATACACAAGACGGAAAAATTGACAGATCTTGTGAGCGATACATCGGTGCCGATTCATCTGTTCGTGTAAATGGGCCTTTTAGAGGGACCAAAAAACCCACAGGGACAATTTGTCGGTACCGAAGCTCTCCCTTTTAGGATTGCGAATCAATCCGCAGCAATAAAGCGGTAGTCCTAGCAGTCAGTGGCAGTACGTTTGTTGTTGTTTTTTTTTTGTCGCGCATTCATTGACCAGCTCACCATCTTGCTAGACAGCCAGATAGTGTTTATCCACACGCCCATTGGTCGTATCGTCCATCTGGGCGGTGCATGCTTCTATCGCGCTGTCTGTCAGTCCATCCTATCTAGTAGGGTGGGTAAAGCGGCGAGAAAAGCCAAAACCTGCACTTTTGTGAAATGTGAAACTTTGCACGTGAATACTCGGAACTTTTCTGGGTGCTTTTCGCGTCATAAACATTATCACAGAGGCATAATCATCTTGGTCATGACCGTCATCTTTGTAACAAATTCCAGACTGGAATATGTACTTATTATGACAGGACAACAATCACAAACGGCCAAGTATAACACTTAACAAAACAACCAAACAGGCTCACACATTTATTATAACATTAATATAAATACGTTCAATTACATACGGTACATTATTCAATTCAACTACAATTCAAGGGTCATTCTTCCATACAGTCACCCTATCTCCGGTTCCACAACCGTACAGCCCGTGCTTTACAACATAATTTTCCAGGCCCTTACTCGACCCAACATCAACCCCTGTATAAGTCGTACTACCGAACTCTCATGTACATAATTTAACATCAACACCTGTACACTTCGTATTACAATAATATCATGTACATAACTTAGGAATATAGCTAGCCCAATTCCCCGAACCAGACTGCCACTGCTACTGGGCTGCCTGTCGGCCTTACGCCCTTGTCTGCACGGCTCCACAGCCTGTCCCCGGCCTGTGTCCGTCCACCGCGGGTGGCCTCACTGCCCGACCCCGGCACCAGTCATCACTGGAAAAAACACTAACACTAGTCTTCCGACTGCTCCCCTTATGTTCGCCCTCTGGGCTCTCTCTTGCGTCCGTTCCCTTAGGACTCTCTGTGTGCAGTCACTGGTAAGTACACAGATCTCGCCTCGTCCAATCCCCAACTCACAACATTCCACGCTTTCCATTAATTGTCTGCCGTGAGTTAATCTTACTATACCCCCTTCTCCCCGTAATTATTGATCCTCGCTCACTCGCTCGCGACAATCTTGACCAGGCCATCATGACCTCCCCCATTTGTTGTACACTCTACAAGGGTTGTTTATTTTTACATCATCGTTTTAGTCAGAAATAGGAATGAAATCTTACAGAATGACCCCCCCCCCCCCTGCCAAAGCCTTTCCACTCATGTCATATGGAAAAAGACTGTTAATTGCAGGTTGTGGATTTGTACTAACACACGATCTTCGGTCAAAATTATGTGGCATTCGAGTTTCCACACTTTTTGCCGAGAGAATGAAACGGGACAGTTAAAATACGTCTATCACGGACCTCTACACATAACCAAGAACCAATCGATCTGCTCACCATTGGGGTTGATGACAAAGATAGACACGTCTACAGTCACCGCTGCGCCGTACAGACAAGCACGTCTTCGCTCGTAACGGTGCATTGATTCGCATCTATTTCCGGTGCACCACAAGTTACATATATCATCCGAGACACAGAAAACCGGGACGAACCATCCCTTCTCTCACTGTATGTCCACAAATTGCGCGCGTATAAATACTGTGAATACTACTCATTTTCATTCAGTTGTGAAGGGCTACGGTGCGAATTGTTGCATTTTTGACATCGATGATACGCGCGCAAGACGACGGACACAATTTTTTGTCTTGGATATTATCAGCAATTTAGGTGAACCTGCAGAGAATGGCTATGTTAGACCAGTTTTCGTTCACACGCGGACTTGCTGGTTATTCGTAATTTTGGTCGATCACTGTGACTAATTAAAAGAGTGCTTTCTGGTGATGGCGGTGTCTTGGAATATAATCCTCATGGTTAAAAGAATTTAGTCCCACAGTATCATGCTTTAAACCAAAAATGCGGCTTTGTCGCCTTTGCTGCCCCTGTAATCATTCCTGCTTTCCAACTTCGTGTGTTCGACTGTTTGTTCCTTCAGCTTCAGATTATTAAAACTATCTTGCATCCATGATTCTCATGCCCCATTTTCTCAGTCAACTTCACTTTCTCTCTCTCTCTCTCTTAAGGGGCCGCGCGCACTATCCCGTTTCGCCTGCTGCACGGCGTGCAAAAGCAGATTCTTGCTTGCTTGGCAAAGAGTTTACAATGCTGCACGCCGCGCGAAAGATTGCTTGCATTGAACGGGTGGTTAATTTTAACATAGTGCGCGCGCGGGGTCTAAATCCCAAACCTTCAGTGCCACATTCAGACTTTGCAGAGTACCTCCAAAACGCGTAACTTAGGTTTGTAACTCATAAAAGTATTATGTACCAGCCGAACCGAGCAAGATAAATCTTGAAAATTCTTTTTTAACAAGCACAACCATTATGTCTAGGTCTAAGTCACATTAAACATGGCATTTGGATTCGATGCAAAGACTAATAGAACTTATTTTGTGCAAATACCCTATTGTACTCTCATGCCCTATTTTTTCGTCAACTTCACTCTCTCTCTCTCTCTCTCTCTCTCTCTCTCTCTCTTTCTCTCTCTCTCTCACACACACACACACACATCCTGTCTCCTTTCCCCTCTCCCCGTAGATTTCAGTGACTCGGTTTTGCCTGTGTAAGGAATTTTTGCTTCGAGAGATTGGATGGGTTTTACAGTTCTCTATCTCCTGTCTGCATGGTGACCGACCGAATACATTGCTGATAATAATGGTGGCCTTTGACGTTGGTAGATGGATATTTAGTATGATGGATGGTTTCAGAGACCGATTGTTTCTAGAACAATAAAGTTTGGTACAGCAGCTCTTCTCGTAAGCTGCAATATTGACCCGTTAAGCGCCAGCAGTCCAAAGTTGTGATTTTACCAATGATGATGCGGCAGTGAAGTTACAGAAAAGACAAAAAGCATTGTTTGAAAATTAATGTGTGTCGTTGTTTTAGATGCTCACTGACTGTGTAGAAACTGCAATATCGGTATAGCAGACATGGCATTTTCCAGTTTGGACCGCCTGTATTCAAAGGGGCGTGTAAAGAAATTTATATCCATCTTAAAATGACAGTCACCATCCCCTGTTTCATCAAATTTATAGATCGTTCGGGAGCAACAGAATAATATACATGGAAGTAAACAGAGAAAGATACAAAAGATAATTTTGGCCTTCGCTATTATTCGCCTCAACAAGACGTTATAGTTAGATGTGCCCACAGACTAATAAATCAACCAGACTGGAAACACGAGCTTCGGGCTGTGTCGTTTTTTACGGAAGTTAATGAGATGCGCCGGAATAACCAACGTGGCCGCCGCTCGGGAAATTCCGATTCTAGTTCTATTTGCAGTAGAAATTTCTTTTTATTTGTCAAGATTGGTTGTACATGTATTAATAATGCATTAACTTGCCTATCCTTTCATTTTATTGTCTACAGCTGCCTTTTTTTTTTATTGTTATAAATGATGACCGTACGGACTTTTCGCGACCGCTGCATTGTAGCTATGCTGAAGCGTCGGTCGCAACCGTAAACCTAATGTGGCGGATGGTGCATGACCTTTCGCTGTTTTGTGACGTCATACAATGGGCTCATCCAGTCTGGGTATTTTATTAGTCTGTGGATGTGCCATATTTTACTAAGGTTCCTTATCACGTTACTTCATGCATCATGGCTGTTATTGAATTATGCTGTGTTTGTGTAATGATGCATAAGATGTTGTACCATGTAGCCTACGTGCTCTATAACGCTCTGTGATAGAGAACTTCCCTCATGGGATAATAAAGTGATTCTTATCTTAGCTAGTCTGTAAAAGTAACCAGGAATTGATATGCAAAGTGCAATTTCCGGCTCTGGCAAGTAAAGGGTTAAGTAACCCCCTGGCTACACCTTTGGCAAAGGGCATTAATTAAATCACAATGGGAACGAAACCGAGCATCAATTACAAAGCAGCAACAGCTGTGCCGTTGTCAATCGCATCTTTTTACATTGGAGAAAAGCAATCGTTCGGCGGCAGTAGCAGGCGAATTAGAGCCGACAGCGAGTGCCCACGACTTCTCAGAAATAATTTGTTCACATTTCTCAACGTGTGATTGTTTTTTTCTTATCTGACAAACCTGTGCGCACAGGTAAACATTTCAGCAGTGAGCACATTAGTTAGTTTTGTTTAGTGACCCCTGATGAGACTTCCCAGAACATTGTGTTTTTCGAAAGTGAAACAAGGCTTTTTCAGTTGAAAATTTAAGGAGTTTAGTTTACTATAATGGAGCTTGAGGGTAAACATGGAAGCACCTGAAACATCGTGAGTCTGTGACCAAAAATTAGGAAACTTAGTGTACTGCCTCAAAATTTGACGATAAATTACCTGGGCATACCATTTTTGGACAAAATTCAATCGTTTGCGTTTTTTACAGTGAATTTTCGCCCCCCCCCCCCCTCACCTATGCTTCGATGCTTCGTTTTCGCCTCATACAAAGGATATTGTGGAAATGGGTTTGCGTAAATTTTTGGTGGTTCCAGGAGCAAATATTTACGATTTTATTTAGCCGCGAAAAAAGAGACGCTTATTCGTCAAGTAGAATCAAAAAGTGTGATCGGAAGTGTCGTCCTACACCTCTCTTTATGCATTGCTAGTGGAAATAATCTTTATCAAATCTGTGTATTTCTACGTGAAATTGTGTGTAATAATAAGTTCTGTTAGTCTTTGCATCGAATCCAAATGCCGTATTGAATGTGACCTAAATCTAGATATATGGTTGTGCTTGGTAAAAAAGAATTTACAGAATTTGTCTTGTTCCGGTCGGCTGGTACATAATAATTTTGTAAGCTGCAAATCCGTAAGTTAGGCGTTTTTGGAGGTACTGTGCAAAGTCTGAAGGTGGCACGGAAGAGAGAGAGAGATAAGAGAGAGAGAGACAGAGACAGAGAGGAGAGAGAGACACAGAGAGGAGAGAGAGAGAGAGAGAGCGCTTTTTAGATTATACATAAAAAACCGCGCGATTTTTAGCAAGACCTTCCGCGGCACATACAGATCGGATTAGCGTGAAAATTTGAAGGTGCGTTATTTTGACTGCCGGTTTTTGTTATTTTTAGATTTGGAGATCTGAAAATAATGGAAACGTATTATGTAGTCTTTGCTTTGTGTTGCTGATTGCCTTGGATCCATTTTTTTTTTTGCCCCCACGGGCGCGTTCACAAATGCATCAAGAGCCCACGATGTCAACAATCCTTTCAAACTTGTGTACAATCACACACTGTATGCTGTTCTGTCTATCTCGATAACTTGCTGAATTTTTGTGGATGACCATAAGCATCACGGCTTTTGAGAGATGTCTTAACGTTTTTGTGCAAATTCCTTTCGGTCTGAAATGGTGCCTTTTTTTCTTTTACCGTTCGAAGAGCGGGACCGTTACAGGTACTACCAAAGAGGTTATATACAGCTAGAGGTCAGACTAGCGCTACGCAAGTCTCCGCGTGGCGACGTCGGTAGGTGAAGTAAAGATGGCGGCCAACTTACGGCAAGCCTGCCTCGACCTAGACAGTACGGCTAAAGTAAAGCCAACTTACGGCAAGCCCGCTTCGACCTAGACAGTACGGCTAAAGTAAACAAATCCAAGCCTAAAATAATACGGTCTTTCAGATTGTTTGAACGGGGATTACAGTAGTAATGAGCAGACTTAATTTATGGATTAGGTGAACCACGAAAATGTAAAAAATGTAATCCCACCAAAAGAAAAAAAACAAACATTATGAATTATGACAAAATACAATATGTACGGATGAATTTGAACCTCAATCTCTAAAGAGGAATGAACAAGAAGAAAATACTGAGGCCTTCCGACAAAAACTACTTTCGTTAGCACTGGACTTGACACCGTGTTTGCAATCGCTTGCCGTAAGCAAAGATGGCTGCCGGGTTTTCTGTTGGCGGCTATGTGACGTGACCGAGCCTTACCTCTAGGTTTATTATAAACTCTTTGGGTACCACTGAAATAAGACCAACAACAACAGACATCATCATAACAATGGAAAGGGCGTAAAAATTGTTTGATGTTTTTGTGACTCAGACCACTGAGCTCTCGTTTGTCTCGTGTAAATTGTGCTGACTGGGCAAAGAATAATTTTATTCAGTTTTTTTAAAGTCAGAGTGTTTATCTTTTTTCTTTTTTTTTTTAGATTTGTCGACTTAAACAATGAAAAAATATTAAAATTTTGTACTGTTTGCTTTGTGCACCACAGCTCGCTTTTGTCTCGTCTAAATTGTGCTGGCTGACAAAGAGTAATTTATTCCCTTCTGTAAAGTCATGATGTTTTTTTATCAGTTTTGTTATCAGCTAAATCTATTCATTGAAACTTTGAACGTGCTATAATTTAATCCTGTAAATTGATGCTGTTCTTGATATTTTCTATATTGTTTAATTTTTATGCAGTTTGTAGGTTAGACCAATGGACATTTCCATTTTCAAATTTTCGTTTATTGTATAATATTATTTGTGTGAAAATTTATTCGGTGAACTTTCGCTAGAAATATTATAAACTTGATATCACGTTTGTTGAAATCGAGAATCTTTCTCTGAGTTATTCTGACAAAACTGAGGCAGTGTGAAGAAAAGGATTAAGTTTTGTTCGTGAAGATAAAACTCCTCTCCGTGTTACTCCGTATGCTCTAGGCTTGCGTTGTGGTGAATTTCATAACCAAATGTATGTTAGAAGTTAATCGGGCATGAGCCAGCCCGACTGTACCACCTTATAATTTGTAATTCAGATAAACACAGAGCCATAGAGAACCGGTGAAGTGGTGATGTAAAAGTTGAAATACAGGATTTCTGGTCCTTTTATATTTTCATAATATACATCTCTCTCTGTCACTCTCTCTCTCTCTTTCTCGCTTGCCCCCCCCCCCCATATATAAATATTTATATATGGAGAGGGAGGGGGGGGGGGGGCAAGCTGTATATTTAATGTCTGAACTCTTGTGGTTTGTTGAAGAGCGAACTTTAAAAAAAAAAAAAATGCATTGTGTAGCTCTGTTAATTTATCGTTGGCGGGATGAGCCAATGTTTAAGTTATTTAATGCAGATGGGATGAAGTAGATAGGCAGATTAGGTAGTAGGTTCGAAGACTTTGCAAGATATTCTAGTGGGCGTCAGCTAATATCCATCCATCCAACCCTCCATCCATCTGCTCGTCCGTCCGTCAATCAACCCAAGCATCGGTAATTAACTATCCTTGTGGTGAACGTAATGTCAACTTGTCAGTTCTGTAATGTGAACGCTATGTCCTGTGATCTGACGCGCTGAGAAAAGCTCAGGAAATTTTTTGTAGCTTGAATGGCATCTCTGTGGAGCGCTTGAACATTCACTAAATGTTTGATAGATAATAGTATTGGGTTTCTGTTTCAGGGGAGGCAATCCTCAACAAGAAAGCCGTGTACGAGCCAAGCAAAGGCCAGCGATTCCGCCAGGTGGTTTGTACCCGCAGCTGGGCCATTTGCATTCTGTTGGTCATGGGGTCGGTCATGATCGCTGTGGCAGTCATTGCTGCGTTTGCCCGTCCCGAATCCGTCAAGTCACAATCGGACTGCAGGCCAACAGACTCCGGAGACTCCACGGCCGCTGCTGGACACAAGGGGCTCACGCCGCACGACGAAACCCAGACTTACATTGCCACCAATGGCGAAGCGTTCCCGTGGAAAGACCTCCGGCTCCCCTCTCATGTGGTTCCTGAGGCTTACAACATCTTCCTTCACCCTAACCTTACAGAGTCTTTCTTCCTCGGCAAAGTTCTGATGACCCTGAAAGTTGTCCAGGACACAGATTTTATCATCTTCCATTCCTCTAAACTGAACGTCTCCAACGTGAAGGTTTTCGAAGCCACCGACAACGACGGCGATGGTGATTTGAACTACGACAAAGCGTTGGAAATCCTGAAGCAGCTGGAATACCCGCAAAATGAACTGTACTACGTGAAAGTGGCCACTCTTTTAAGGTCTGGCATGACTTTGCAGCTCCACGTAGACTTCAGAGGGTCCTTAGCCAGCCTCAGTAAAATGTCTGGATTTTACAAAAGTGCTTACACAGTGAATGGTCAGGAAAGGTACGTTGAATAAAGTAATACTGTAGTTAACCCTCGGAGGTCCCAGGGTGGAGAAAATAACAACACAATGTTATTATTAGAATGGCCGTTCGGGGCAGATGGCCAAAATGAATGCTGTTTTGTACAGTGACTATTTGGGAAGGGACAAGAGTTAGGGTTAGGTTTAAATTAAGCTTGCTGGCCACAATGATATTTTCATTGGTGACATGGCAGTAACATTTTAATTTTTTTTTTTTTAACGTTTGGCCACACATTAGCCTGTGTCGCGAGTATTGTGATTACATGTTCCTTGTAGCCTGTATCTTGCACTAATTTATAAGTCTTAGCCGTGAAGTTTCAGTACCACGTCATGTCTTGTATCGGGGATCCCTGAAGTGGTTGGTAATGGCTCCGGCGTTCGATGTTACTGTCCAAGTGGGTCGATTAAGCTTCTTTGGTGGACATATACTATATAAAAACCGACAGTAGATCTAGATCTTTCTTTTTGGAGGTGTCGCGGCCATATTGGCATTTATGTTTCCTTTTCTTGTTAGTTTTCTTGTTTCTTGTTGAGGATTTTATTTTATTTACTATATAATAATCGGAAAAGAAATTTAAAGTACTTTGGTGACTCAGTAGAAAGGGATTTTATTTTATTTACTATATAATAATCGGAAAAGAAATTTAAAGTACTTTGGTGACTCAGTAGAAAGGGATTTTATTTTATTTACTATATAATAATCGGAAAAGAAATTTAAAGTACTTTGGTGACTCAGTAGAAAGGGTCTCCGTTTCTGACGGAGAGTTGACAGTCATAAAAGAACTTGACTCAAAATGCTTGTCGGGATTTAAACAGGTGAAAATGCCAGGGCCGGTGGCCCACCTATAGAAACAAAGACCTCAAACCTCTCGGGATTTAATTTTTCTCAATCTTTGGAATTGTTCATAAAAGCTTTAAAGCTTTGTTTCACAGCATGCCTAGATTATAAATTTTGAAGAAAGCAATTTTTTTGGAAATTTTATTTATTTATTTTTGCAGGAAGGTCGTATCGGTATTTCCATAAAGGGGTTGGCGGTGGAAAAAACCTTTTAATGAATCGTATTTTTATATTATAATCCAGTGGAGCTGCGTCAAGACTGGCTAGAAGAAGGAATATAGTGTCGCTAAATTGTGATACTTCAATGGGCCAAATAGTGTCAAACACAAAACACTTGTGTTGGTTCAAGGAGGTCAAACAGTTCACAGTGATACCTGCTTTTGTCGTGATGTGTCCTTTTCACCAGTGAATTACTCATTGTCCGTGACAGTTAGCATCCTCTGGACAGTAATGGGGAAAACATGCAGTTTCGGAAACAAGAATAGAATGGCACTGCTCCTTTCTCGATACCCTTTAGAATGGTGTCTATGGCCATTGAGTTGTATAATATTTCATAATGCGGAGTGAGCCGAAAGTTACTTCACCATCATATGGCGGGTAACACAATCATATTTCAACTAAATAAAGTGTACACCGATTATATCTCGACAGAATGACTTGTACATCATGATAATTTTTAGTAGTAACTTTTGTAGTAATCCACCCTGTATTTTACACATTTCGCGCCAATGCTCCGTTTCACACTTAACATACTTATAGACGGAATGGCGTGCACGCGAGCCCACTCCTGTGTTGATAGGCAGCTGCATAGCAGATCTTGGAGCTTACTGATTCCCTTGGCTTTTTTGTTGCCATATCGGATTAAAGTTCATAAAGCCAAATAGAGGCCTTTTTTCCCTCCTCTTGTGTCAGTGCTGAGGTGCATGATAACCTCTTCCCTATACATTGACAGTATTAGCACAGTAAGTAAATAAAAACTGTTAACGTTAGTGTGAAGTGGTAAAGCCTGTCTTGATTAAATAACCTTAAATTCTAAATTTGGGCCGCTTTCATAACACAGTCAGTACTGCATGCAGGCAAAATTAAGTACAAAAAAAAAAAAAAAGTGAAGTATATGAACAAATATATTCAAATGGGTTCCAATTTCAACCACAAAACAACAACAAAAAAAAGAAGCAAATCTGACTCCTTGGGGATGGGAATGTCAACCTCTGAAGTCGATACCGACCACGGTAGGGATCCCTGATGGAAGGAAAGAGGTACCACAGAAACTGCCTGGCCAAGACAGGTCAAGTAATAGATGGAAGCTAACTGGGCCATGTAAGCAAGATAATCGCGATAGAGGGTTTTTTGTAGCAATGTTAGGCCAGTGTTAAAAACTGTACTGCCTTTTCACTAGTGAAAAGTTATTTAGGGCTAGCAAGCCAAATGTAAACGTAATTAATTTATTATGAGCAAAGAATTCCTTGTACATCAGGATGTCAGACAAGAAGTTTGTAGGTAACCATTATTATGTTCCTAAGTTAGACTTAGGCCAAATTTACATTGACCTTAATTGAGGTCAAGCCCAACAATGATGGACAAGAAAGAAACGAAACAAACTTGTCAATCTCTATCCACAGTAATAAACTAAACAACTGTGGTCACAAGATAAATAGGCCTACAGTGTATTTCACCTTGATCAACAGTTTTGGTTGCTTTTCTCATGTCAGCACAGTGATCTGTATAATTCTTCTGCATCTCCAGCCTCATGTCCAGACCTTTAACTAAAGCTACTGTCAGTAATCACTGGGTCCTGCTGAGAATTTTTGAGCTGCAAGTTGTAATATTATAAAGTTGGTATTGAATACTTGTATGGACCCGAAAACTCGAACATAGTACATGTATATAATTCTAGGAAGTTGATTTCATTCATTGTCACTGGCTGAAGAGTGTGGAAAATTAGCAGTTTATTTGGCTTATGGTAGGGTTACGATGCTGTTAAAATTGCAGTTTCTTTCTTTCAGATTGATGGCCAGTACACAGTTTCAATCCACATATGCCCGCCAAGCATTCCCTTGCATGGACGAGCCGGCACTGAAGGCCAAGTTCACCATGTCTATTGTGCGAGACAAGAATCACATCTCTTTGTTTAACACCCCTTTAAAGAAGAGCAGCCCTCATTCTGAAGACCTGATCTTAGATGTTTATGAGCAAAGTCGCAAAATGAGCACTTATCTGGTTGCTTACGTCATCTGTGACTTCAAAAGCATTTCCAAAACGACAGAGAGTGGTGTAAAGGTAAAATGTTTCCTGATCAGTTTATTGTATTTTTAAATAATATAATATTATGTTTTGCATTCCTGTTATGCTAGTAGGCTTGTTTGTCATTGGACCTTTGACTGCTGTATTTGACAGATGGATAACAAAGATTTGGCCTATGATGTCGTTACATCAAATCAAGGGATGGAATTGTCGATCCTTAGGCCAAGATTCTGTGCCAAGAATCTGTCATAACACACCTACTGGTCTAAAACAGTGGTTCTCAACATTTTTTTTGGGCAATTCCCACATAGGGCCCCAAATTTTCTTTCCCCCCCCCCCCCCCCCCAAACTTTCGCCACCGTAACTTGCAACCAAAGGTACACCATTTATATATATAATGTTAAGGTTTTCACAGCTCTTTTTCTTGATCATGCTTGACTTTCTGATTATTATTCAGATATTATAAACAAAAATAGAAAATATCCTTCATCAAATGCATCAACAATTGGCTGAGGCCGTTCGTAAAGCCAATGTACACATACTGTTAATATGTTGCTGACTTTCCCGAGGTTGGTATGCTATGGTTAGCTATGTAATTTCGTTGTTAGAAGCAAACGCAGATCATCTTCTCACACATCTGAAACCTGTTTCTCTGTTTTTTGAGTTGTCTTTTTGCTCCACTCTACAAAATTGGAAAATGTCGGGGAAAAGGCCACTGGAGGGAGAAGGAACATCCTTTCAGAGGGAAGAATAGATGTTCTAGCGTTTTATCCGGAAAGCTTTGGAGCCCTCCTGTCTGAAAATAACTTGACCGTTGATGGAGTGCTGGAAATCTAGCAGGTCTTCCTGCAAATGCCTGGCCGTCATAGGTGCATGGTAAACATTAGGCTCTTAACTCACTCATGGGACACATATATCTCGCAGGTCTTGACATCCCTTTTGCATAATATAACTTTGCCAAGTGAGTGAAATAAGCGAATCACTCCTGTTTTCCACAACTCCAGCTTGACCGAGAAATACGACGGGACAGTTGTAGTTTGCCTTAACTAGATTGGTCTTGTTGCCATGAAAGTTTACTTCATTAAACTTGGTAAAAAATGTTAACATGCAGACAGCTTCTGTATTTCTCTCTCCAGGCTGGAATGCCAAGTCCTGTGGTTAAAAAAAAAAAAATCGGCACTGATTCAAACAGCTCCAAAAACCGTCAAGTCAGTTACTCATTGACAAGCAGTGGACCTCTGTATATAGCAGTCGCACAAAATTTTTTTTTAATTCTCAATATGGGCACCTCTATTTTGATGAAGCCTATGAAGCGTTGAAGCCGTCCCATCATTCATGGGTGTTCCATGTGAAATTATGGTGGTCAATGGCACGGTCTTCTGTCTAAAGTAAAACTTCACCTGCTATCATTTAGACGACTGGTAATTTACTGAATAGTCATGGAAATTGACAGGATTTTTTCCTAACATGAACAATGCACATAAATAAGATGGTTTTATACTAAAAAAGAACCAAAACCATAGTCAAGACATTGTGCAAAATTGTAATGCGTAGTTAGGAAATATTAATTCCCCCCCCCCCCCGATTGTCCCCGTTCATTGTTTTCGCCCTTCTGTTGCCTCTTTTGTCATTTTTCGCCCTCCTGAGACTCAAAATTGTCCCTGTTGAGAACCACTGGCCTAGAAGGGTGTTTCCTACATTCTCATAGAACTGTGGTTTCTACTGTGTAATTGTAAACACAAAAAGTCTTCTTTGGTCGTATATAATGTGAACTATGGTCAGCATTTTGCAAAATGAAAAGAGAATAATTGTGAAATGATGTATAATCACAAATGATTTTATGTATTTAGAATGGCAGAGAAATGGACATTTCGTTATACTGAGTTTCAGGATAATTTGCAACACACACACATACACACTGCCATTTGGAATTTTATTTGTGCATTTCATTTATAAGTTGATAAGAAAAAATTTGACTCCTGCATTTTCAGGTTGGAGTTTTTGCTCCTGAGGACAAAATCTACATGGGCGAGTATGCCCTGGACGCTGCAGTCCACATCCTAGACTACTACAATTCATTCTTTGGTGTGCCCTTCCCACTGCCCAAATTAGGTAATTCCTTAGAGGTGGCCTTGTTATTTCAGTGAAATGCTTCAGTGAATTCCCTCAGTTTCAGAACAGTGCTTTCGCACTGAAATCTAAGACTTCATGTACAGACTTAATCCACCCCTTTTACTGAGTCACCACAGCTTCTCTTTAAGAATTCCACTCTTTACCTTCTTAAAGGTCCTGCCAGGCAAGTGGTACTTACCTGTAGGAATTCAAACATTGGACAAGTGTGGAGACTGTGATGGGATCTATCAGTCACATACATGCACACTCATAATATGAGTGAGCCCCACTGACCTCAACGGAAGTCGCACTGGACCAAATGGAGAAAATTGTGATGAAACACAAATATCCAATTGTTTGACGATTTTTTTATTTTGGTTGATACTTAAAGTTCAACCATTTTTCTACTTTCTGTGAAAATATTAGGTCTCAAACCAGCCTCAAAATATGATAAATATTGCTTTTAGTGCCTTTAATTTTGCCTTTGACATTGAATATCACGGCAATAATGGGGTTCATTGAACTCCCACTAACTTCAAAATTAATAAACCTATTGTCACAAATTTTTGGCAGGGCATATATCATTTATATTGGCATAGACTTGCAAAATTTGAAAGCTGTATGTTAATTACAAGTACCGCTGCTAGGGAGATAGCAAGGCCACCCATCTCGGAGAGCGAAAATAGCTCCTCCATCTCTAACGGCGATTTTCTCGGATGTTACTTCTTTTGACGGGGGGGTGGGGGGGTCTTTAAAAAGCCATAACTTTGCGAGAAAAAGGAGCACTGCAATAATTATTACATCAAATTAAAGATGAGATTTTATACCCTAAGGTGATATTCATAGCTCAAAACTGAAAAAAATGTGACTTCTGTTGACATTAGTGGGGCTTGCTCACATATTTGCCCCATGGCAATCTGTGCATTCTTTAGGTCATCTTGTTGGCTGGTTGTTGGAACTTTGTTAAAACTAAACGCAAAGACTGTTGTTATAGGACTGTAGTGTTTTATGTAGAAAACAGTGAACACAACTCTGTAGTTTCTCTATTTGGCTTTGTAATTAGACTGTGCTTTGAAACAGGCTTTGAACATTTAGTTTCAATAAAGTTCCAACAGCTGACAAATGACATGTGAAATCCCACTTGTCCTACTAGACCGTGAGATACAGATCATAGAAATATTGCTCCTGAGATCTTAAAAAAGACAAGGTGCATTGATAATTCATCAAAATGTATACTAGAGTTTATTCGGACTTAATTTTCAACATTTAAGGAAACAGTAGTGACAAATATATTGAATGGTTTTCTTAAACATCTGTGTTTTGGACTGAGAAACTTGAATGTGATGGCTGTTGAAACAAAATTGTGAGGAGATGGCACAGACAAAATGACCTAAATTGGCAAAAAATTGAAAACTCAGTATTTTGAGCCCCAACCATCATTTTGCTTGTTTTTGTCAACTTGCATGGCAGCAGCATATTTTCTGGTTCTGTGGCATTGTGTCATAGTTGATCTACAATAATATTTTTCTTTAGTCTTCGCTTAACGTTATGGGTCTAATGGACCCAGAAGCAATTAAAATATTTGTAATTATCTTATTTCTGGGAATATTTTCTTGAAATTCCAGGTATTCCTCAGTGACACCATTACCCATCTTGCCACAGTTCAAAATTTTAAGATATGCACATGCGTGCTCACCTATGCACTTGGATTTTTACTATTGCTACCCATATGTCTTGGGGTGCTACAGACACCATACAGTCACAAAGAGGATATTACTGTAGGATTTTATTGTCATACCCCTAGTAGTACCCATATGTCCTGGGGTTTGAGATACACCACAGTCCTAAAGAGGATTTTATTGTTACATCCCTACCTGTCCGTTCTGGGGTCTGGCAGACATCATACTTTTAAAGAGGGTATCCTAATAAATACTTCTTTAGGAGTTCATGCATTGTTGGCGAAGGTTAAACAAATGAAAGATAGATGAGAACATGTTTAATCTTATACAACAGTCAATAACTCTTCATAATATCCATTGTTCTTTCTTTCTTTGCCAGATTTGATTGCCATCCCCAACTTTGCAGCAGGAGCCATGGAGAACTGGGGTCTCATCACATACAGAGACACGGCTGTGCTGTATGACCCTAAGGTATCAACGCAACATAACAAGGACTGGGTGGCCACTGTGGTTGCTCATGAGCTGGCACACCAGGTAAAATCAGTCAGCTGTGAAGTAAAAGGTTCAATAGGCTGGTAAAGAACAAACTGAAAAGAAGAAAAAGGAAAAGGGAAAGGTTTGAGTCTTAGGAGGGCTCGATAAGAAGTTGAAATATGGCTAAAGAAGAGAAAATAACAAACTGTACATTTGCATAGTCATACATCACTACTAAATGAAAGGAAACTAATGGTATGCAATGAAAATTTCACAAAGCAAACAAACAAGGTCATCTGGCTCTTCTGAAGCACTTTACTAAAAGATCATTTCTCGCTAATGGTATACAATAAAAGCTTCACAAAGAAACCAAAACAGACACATCTGGATCTACTGATGTGCTTTACTATTTTTTACCCACTTTTCAACTTGTGAAGGCAGTTTTGTCTACTAGAATGGTAGTAGCATGTTAACCTTTGTGATGTGTGAAATGGAGCCGATCAGATGCTTGCTCGCTCGTGTGTGGCCACTAAGCTCAACTATTGAGATCTTTTTGAACTCCTGCATCTTGTTTACTTTTTAGTATGCAATAACATAGACATGGTGGGATAGGCCTTATAAATGCCTGTGACAAAATTCAACGATAGAACATTTGTTTTTCAGTAATGGCTCTTAATAAAGAATTTTCTGCATTTACGCTGTCTAATACATGTTTTAACCCTTACAAGTGAAGTCTGCTTCCTGGGTTGCATGCAGGTGCCACAAAAGTAGCCTCATGCAAGACTAGAGTTAACAAGTAAATTTTGTTTGCGGGAAAGAGGACTAGCTTCTGAAAATTTGTTTGGTTTATGCAAAAATGCAAAGTAAGTCAATATAATCAACATTTTAAAAATTTTATAAAACTTTTGTCTTCTAGTGGTTTGGTAACCTGGTGACGCTGGAATGGTGGAATGACCTGTGGCTGAATGAGGGATTTGCTTCATTTGTGGAGTACATTGGTGTGGATAATCTGGATAGTAAGATGCATAAGGTACAAACTCTCTTCTTCTGTGCTGTGAAACTCTAAAATGTGAAAGTTTTGCTTTGTCAAGGACAATTTCCAGTTGGAGGTGAATAGGAGAAAATACTGAGTTTGTGATTACTGCTTGATTATATATGATTGTGAATGGATCTGGCAAAATCCTCCTAAGGTGAAAGACCAGGTTCCTGAGAAAACCCCTCCAGAGTGGGAAAAATTATGTACGGAAATTGAGATTTGCTCATAAAATGAAAGATCAGCCATTTTTCTGCATTCTGTTTAAATATTTTGCTTGAAACCATCTTAGAAATATTTTATTTTGATCTTTTAAAGAGATATAAAAATTTCATCTTAAACCTGATTTCACCAGTTCCACTCACACATTTTCTCTTTTTGGCTTCACTTGGAAATTGTCCCCACTAGAGCACTCCCAAAATGTTATACATCCTGGATATTCATACATATTTCCAGTACATCATTTTTTTTTTTTTCTGAAGTTCCTCTGAAAGAGACATGAGAAAATAAAACAGCACTGAAGTTTGCAGGTTGAGGAATATTTTTGGAAAGCTTAGTGATAACTCTTGTGATCATGTTGAAAGTTCTATATTGTATGCTGTCCTATGACACAGTTCCAATCTTGGAAATTCAAGTAATGAATAAATTGTGACCTGAGAATATCAAGGTTCTACACAACATATATTTTAAATGGCAGGAAGAATCTCATCATGCTGGGGTATTGGAACACATCAAGACAGAGTGGTAGCAGAGTCTAGTTTGATAATATGAGATCATATTTGATTCATTAAGGTATTTTATTCTTCGAAAACCTAAACCTATTTTACAAACCCCACGATCATTCAAGATCTTGGCTTTGCCAGAAATCACTCTTAGCCAATAAAAGTGCTGGTTTTCTCACTCAACCCTTGCAATTTAGTTAGCTTCTTGAGAAGCTGGGTCACAAATGTTGATTCACAACTGACCTATTTTTTTCGCTTTAGTTTTCAGCTGAGGCTTGATGTTAAGATTAGAATCACATGCTGAACATAATGTCAAATAATGATTATCCCAGTATCCTTTATTTCGTCATTTAATGCATTGTTCTGACATATTTTAGACTAAAGGCAGGAGCTATATAGGTCATGTAGTGAGCCAAAATGGCATTTTTATTAGCAACGTGGCCAATTTCTGACAAGATTATTTTTGGCTCTATAGCCATTGGAAAGATTATTGCGGCCAATTATCTAAGCCTAATCTTAGCCACCCTAACCTTTTCCAAAAAATGAATGGTACAGACAAACTCAGTTTGGCCAGATAGTGCGCCACTCTCTAAATTAAAAATACAGATTTAAATGCTGACCATGTAAGTCTTCTTTTTTTTCCTGCAGATGGACAGCTTTGTCTTAGATTTCACAGATGCCCTGTACCTAGACAGCCTTGCCTCCTCACATCCTATTGAATTACCCATCAAAGACCCAGCAGAGATCAATGCTATGTTTGACCACATTTCCTATAATAAGGTGAGGAAACAGTCTTTGCTTTTGTTGTTGTGGAGTTTATATGTCACATTTCGCAGGCTTTGGTAGGTCACATTATGTATGTAATGTCTGTTTTGTTTCGGTTTTTAGTGTGAGAAACAGTCTATGGAGTAAAACAGGACATTGCGTGCTGGGGAGATTGAAACAAGTCTGTCTCTCTAGTTTGGACACATCAAAACTGTCTTGAGTCAGTTGATGGGAGGTGATACCTAGTGCACATTGACATAACTGAGACATAATGGTGAAAAGGGTGCCTGGTATCTAGGTTAGGCCAGATACCTCTGTCTTCAGCTTATTTTGCTAGAGCAGAATTTGCTCATGCTTGGCGAGATGGCTCGGTCACATTGGTTTCACACCCCTGGTGGTGTTACTAAAGCCCCCTCACCGGCGGCCAGGAGTGACCTCGAGGGGGGTGCACATTGACAAATAGAACACACTTGACTCAGTGTGCCACAAGACATAGACATGAGGTTTGGGTCCCTGTCAGTTCTGTCGATGAGTGAGTGCCTTAAAACACCCAAAGTAATCAGTCATGTTTGATTGGCCCGGAGAGGTATTTGAACTTGTAACTTCTCTCACCAGTGTCAGATACTTAAAAGAAAAGAAACACAGAAAATCTGCCGCAATTTGGTCATCTTTGGAGATTGAGGAACTGGCACCAGTAATAGCTAAACACAGCGGTTCTATCTTGTACTTGTAAAATATTTAACTTGATGAAAGACAAAGTTCAAAAGCTAATTACTCCTTCCATCTTTCATTGTTCCAGAATATATTATGCATTTTGCATTTTTTTTTTTTTTTGGCTTTGTTCCCCAGGAGGGGCTGTTGAAAATGTGACTTTTTGTTTGTTTGTTATTGCCCATGGTTTAACTGTGTTGGAAACTGTGACCAATGGGCCCACAGTGCTGGTTCGGAGTGAGGAGCACAGTATAACTGCCATCAAGCTGATTTGCTGTAAAATCCAACCTCAAGCCATTAAATTTGCTTGAAAATTTGAAAGAAAATTTGATTTTTCTTAATTCAAGTCAGACAAATAAAAAAGTCATTGAATCTTTTGAACAAAGAAAACCCAAAGGAAGGCTAGAAAAGTGATAAGCAATGCTGTGTACAGTGTGTGTGTGTGTGTATGTATATGTGTGAGCAGAATGTTTGAGTGTGTCACAGGATTAAAAAGAATGAGATCTGTATTTTTTGTGAATTCTTGGTATTTATTGTGATGAATTTAACCCTTAGAAGATGATAGGGTCGATAATTGATCCAATTATTTTACAGTGAAAAAGACGATGGGGTCTATCGTGGGCCCAACTGTATTATAGTGAGAAAGACAAATCTCCGTCTTTTTAGATGGGTAACATCCAAAGTACTCCTGTCTCCAAAAGTGATAAGCAACCGTGTGGTAAATGTATCTGTATGTGTTTGAGTAGAAAGTTGAGTATGTCACACAATTAAAAGGGATGATTTTATTGTATGTGAAATCTTAGTTTTATTGCAGTTGAAATGTCTTTTAACCGTTTGGAGAGGGGGGTATTTTGGAAGTTACCGGAATGACAGAGGTTCACAGGATAAAAAAAACAGCATGAAGATCTGCCATTGATATGTAATATGTACAGATCTGTGGATTTTATGAAACTGATTGGCTTCAAGACCAGAATACGTCTAATCAGAACTGCTTTCTCAATGGGCCCATAATCAGCCCATTCGTCTTGTTCATTATAATACAGTCGGGCCTATGATCAGCCTCATTGTCTGTTTTACTGTAAAATAATTGGGCAGATCATCAGCCCTGTTGTCTTCTAAGAGACTGAAAAACTAGTTGTAGTTTTATTACTGGATTGGAAGAAATATTGGTTTTTTCCCCAGGGGGCAGCTCTCATTCGCATGTTGAGACGTGTCCTTGGTGAAGACAAATTCAAAGAAGGCCTGAAGCGGTATCTCAAGAAACACCAGTATGGTAATGCTCAGACTGCCGATCTGTGGGAAGCTCTACAGGAAGTAAGTATATAGATTTATAACCCACCTCCTGGGATTTTCAACTTGAGTGTTGTGAAGAAAGAAATTGGGTCGGGGGGGGGGGGTGGATGTGTTTGTGTGTGTCAAATAGAAAGAAAAGAAATAGTAAAAGTAGCTTCCCCTCAATTCCTCTCTCTCTTTTTTTGTGTTGCAGATATGTGACTTTCTCTCCATGTCTCCCTCTGCCTCTCTATCACTGGTTCTGTATGTCTGTCCATTCTCTGACTTTCTCTATCTCTTTCCCTCTCTGTCTGTGCATGTATATTTCTCTGTCTCCCTATGTCGTTTGTATGTGGCACAGAGAGCAAGAGAGAGAGAGACACACACACACAGAGACAGAGAGAGTGAGAGAGAGAGAGAGACAGAGAGAGAGAATTGCTTGAGGGAATGAGGAAAGGTAGTGTTAAATGTAAAAAAAAAAACAACCAAGAACTCTTTAAACAAAGAAGTTTAAGAAACAGACAAACAGATGAACCTTTTTCTTTTTTTTGTTTTGCAAAATTACATTCATCTTTGCCATTGTGAAAGAAAAATCAATGATGATTTCACAGCTGGGATCCTTAGCATAAAATCTCAATAATATAAATCTTGTATGGTCATGTAGGGTTAAACCTCTCTTGAGTCTTTCAATGAATTACAGAAATATCGGGTTTGATGTGCTAAACTGCCAAGATATGGGCAAGAAATGAACAGAAAACTTATTTTATTTAATTTATTTTCATACTTTTAGAATGGAGCCTATTATATTTATTTCCTTGTTGCTAGTCTCTGATCAGGGGATTGTGAAATACAGTTGTTTTTTTAAACTATGGGCAAAATACGCATCACGCACAATTTTCAACCTGTTTTTTTCAGGTCTCAGAACTTCCTAATGACCTGACAGTGGCACAATTCATGGACACTTGGACCAAACAGATGGGTTATCCTGTGGTCACAGTGACCAGAAAGGGCGGAAAAGTGTCCATTTCACAAGACAGATTTTTGATGTATGACAAGGGCAAGCAGGCACAATCCGAGAACGAGAAATTTAAATCCCCGTTTGGGTAAGGCAGCACATGTTGTAATGTTTCTTTTATTTTCTTTCCATTAGAATTTATTGTTCAGTTGTCTTATTGTTGGTTTGCAACATGGAGCATTGCAAAGTACAACCTATATATTTTTTTATTTATTTTGTTTCCATAGTTTATCTTTGTGATTGGTCCCTATTGCAATGCTACAGGCTTTCTGTTTTTCTTATGTGCAGTGCTAGCATAATCCAACCAGTAATTTTAAATTTTAAGATATTTCTTTCACGGCTCTGAAAATTCGGCGCCATCAAATTGATATGTAAGAAAATATCATGTTTAGCTGAGAGCAGCCCAAAGAAAAACAGCAGACAAAGAAAATAATTTCACAAAATTAGGAGAGGACAACAGCTTATTTTTCTGTAGTTGTGTTGATTTGGGGGGGGGGGGGGGGGGGGGCTGGGGCTAAAATGGAGAAAAGGACGACAAGGGAGTGAAAAGAACAAAAGCAGTGATAAGGGGGGGGGGGGGAAATGTAAACAGGGATGATTTGGGGGCAAATGTTCTATGCATTGGTGAAGAAAACTGTGTTTTCCTAATAATGAATAATGAATATATGCCTGTTTTCGTTAATGAAACTAACATCGTAATTTGTGTATGTTCTGTATTCTTGTTGAAGTGGGCTAAGATTTGGGGGAAAAGGGAGAAGGGAGTTGATGAAAAAAAAATTTGGGACCCATGAGGGTAATTGTCTGAGAAAGGTTGAGGACCACCGTTCTAGAGGACGATAAAAATATTTCAATGCCTTGAGCCTGTTTGTTGCTGTTGGATTCATTGCTGAAATTGAAATTCCTGTTTAGGCTGTCTTATTGTGAATGTTCAAAAGACAGCCTCATCTACTGTTTGTTGAAGTGGATATTGCACAGGGATCCCAGCCGTAAAACCCAACCAGTTTTACTCCAATTGTTTTCCATAGCTGGGAATTGTCCACCTCAGGACTGGCCTGAGCCCTGTGGAGACGTTAAGTTGTCCCCACCCCTCCCGTGTATATATTCATGTTTCATCATGTATTCATAAAAATACATAGTATGCAAGTTTACAGCTAGGGTCAGACCTGTTCATTTTCAGCCCTGTGAAGATTTTCCAGTTCCCAACTATGGTTCTCTATTTTGCACTTTTGATAATGTATTGGTGATCTTAGCATAAATGGTCCAGGTCTAGAAAAGTCAGCTTTACAGGAGGCAGAAACAACTGATCAAATATAGAAAGAGCGAGCTGAGATAGACAGTTTGATCACGATGTTGTTTTTTGTATTTCTGTTGTGTTTTATGATGAAATATTTCATCATATGATGTAGAATAAAGTCTTCTTCAGTTTAAAAAAAAAAAAGATTACGCAGTTTCAGTTTACAAGTGGCTTTTGCTCATTGATAAGATTTTTATATACGGGATGTAGAACGAGATTTGAGGTCTTGTTCAGTTTCAAAAATAAAAATTAATATTAAAAATTTTTGGTAAAAATTAGAAAATAAGTTATAAAAAAAAATAAATTAAAAATAAAAATTTTAAAAAAAGTTCACAAAATTTCAACTTCAGTGCAGTTTTGACCCCAGCACCATTGATATATTCAGTTGATAATTTTACATGTGCTTTAATCGTTTTCAGCTATAAATGGAACATCCCATTCACCTTCACGACCTCAGCACACCCAACACAGTCAACATTGATCTGGATGAAGCAAGATTCTTTGCAGTTTGATCTGAATGAAAAAAAGTCTGTAGCGTGGGTGAAAGGCAATTTTGGGACAGTGGGATTTTACCGCGTCAATTATGACAAGGAAGGTTGGCAGGCTATTATTCGTCAACTGTCAACTGATTATAAAGTCTTCAGCGTGGCTGACAGGATGGGTCTCTTTGATGATGCATTTTCACTGGCAAGGTGAAGTAAATATATCTATGTTCTTTTAGTTCTCAAGCCTTGAATTGCCCACATCATAAAGTTTCATAACTCAGTGATGGTAAACAGCATTTTGTTCTGCTGATTATTTTTACATTATGTAAGCAGTATTATTATTTTAATTCATATTTCCTACATGAAAAAAGGTTACAGTTGTAAGATCTACAAGGAACCAGAACTATGAAAATAATGTTTATTGCACCAGCAATGAAAGGGACAAAATTCCCATCATTAACGGCACACTTTAACATTTTTTAAAACTGTTTTTGCTCAGTAAACATCAGATTCAAATTGGAACAATAGGCAGCCAGTTTTGAAAGGCAAACAAACATGGTCTGAGATGTTGGTTAAATTTAGGCTGAATGTTGTTAAAATTCAAGTCATTTTTGCACATTTGCATTTACACTGGCTTCACTTTAAGAGCATATTTAGATTTAGGTTAGCCCTCAAAGGTATGCCCCTGAATATTATTGACTCCATCATTAAGTTCTGCATTGGCAGGAAGAGTCATGAGTTCACATAAATTTTTCTCATTGTAATTCCTACTGTTTAAATCACAATTACTGGTACCTGTCTTTTCACTCACACCCTAGATTCCCTGAATTTTAAAAAGAAATTACCACTTGTCAGGAAAACTACAGAAAAGTGAGGATTGGCAGAGGGTGTTGAATGCTCACTTCTGTCCTTTTTTTTTTTTTGTGCAAATTTTTTTTTGTTGTCTCCAGCATCATTGTCACATTGTCACTGCTCTAAGATAATGGCACATGTCAAGACCTATGCCAATAGGCAGTTGATGGTTCATTGCATTCCTGAGCAAGAGGGCTATTAGATGATATTATAGAAAAAGAAATGTGCTAACAGCAAAATGTGAAAATTCAATAGGATCATAAGGGCATAAGTCACCAATGACAAGAAAATAAACAGGGTTTTCTGAATATTTCAAAAGATTAGTGTAGAGCATTGAGGATATGCACTTTTTGTTAGTTTAAGGAGTTCTCCGGTTTTCAAACGAAAGTCAAGTTGAATAGTCTTTATTTTTGTCAGTGTTGTTATTGACACTTAGCATTAGCCGAAGGAACTCTGTCTACTCCATGAAGCAAGCTTCTGTAGATTTGTTAGTTAACAGTTCATGGTACATTTACAGGGCTGGTTTGATTGACTACACCATTCCACTTGACATGTCCCGATACCTGGTCAATGAGACAAGCTATTTTGTCTGGACGACCGTTCTGAGTCACTTTGGGTTCCTCAGAGGTAGGCTGTACTTGGATGAGGAGTATGACCAACTCAAAGGCTATGTCCAGTCACTTGCCAAACATCTGATTGATGCCCAGGGTTGGGAGAAAAAGAACAGTTACCTGGAAGAGTAAGTTGACATATTGCACAGCATAAACTCTAAACATCCACATGAACGCTGTGACCCTTTAAAAGTTTAAGCCTTTTGCTGCCAAGCCCAAAGTCTCTTCATTCTTAGACTATCAGAATAATGGATTATCAGGTAGAAAAACAGCAGGATATAGTATATAGTTTGGAGTGCAAAACATGCTGGAACAATGTTGGCCAGTGTATCAGCCTTGCGACAGTTTCAGCATAAAGCCGTAGGGCCGATATATTGGCCCCTTGGCACTCTTGCGAAACATATGATGGGGCGATGTATCAACACTGTGATAGCAAGAGGGTTAAGGCCCGAGCAATACACAATATACTGATTGTTCTGCTTCTGAACGCTGATGTGACACTCTACACATACTGATTGCATTTTTATTTTTGATACTTTTGTGATTCTAATTTTCATTAAATCTCTATGTGCATGTACAAAATATAAAATGGTTCAGATCAAATAAATATTAAGTGTTTTTGAGGAAGAAATAAACCATTACATCTTTGACTTCCTGGCAACTGAATATTAAAGTGCTCAAACTGTGTTAAGATACGCTGGCCTTAAACAGTTTCCACACTACAGGTTGTATAGGATTTTTACTCTTGAATACAGAGGGATCCATCACAATCACTGTGTCACGAGTGGAGTGAGTGCAATTAAGGGGATTGCTACAGAGCGGGTGTAGAGTAAGAAGGACTCACAGTAGACAGCAAGTTAAGCGTGCTGTTGTGAGTAGTGGGGGGGGGGGTCTGAATGAGGCGAAAGCGCTGTATAACTATCACTGCAAGTTAGAAGGTCCTACGGATCGGACCTGTGAATAAAAGCCCATCGGGCGGACATAAAGGGAAGCAGTCGAGAAGACTAGTGAGAGTCTTTCCAGTTATGACTGGTATGTAGAACGTTGATTGATTATTATGATTGATGTATTATATTATATTCGTCTATTACCATGATGTGAATAAGTATATGTGAGGAATGTGGAAGTCCTTGATATTGGATATAGCAATGTGCGCCATGAGCGATAGATGAAAGTGAGTTCATGGATTTGTAACGCGAGTGAGTAGTGGGTACTCCGATGGAAGTGTGTTACCGTAAGATGTGTGGTGAGTGAAAGGTGAACTAGTGTGTGTACGCTTCATGGATTATAAGGAGAGGTGGAGTGAATAGAAATGGTAGGGTATTATACCAATGTAATGTTATTCTTGTAGGTGTCGGGGACGGGCCGAAGAGCCACCTCGATGAGCACAGGGGATAGGCCAGCATAGGGCCGGAGGCCGCACATAGGCCAGAAGTGAGGCTGTCGGTGCAGGACAGTAGAGGCACATAAGTCGTGGCAGTCAGGCCACGGACAGGGACGTAGATATGAGAGTGAATGAGATACTATATTGTTGCCATGTTGATAGGCTAGTGAACTGATACTATGTTGTTGCCATGTTGATAGGCTAGTGAACTGATACTATGGTGTTGCCATGTTGATGGCTATGGAAATAATAACGTGTTATTGCCCTGCTGAGGTGCTAGGGGAGTGCTAAGGTGTATGACAATAGGGAGGGGATATTGCGAGACTGCGGTGCCAGTAAATTATTAATGTGCTATTAAGACCCTGAGGGGAGAGGCTGAGGCCGAAGTGCCTTTAGGAGTAACTACCGGATTGTGGATCCGAGGGAGAGTGTGTGTGAGAGTAAGGCCGTTGTACGGCAGTTCATTTCAATAATATAATGTATGTAATTGCGCTATTATATGTATAATTATGTTTAATAAATGTGTGAGTCTGATGGGTTGTTTTGTTAAGTGTTAAACTTGTTTGTTCGTGATTGTCGTCCTGTCATAAACTATTACATCTCCCAGTCTGGGATTTGTGACACTGGGGGCTCGTCCGTGTGACACTGGGGGCTCGTCCGTGTGACACTGGGGGCTCGTCCGTGTGACACTGGGGGCTCGTCCTGTTTACCTGTGGTCATTTTGACATTGTGTATTCGTTATATCTAGTTGTTTTTCTGTTGTGCTAGGAATTCGTGCTGTTGTCCTTGTTCGTGGGATGAATGGAAATTTCATGATGGTATGATTTATGTATGTTTATGAATTATAATATGTATTGATGCATGTATTGCTATGAATAGGTATTAATGTGTACTTAAATTTCTGCAGAGTGTGTGTGCGTGCGGCCTGAGGAGACAAGCAGCCAGAGCTCCGATTAGGTCGAGGACTTAAACTCAAAATTTGAAAGTTAAGTGAAACTGAAATTTTGTGCCCTGGATTGTACGCTGTTCCTTTAGTCTGTCTTTTTCCGCTGTTTTTCTGTTTTTGTCGTAATTGATTGTACGGGCGGTGGCGCGGGGTTGCTGTGTTGAACTTAGTTTATCCTTTTAAAAAGGTGTGGTAAACTTTGGAACTTCGTTCATCACAGTGAACAGTTCTGTAGGGACCTGTATTTTTGTTTAGATTGTAGCGTTCTATCTTCCTCCTTGTTTTAGGAAGACGTATTCTCTTGTCCCTCTTTCTACCTATCTATAGATACGTTCTTTTTTTTCAGACTCTGTTCTTGTTCGTACCGTGTTGTGTAATCGGCGTAGTAGGTTGCATTTTTTTTCCATTATAGTTTTTTTTTTGTAGAAGCTTTGTCCTAGTCTGGTTCGTTGTCCTTGACGTCCTTGTGGTCTTTCTACTAAATTTCCTTATTCTTGTCTTTTCTATTCTTTTTATAATTAATAGTGCATACATTTTATAGATATAGAATTAGTTTTGCTGTAAAGGTAAATTTCGGAATTGTATTTGGGACAACTGGGTATTGTTATATCTGGTGTGATCTCAGGTCTCTGGTCGTATCGTTAGTGATCATACCGACAGGTTGGTCGTCTTATAATAGATACCATAACCATAAATCTGTGAAATGGCGGAACTCCAACAACTAATGAAGTTGGGTAAGGAACTTGGCCTGGAGGGAGAAGAGCTACGCGGCTGGATTAAAGAACAGCAGGCAGAAATGCGCGATGAGCGTGCTAAGGATAGAGAGCAGGAAAAAGAGGCTCAGGAAAAGGAAAGAGAGGCTAAGGCTCAGGAGCAGGAAAGGGAGTTAAAGTTAAAGGAGATAGAAGCCCAAGAGCGGGAGATAGAGGCTAGGGATAAGCAACAGGAGAGAGAGGCGCGAATAAGAATCGCCGAGTTGGAAATCAAAAAGAATGCGCCAACAGAAACAGTTGAGCGGCAGGTACACAATAAGGGTGGCGTTAGGATTAAGCTCCCTACGTTCGACGACCGGAAGGACGACATAGACGCCTTCCTTTACAGGTTCGAACTGAACGCACAATTGCAATGGGGGGAAAATAAGGAATTATGGGCCACGTACCTGGCGTCGCTATTGCAGGGGCGAGCGTTAACCTACTTTAAAGAGCTACAGCGCGAAGACGTGCAAGATTACGATAAGCTGAAGGCTTTGCTGCTTCGCCGATTTGCGCGTACCGAGGAATATTTCCGGGAGCAGTTTAGGCGAGCACGTGCAGATACCAGGGAGGACTTTGCTGCCTTCGTCGCGAGACTAACTGAGTATTTCGCGAACTGGGTAGACTTGGCGCATGTGGGCGCGGATTTTGCTAAACTGAAAGACTTAATGATCCGTGACCAGCTGTACGCGTCGTGCCACAAAGATCTGGTGGCTTTCCTGAAAGAGAACGAACCCGCGACGGTGCAGGAGGCGTCTAAGTTGGCGGAGGCATACCGTACGGCGCATCCGTCCAAACCAGTCGCCAGGGCGTACGTCCAAGATGCTGGGTACGTCGCCGTTGTCGAGGGGTCGCCGGCAGGACTTGGGGACAGGTCGCGTCAGCGTGGTGCCTATAGCGGGCAAGCCCAGGGGCAGCGTAGGGGCTATCACCAACCACCGGCATATGGATCCGGTAAGTTTGACCGAGCAGGAGGGCTAGGTCGCGGTAATGGCCGGGGGCGAATTGTGACCTTTGCCGATGACCGACGGCATAGGGACTTTAGTTCCGGTCGCGAGGGGTCACGGGGACCCAGGCCTAGGGCAGCACAGGGAGCGGAGTGTTGGACTTGCGGACGCGTGGGTCACTTTTCGCGCGAGTGTAGGGCCGCGAAGTGTTGGAACTGCGGAAGAGCAGATCACATCAGCGTGAACTGCCCTGCAGGTAGGATAGCGGCGAACGTGGACAGTAGCTCCAGTCCATGTTCCCCAAATAAATTTCATCATGCGGCTGCGTGTGTTACATCGGACAACGGAGGCGGACAGTATTCTAAGTGTCCCAGTTGTGAGAAGTTATTATCTTCCGGTGTTTTACCTTGTGGGAGAAAGATCCCCGTTATAAATTCATGTCATACAGGAGGTGGTCTTAGGGTTTATCCGGGGTTTGTTGGGGACGAACCGGTCTCGGTTTTACGAGATACAGGATCTACCGTTGTGGGAGTGCATAGGGACTGCATTCGGGATTCACAGCTTACAGGTGAGACTGTCCCGTGCATCCAATTTTCGGGGGCCATTGAGAAATTACCCATGGCAAGAATAATGATAGATACACCCTTCCTTAGCGGGGAAGTCGAAGCAGTCGTTGGTTGTTTTCCAGGCGCCCAGCTCATCATTGGGAATGTATCACGGGTGGGTTCCCCTTCCGATGAGAACGTGCAAGCATGGTCGCAATCAAAAGGTATTGACTTTTGCGCCGCGGTCGAAACACGCCGACGGGTAGCCGATAAAGATAAGATTAGACCTTTGGCTACGCCAGCGGTCAACCTAGATATCACGCCAGAGCGCTTGGCGAGATTACAAAGGGAGGACCCATCATTAAACCCATGTTTTGGGGAAGCGCGAACCGAGAAAACGAGGAGATATAAGAACGGGTCATCTTCTTTTTTTGTTCAGGCGGGCATTCTGTTCCGTATGTACGTCACAGTGGCTTCCGTTCAAAAGCAGGTCGTCGTGCCGCGGTCGTTAATTGCTACAGTATTGCGTCTGGCCCATAATGTCCCATTAGCGGGTCATATGGGAAGTACTAGAACCAAGCAGAGAGTTCTGAAAGATTTTTATTGGCCGTCAGTATACAGAGATGTACGTATATATTGTAAGACGTGCAGTGCGTGCCAAAAGACGACGCATAAGGGTCGTTCACCCCAGGCTCCTCGTCAGGGGATCCCCACGGTTTCGGAACCGTTTAAAAAGGTTTCAGTACCTTGTTGATTTAAGAGAAAGACTATCTTCAGCGCGCACTATAGCACAAGAAGCTTCTGGTATCGCTTCGAAAAGAGCAAAAGACTATAAAGATAGAGGGTCCAAACTGAGAATTTTTAAGCCAGGAGACAAGGTTCTGCTGTTGTTACCTACGGACCATAATAAGTTATTGATGACATGGAAAGGCCCTTATGTTATTGAGCGAGTTGTTTCAAAGGTAGATTACGCTATCCACATTGATGGAGCGAGTAAGGTTTTCCATGTTAATATGCTACAGAGATTTTATGAGAGACCACAGTATTTGTGTGCACAGACAAGACCAAAGGAGACTGTCTTCTCTACCGCTTGTACGGGGGTCGTAGACCAGTTGGACTGTGACGTAAGCGACACCGAGGCGCAGGAAGAGTTACAAATTCAATTGCCGGAGTTAACTCCGACACAAGGTTACAGGGACGTAAAAATTAACCCTGACCTTACGAGTTCAAGGAGTAGGGAACTTGAGACCCTGTTAGCGTCATTCCCGGACGTTGTTACGGATTTGCCCGGTCGCACTACGGTGATCCAGCACCAAATAAAGTTGACTTCGGATAAGCCAGTATTTCTTAGACCGTATCCGTTGCCTTTTTCTTCGAGAGATAGAGTCATAAAGGAAGTTGAGTCAATGTTGAAGCTAGATGTGATAGAACCATCAACATCGCCGTATTCATCACCCATCGTCCTCGTGAAAAAACTTGATGGATCGGTGCGGTTCTGTATTGATTTTCGAAGATTGAACACTATTACGGTAGGCGATAGGGAGCCTATTCCGTTTCAGGAGGAATTAATAGCTTCATTGGCCGGGTCCACGTGGTTTTCCAAGATAGATTTAACGAAAGGTTATTGGGAAATCCCGCTTACTGAGGAGTCTAAACAATACACGGCGTTCCAAACGCCCGTGGGATTATTCCAATTTAAGGTCATGCCATTTGGGTTGGTAAACGCGCCAGCGACGTTTGCACGATTAATGAGACTAGTGTTGAAGGACATACCTAATGTCGTGTCATTCTTTAACGATATAGCATGCCATACGTCGACATGGTCTGATCATATTCAGACACTAACAGTAATTTTTCAACGATTACGTCATTTTGGGTTAACTGCTAAACCCGCAAAGATGGATTTGGCATGTCCAGAGATAATATTCTTAGGACATATTGTGGGTAGAGGTGTTCAGAGACCTGAAGAAACAAAAATTGACAAGTTAGTAGGGTTGCAAATCCCTAAAACAAAGAAACAAGTCAGAAGCTTAGTGGGAATTTTGAATTATTACAGAAAGTTCATTCCAAATTTTTCCTCCTTGTCATCTTCTCTTACTGACCTTACTAAGAAGGGACAACCCGATAAGGTCCAGTGGACGTCTGAATGTCAGACAGCATTTGATAATTTGGTGACAGCATTATCATCGTCACCCATTCTGATATTACCCGATTTTCGATCTAATTTTATCCTCAGAACGGATGCGTCGGACTCTGGTGTCGGCGCTTGTCTTCTACAGGAGAAGAACGAATGTCTCCATCCTGTATGTTATGTCAGTAGGAAGTTATTGCAGAGAGAAAGAAAGTATTCTGTGATAGAGCGTGAGTGTCTTGCCATTGTCTGGTCCGTCCAGAAACTAGGACGTTATCTCATGGGACGAGAATTTTGTATCCAGACAGACCACAAGCCACTGACATTTTTGTCGAAGAATCGTTCGTCCAGCCCACGCTTGTCTAGATGGGCATTGGCTTTGCAGCCGTATACCTTCGTTATTCAACCAATTCCAGGAACCAGCAATCATATCGCCGACTACCTTAGTCGAGCCTAGGGGAAGAGTTCAGCAGCTTATACATCGGAGGACAGGAACATTGACAGGATCTGTGTGAATAAGTCGACTTTAAAATATTGACATTATAAATATGATATGAAGAATGGTTGATAGGTTGAATGGTTTTTGATTCTGTATTAAGTATTGTGATTAGTTAGCTATTCATGATGTGACACATATATGCATATTGCAGGCCATACGGATCCCCATATTTTCCCCTGATTTCGGTATTTTATATACTAGGGAAACTGCTAGGTCAGTTTTTTAGTGTAGGTATTGCTCACGCTCACTCGTTGACAGTCATCTTGATGCGATTTGAAATTAATTGCATTAATTTTTTTGGGGTGGGGGATGATGTCACGAGTGGAGTGAGTGCAATTAAGGGGATTGCTACAGAGCGGGTGTAGAGTAAGAAGGACTCACAGTAGACAGCAAGTTAAGCGTGCTGTTGTGAGTAGTGGGGGGGGGGGGTCTGAATGAGGCGAAAGCGCTGTATAACTATCACTGCAAGTTAGAAGGTCCTACGGATCGGACCTGTGAATAAAAGCCCATCGGGCGGACATAAAGGGAAGCAGTCGAGAAGACTAGTGAGAGTCTTTCCAGTTATGACTGGTATGTAGAACGTTGATTGATTATTATGATTGATGTATTATATTATATTCGTCTATTACCATGATGTGAATAAGTATATGTGAGGAATGTGGAAGTCCTTGATATTGGATATAGCAATGTGCGCCATGAGCGATAGATGAAAGTGAGTTCATGGATTTGTAACGCGAGTGAGTAGTGGGTACTCCGATGGAAGTGTGTTACCGTAAGATGTGTGGTGAGTGAAAGGTGAACTAGTGTGTGTACGCTTCATGGATTATAAGGAGAGGTGGAGTGAATAGAAATGGTAGGGTATTATACCAATGTAATGTTATTCTTGTAGGTGTCGGGGACGGGCCGAAGAGCCACCTCGATGAGCACAGGGGATAGGCCAGCATAGGGCCGGAGGCCGCACATAGGCCAGAAGTGAGGCTGTCGGTGCAGGACAGTAGAGGCACATAAGTCGTGGCAGTCAGGCCACGGACAGGGACGTAGATATGAGAGTGAATGAGATACTATATTGTTGCCATGTTGATAGGCTAGTGAACTGATACTATGTTGTTGCCATGTTGATAGGCTAGTGAACTGATACTATGGTGTTGCCATGTTGATGGCTATGGAAATAATAACGTGTTATTGCCCTGCTGAGGTGCTAGGGGAGTGCTAAGGTGTATGACAATAGGGAGGGGATATTGCGAGACTGCGGTGCCAGTAAATTATTAATGTGCTATTAAGACCCTGAGGGGAGAGGCTGAGGCCGAAGTGCCTTTAGGAGTAACTACCGGATTGTGGATCCGAGGGAGAGTGTGTGTGAGAGTAAGGCCGTTGTACGGCAGTTCATTTCAATAATATAATGTATGTAATTGCGCTATTATATGTATAATTATGTTTAATAAATGTGTGAGTCTGATGGGTTGTTTTGTTAAGTGTTAAACTTGTTTGTTCGTGATTGTCGTCCTGTCATAAACTATTACATCTCCCAGTCTGGGATTTGTGACACACTGGAAAAAAAATAATAGATCTAAATCACCACATGGATTTAAAAATATGCTGGTAAAAACATATGCAGGAAGTCATCCTGATCACTTGTTCAGTTGTCTTAACTCCTAAAATAGAAGATTTCCCAAGAGAGTTTGTTCTTTGTCTGATTTAAAGATGACAATTGATATTTGTCTTTTTTGTTTTTTCTGCCAGAAACATGCAGTCATTAATGATTAGCGAGGGTTACAGGTTGGAGTACCGGCCTGTCATTGACAAAGCGTATTCCATCTACCACCAGTGGACAGAAAACTCATCAATCACGTAAGTTCTTTTGCTGTCATTCTGTGTTACCTGTGAAGTTTTCTGACAGACGTAATTCACAAGGAGTTTTTGAAATCAAAATGTGCAAAGTGCCAAGCTGTAATTGGGGAAGTAAATTAAGCTGATGTGATTTTCATGTCTATCTTTTAATCCATGGAATACGAAAGGGCTGATGATTGGCCCAATTATTTTACAGTGAAAAAGGCGATGGGGCCGATCATCGACCCGATTGTAATATAGTGAAAGAGATGAATGGGTTGATTATCAGCAGCCTATTAAGAAAGGAGTTCTGATTAGTCATGTCATGGTCTTGTAGCCAATCAGAATGCTTCTTTCATAAAATCTACAGATCTGTACATATCAATTACGGATCTTCTGTGCTGTTGTAAACACATTATTGTTTTTGTCCTGTGAACCCCCTTCTTCCTAGATGGGTAACATCCAAAATACCCCTGTCTCTAAGGGGTTAAATGCATAGCCCCCTTTGAGTTTCAACAATTTGAAGCTGAAAGTAATATTCAGCATTGACTTATCAAATAGTGAAATCACCACCTTAGTATGTTCTGATTTTCAATTCATCACACACAGTTGAAGGTTTAGAAGAGGTATCATGTTCCAATATAACCGTGAAAGGCTTTTTAACTGTTGAACCTTAAATTCTACACAGTATCATATTACACATAGAAAGACGTGAAGGTGGACGTGGACTTGAAGTTTGCTATGTATTTAGTCTTTTCGTTGATTTTGAGCCACAACGGAGTTGAACAGAAGAAAGTGTTCTGACATTTTGAGCCAGAAAAAAAAAGAGGCATTTTCTTCGAGTAGAATTAAAAAGTATGACATGAAATTTCATTCTGTGCCTCAGTTTACACATTTTAAAAATCATGCCTGCATATTCCCTGAGTCAGCGGGCCAACTAGTATAAATAGATGAGCCATGCTCTAGATATATATTGGAGACACATTAGAATAAAATATTCCCTGCGTGTCCATCATGTCATCACTTGGAAAGTTTTGTACTGCTGGCAATGCCCGGGGGGGTGTGTGGATGTTAGTTTTGGTGTCTCCCCCCAGTTTTAAACTTTCCCAGAGTTAGGTCAGGGATAGGGTGAGGGTGAGAGTTAACTCTTTAAGATCGGATCAACGCACACTGCATCGCTAGATCTAGCCCTAAATGACGGACCAGCGTCAGTTGTATGTTCCAAGCAAAGCTTTATTATGATGATAAATAATCAGTGTTTTCTCCTTTTCCTTTTCTTGCTTGTAGGTTGAACAACGGCTTGCGGAGTCTCATTTATGGGGCAGGAATGAAAAACAGCAGCAAAGCTGACTGGGATAAGATGTTTGAGCGTTACAAAGTCAGCATTGTTCCCTCAGATAAAATAAAACTGCTTGCCTCACTGGCTGCTCCACGAGATGCAAGAATCTTACAGATGTAAGCTGTCATCCTCATCAACCATTGTCTTCTTTTGTCATTTTATGCCGAGATCTAGGGGGCACCAAGGCACAGGGCAGGCATGACTTCTGTGATTCATTGCATTGCAAACTGGCCAACTGTAATACCAAATCTTATTACAAAAAAATTATTGGCAAGAATGATTCATTATGGTGTAATTTGGCCACTTTTTTTGCTCAACGCTGCAGTCCGAATAACAGTTTCAAAAATTATAAATCAATTTTCTTAGGTGTCAAGTAATCTTAACTCAATTGCTTTTGTATCGAAGTATTGTGTTCACTGAAGTTTTAGGCAATATTTTAAAAATGTTGTTATGACGATAAAATAGAATGGTCTTTTTTTTTGGCTTCCTGAGGTAAGTTTGTGCAAGGGAGAATTTATTTGACATGCATTTAGTTTAAAAATGAATTAGATGGGGGTAGGGCGCGTAGAAAAAGGAGAGGATGGGGAGAGAGATAAAGAGAATACAATGCCGCTCAAAACAAGACTAGGGGATTATAGGTGAGTAGGAATCCAATTCTTTTTCGTGGCCCATGAAGTCACAGCTTCTCTGCTAGTAATATAGAAAACCTCAGAAAATCTGTGAAGTCATAGCAAGTTTGAAGCAAAGTCAAAAGATGGCAAAAAAAAGAAACTTGTATGCCGCAAAGCCTCTTGTAAGAAATAATACTGAAAGGACACAATAAAATGCAAAGGAAAAGGAAAGACATGTCAAGCTTTCAGTATAATAACCATCTTCAGGAAAATTAGAATAAAAATGTATTGTTATTGTATCGTTTTTGTATTATTTTTTTTACTCGGGGCTTTGTTACATACCACTTTTTTTTTTTTTGCCATATTTTCACTCGACTGTATCGCCACTTCATTAAGAGGCACGTAGATCCATGCCCCAGAAAGGTAAACTGAGACTGGCAGTTGTGCTGTCCATAGAAAGTAGAACACAAATACAGATCACATTATGTACCTTGTAGGTGAATGGGGATTGAAAGAGCTTGAAAGAGATATCATTAATGAATTAAAATTGTTAAACTGAATCATCTTTCGTTTTTTGTATTTTTGTATTTTGTTTACTTCTTTAATCCCATGTGGGGAATTTGCCTTAGTGTACGACAAAATTGGAAGACTTTCTATGACTTTTATACATATTTGTATATTATTATATGTTATATTGTTATTATGCCATATATATTATTATTTATTTTCTTATCATTATGTCATAAAATTTTAATAGTTATATATTATTATCATGTTATGATAGTATAATGATTTATTTTATAAATACCTGTTTTCAAATGTTTCTTTTCTTAACTGATGGATATTACCTTTATTGTCACTACAGTTGTACCACAAAAAGCATCATACTTCTCATGATAGTGGAACACTGCTAAAAGTGTTGTGTCATTCTTAGGAACAAAACATTTGTTACAGGAACTAAACTCTCAACAATACCTACAATGGAATCAGTCACCTGCATGTGCTAAGAAAAGCCTTAAAATGATGTAATTACCACTTTGATTCTCGCAAATAATGCAGATACAAAGGGTAGTAAATTGTCAGTTTGACATAAACATTTCTGGGTGAAGACATGGCAGTTAGTTATAATCATATCGCCTTATTCTTATTCGTGTTGGGTACATTTTGAGTTACGCAATCAAATCTTCACACTTCATGATTTCTGTGGAAAAAAAAATTCTCCTCTGAAAGTTCACAAAGCCAGCTCACTTTTATACCAAACCTCTGTTCCAGTTTGCTGCAGTATAGTTTGGATGAGAGCATAGTCAAGTCACAAGATGCTGGCACTGTGGTAGCTCACGTGGCAGGAAATGTCAATGGGCAGCTCTTAAGTTGGAGATTTCTCAGACAAAATTGGAAGACTTTCTATGACAGGTAAGAAAATATCTAAGACAAAAAAACGGAACACTTTCTAAAGCAGGTGAGAAATTTCAGACACAAAATTGGAACACTTTCTATGACAGGTAAGAAAAAGACATGAAAGACAAAATTGGAACACTTTCTATGACAGGTAAGAAAAAGACATGAAAGACAAAATTGGAACACTTTCTATGACAGGTAAGAAAAAGACATGAAAGACAAAATCGGAATACCTTCCATGACAGGTGAGAGCATATCTTAAGAAAAAATTGAGACAAAATTGAAAGACCTTCTATGACAGGTAGGAAATGCCTAAGACAAAATTGGAACACTGTCTACAACAAATAGGAACATTTCAGAGACAAAATTGGGACACTTCTGTGAAAGGAGAAGAAATTTATATTGTTATTCATAAGGATTTAAAATTGCCGTGGAAAGGTGTTTTCTGCAATGGCTTTTTATTGTTGTTGTTGTTTTTTTATAGATTTTCTTTCTATTTGTTGATCCACTTTCTGCCATACAAAAAAATTCCTTATACGTATGTATGTCTTGGAAAACATTGTCCAGAGACAGATTAGCTATGAATGTCTCTTGAGTGGAATCTCCAGAAAGACGATTTCTAAATCGTTTGTTTATTGGTCTTGCAGATATGGAGATGGGACCTTCATGCTATCACGTATTGTGAAAGATGTGACCACAAGCTTTAACACACAGTTTGATTATGATGAGGTGAGACAAGTTCAAATATGTTCTTCTTTGACATGGAAGGAAAGCAGTTATTTCCTAAAGGAGAAAACAGCCATAAACCTTTTTTAATTTTTTACAATACGTTGACCGTAAAAACTGTTCTTGGCTGGCTGACTTTGCACCTGAAACCTTAAGATTGTGGAAGAAATACATTTAAAAGGAGACGCCCACAGGGGATAAGAAAACATGGAACGCACGTAATCAATACAATAATTTTATAATATTTATTCAACAATTTTTAGAAATTTCAATTGAATACAAAATCATGTACATACCTTGATGCAGTTTTAATTCTTTTTCAAACCACCTAGAAAAAAGCCAAACTGCAATGCTTTCCCCAAATGAAAAGTTACGGAAAGTTATTCGCGGCATCAGCCCAAACAACACTCCCTAATCCTAACTTTAATTAACCTTAACCCTAGCCCAAGGAAGAAGAATGCTAATTGGGACAACTGTCGATATTAACCACTTCTTCGTCAGAAAAGTAATATATATATGTATATCTGTTTGCTTTCAGATTGACGACTTTTTTCAAGACAAAAAATTGGGATCCGCCAAACGGGCACTGGAACAAGCGCTGGAAGTCATTGAGAGTCACATTGACTGGGCAAAAACTAATGCCGACATTGTCAAAACTTGGCTGAGAAAAACACTGAAACAAACACGATAATTCCTGTGTATTTCATAGGCTTAAATTAAATGTCCATGGAAAAACACCAAATTCAAGATAACGCATGTAATTTTTGTTTTGGTTTAATGTGGTTGTATTGATACATTGCAGAAAATGTATGAAAGTTGATAACAAAAGTTTAGAGTGCAGAGAGATGAATGGCTAATGGGTTTGCAGCCTTAAAATGTGATTTATTTAAGTTTGAGAATGAGACATTTAATTTTTTCACATTGCAGAGATCAAGGCTCTCGCATGCCTACTGTACAGTCCTTCTTTATAGTGGATGGCTGTTACCTGTGTATGCGCTATTTGGAGGTGTTCTTGAAAAATCACGTAAAATCTTCTGATAAAGCTAGAGTATGATATTTGGTATCATTGGAAAGCTTATTCAGAGAAGAATGACAAATTGTACATTTATAAACACAAGAAAACAAATACAGTATATGCTATGAAACTGCATATTATTCCAGGTGGTGTGCGGGTGGCTGCACCTCACGGGTAACTTGTGCATCAATCTACTGTAAAACAGCCTGCATCCGAAAGGTGCCGGGTGAGTTGAAAAGGTTAACTAATGGAGTAACTGGATATGTTTGAATCTTTTGACTTGCTGTCTGTTCATAACATATATTATGTTTGCTGGGACATAGGATGAAAATGTTGAACGGTAAATATGGAAAAGGCAATAAATTCAATGAGCTGGAAAAATTAACTGTCACTGGCCATTTGATCATGGATGGTGAATTGGAAAAACTTCTCGTTTGACAAAGTTGTTTAAAAACATGGGTTCAAGCTTGTGTCTGTGGTTATGGTATCATATCAGGCAAAATAAAATATGGAGGTGAACAACTTTTTGTGATGTCACATTATGGTATGGGTAGGTCTAGTTATTCCATAGTCTGTGATGATGACTCATCCTCTCACCGAGGGTTTTCCTGGATCAGTATGATACTTTGATACTGAGCAAATATCCTTGATAATTTGATCGACTGTTGGAACCTCGTTAAAACTAAATATCAGTTGTTGTTCTTAGAGACTGTAGAGTAATTACGAAGCCAAACAGAAAATACTGAATTGTGTTCACTGCTCAGCTATAGCTTTCTGTGTAAAATAGCAAAAGTGAAAAAAGGAAAAGAATAATAATGGCCAAAGATTCATTCCAAACAGAAATCTATCGACGACCACTAAAATCAGAGTCTTGAAAACGTGTGTGGTCAGTGCTTTTGTACGGATGTGAATGTTGGACAGTGAACAAGGAAATAGTGAGGAAACTAGAAGCAGCAGAGATGTGGTTTATTAGAAGAAATTTCAGAATATCATGGATGGAGAAAAAAATCAAATGAGTTAGTATTGAGAGACTCTGATCTGAAAAGATCATTAATTAAAACAATAAGACAGAGGCAACTGAAATTTCTAGAGTACATCTGTCGCCCCAGGAGCCTCGAACATCCAGCAGTCACAGGGAAGATTGTAGGCAGGAAAAGCAGGGGAAGACAGAGAAAAAGCTTTCACTGAAAGTCTTAATTCATGGACAACAAATAAACGTCACAACAACAACTTCTTGAGGTTGGCTGATGACAGATCCAAGTGGAGAGCCATGATCGCCAATGTCTGTTCCAGACAGGGCAACTGATGATGATGATGATGTAAACTAGTATGGTCCTCAATCAACAGTCTTTGAGTTCAGTTTTAAGAAGGCTCCAACAGCTGTTCAACAACACAACTTTGTCAACTCACTTTATTGGTATGTATTATGTCATGAATCTCCTTTGGTACTTATTATTTAACCAGGAAACTCGATGTATTTGCGGCTTTGCACTGAGAAATGTGATTTTTGTTCTGTTGTTGGTGTATTATATATATATTGTATATTTTCCATTTGTTATTGTATGTGAAATTATATATTCATTATAATTTGTGGATATCTCAAATGTTATTTGTTATTGTAACTCCAACCAAGCGCTCCATTCCTCTTCAGAAAAATAGAAGAATTTAGACCAAGATGTGATATGATTACATACTGGAAATACATGCTTTGTATATTTTTTTTTGCGAGGCTGCAAAGCGGTTCTGTTTCTTGGAAAGTGCAAAATTTCCCAATGGAAACTGATTAACTTGTCACATTACTTCAAAACAGGTCCTGTTGTGTTTAGTTATTTTGCTTTGAACTTACAAAATTGCACCATTCCAAAATAAATGCAGCCAGAATTTTTGTCAAGTTCATATTTTGAAAGTTGTTTAATATTTTAAATTTTTGGCCGAAAGTTGTCAATTTGTTTTTCATAATTTATAAAATGATGTTTGTCTTCTACTTCCATTGTAGTCTTGCTGAGAGCAGTCAGTTGGTATGAACAAATTTTTATTTTCCTAATCACCAATGGGACAGTGCACCTTCACACCTATGCTCTTATTTAAAGAAGAAAAAAAAAGAAGCTATAATATTTGTATAAATATTTACTGAACAGTTCTGCTACGCAATTCAGTGTTGTAAATTTTGTCATTCGGTGCATTTATCTTTTATCCATGATATATTTTAAAGGATTGAGTCGAGTACGCAACTTAAAGTGGACCACATTGTGCAATAACACATTGAAATAGAATGCTCAGCCCATGACAGTTTCAGGATGTATCTGGCAATTGTACCCCATTGATTTTGTTTTGACAAAGTGCTTTTGTTCAAATTGAAATTCTGAAAAGGTTTCTTTGTCTATGCCAGTGTTTGTTTCATGTAAAATTTGAGATAGAATATCCACAAGAAAGGGCTAAGGGTATATATATTATAAGAAGATAGTGTTGTAACCATTAGCAAAGTCAAAACATTGTGTGAATAACAGGAGAATCAGGACTTTCTCTTTGCCAGATAGGACAAATTATAATTAAGATTCAAATGTAGAAGGATACATTTCTGCTAATTTCACATTTGTGAGTTAAAATCCTGAATGAACTACTCATACCCATTTTTTTTTATACACTTCTGCTAATTTCACATTTGTGAGTTAAAATCCTGACTGAACTACTCATACCCATTTTTTTATACCTATACAAAGTGTGGAAATTGTGGAGAAGGGAAATTTACTTTTGGGACGGACTTCAGATCTGTCCATGTCCCACTCATAAGTTTCAGGTGCAGAAATTTCTTTTTTTTTTAACTTTATACCAACTCCGAATGCAGCATTCCCATTCCCCTGCTGTCATTTGTTATCAATAATGACTCAGTCAGCATCCCTACGTCAATCAGACGGACTTAGCTTCAAGCTTTGCTCCGACCCCTCAGATTTTCAATGTTTTTTATCATGTTTTATCAATCGTGAATGCTCATTCGTCTCAAGGAATGTTTTTGTTAGTGATTATGAACCGTAGGTTGTGCACAGTTGAATATTATGTATTTAGGTACAGAATGTCTTTCTCTTAAATTTTATATAGCTCACATTCTTAGAGGGCACAAAAATTCAAGGAAAACTAATACATGCAATTTTTTAAACTAAAGTTTTTTTTACATTTTTGAGCATTTTTGCACGTCCAGTGTTTTATTAATGTGGTCCAGTTAACTGTTTATGTGGGAGCATTTTGTCTGTACTGAGTGCCAGTATTAAAAGCACTTAAATGCATTGAAGCGTGATTGGACAGTTCTTTTGTAATGGAATATTGAAATGAGGAGCTGAATATCAAAACATACTGAGTAGCGATTTGACCTACTTTGTGATTTGTGGTTATTCGGAAATGTGGGTATGGAATACTGTCTTCTATTTTAAATCATTAGAACGTGAAGTCTTGTGTTTACAAAAATATAGATGCAAAGCACACCAGCCTGACTTGTAAACAAAATGAAAAACCTAATTTTTTCCTCAAAAGTATGGACTTTACACTCAGTATAATTTGATTTTCAGTTTGTCAGATGTGTCATTCACGACTTTTCTTAGGTAAGTATAGTATAATTGTAATCTGTTAATTCTGGCAAGGCAGACAATATTTCAGTGATGTGTGCAGTTCAAACTAATTATAAAGGCTTGAAAGACAAGATACATACTGTCAAGAACAGATTTAATTCATAAATGTTTCCACTGACTAAATTTTTGTGAGAGAGCAGTGAGTAATTTTTACAAACGTAATTATTGTGCGAGCCAGCATAACTTGGTCTCGTAAACAAGTTGTTTTGAACAGTTTTTTTTATAATAGATAGACAGAAGATGTGGGGAAGGATAGACGGACAGCGTAGGTGTGCATGACTGAGCACTTGTTGTATCTCGTGTTTTGAACTAGGGTTAGTAAAGAGGGAAGGGGTGAGTAGGAATTAAATGTTATTGAGACGTCTGTTGACGTACAGAAAATACCGTGATCCAGAGTAAAAGCTCGGGGTTTTGAACATGTTAAGAATTTATTGCTATAAAATTACATTATATTGTATGAAGTAATTCGACCTTTGATGTCGACCCAAGGTCGTTGCGTAGGGCTGTTACTTAAAATAACTCAGTTCGGCAGCTGAGCTAGAAGTGGTTGCACCAATCACAATCCAGGAATTAGACGGTAAGCTGCAGATGCAGACCAGTATTTAAGGCCATACAGAACTTAGTTCTGGGCCACATGTAGACAATCCATTTACGAGGTGGTCGGCGATAGTCCTCAGCCAGATGAGGGACATAGAGACGCAGTTGAGCAGTCCATTGTGAGGAGCCTGATTTAAAGCTCCAGAGCCTAAGCTACTTGGTTTGATATAAACCCACAGCGTTTACATCCAGCGCTCTCACTCCTAGTGAGGGCCGCATGGTGAGAGTCCATACTAATTTGTAATGATGAAAGTGAACCGTTCTACTTACTTTTGAAGACAGTTTCAGAGCTACCGCCAGACAACGCATGGTTGTACAAGCATTCTCCATGGCGTGTCTAGAGGAAATGTCCATATCATAACATGTCTCATTGAATTAATAGAATTTAAACTGTTATATCCGTCGCCACGTGCGCGGATTCTATTTGCCATATAACTCATATGACCTGCAAGTAGTTAGATTGAATACGTTAGTCTTTATAGAAAGCGGTAGTTTCATTAGTTAGATTCAGTTGCCTTTGAATTGATATTTATATTTATAATTATATTTGTTACATTAATTCCTGTAATTAAACTGCCCTACAGTTCTGCTAAAATTGAAAGCAATTGATTTATTTAGTTTTTAGAGTGCAAGTATTTATTTTTGTGTGTTCGTCGATTGTGGGAGCGGACCTCGAAAGAGTGTCAGTCGAAATATCCCCATGTAACCCACATCGCGACACATACACTATATTTTATTTAGTTTCAAAGTCATTTGATGCTTTTTTTTTATTACATATATTTTTTATGGTTGTGTAACTGGCTTCATTGTGCTTGCAATTGTTGAATAAAACACCTGATCTGCACAAATACCATGGCGCATTTGTATGTGGTTTATGAAAAGTCATTTTACCTACTGATTTTACCAGAACAACATGAGACTTTTTACTTCAATAATATTTTAATATAAAAGGTTCATTTTAAAGTGGAATGTTTTAAGTCTTTCATAACAAAATCCTAGAGATATGGTGAATAATGTCAGGAATAGCATCAACAAATGGTGAAAGTATAAAAGACTTAAAGTAGATATGAAAATTGCCTTAAAATTTTCACATGAAACAACCGTCAATCCTTATCATCCTTATTAAAATACAGACAATTTGGAATGAGATAGAATGTAATATTATATACATTATGAGCATGTAGTAAATCATACAGAACAACAGTTTCCTATTTTATTAGCCATAAAAATGTTTCTTTTACAAACAATAGATATATCACTCAGAGATGGCAACTACTGATAGAAACAATGTGCCACTGCATACACAGACTAAGGCCAATTCATATTGGACAACAAACAAAATAGTCTAACTAAGAAAGAAAAAAATCTAAAAATCTGAATTAGATATATCACTCAGAGATGGCAACTACTGATAGAAACAATGTGCCACTGCATACACAGACTAAGGCCAATTCATATTGGACAACAAACAAAATAGTCTAACTAAGAAAGAAAAAAATCTAAAAATCCGCAATTCAGGAAATTTCCTGAGAATTCCCATCCCTGATCCCTAACCCTACAATTATCATAAACCCATACAAGGGCGCAGGACCGAATTTTAAAGATGAGGGGAAAAAAAAGAAAATTTTACTTGAAAGTTATTTATTTTCAAAACAATTTTAGTTGTAAAAATAAATATTTGAACTATTGTACCCCTGCTAACCAACACAAGAAATAAGATTCCTTAGTTCAGAGAATATTTGGTGAAAAGGAATGATCTTCTGCAGTTGTGCGACTATACTTTTGCGATTCCATGCTAGGGCCAGGAATATATACACCTTATTTGCCAGCAACATATTCCAGGACCCACATTTATCTACTTATTGTGACAAAGAGTTTCAATTAAAAAAGACGTTAGTTCTCATTCCCCTTTTAACACTGGCAAAAACCGCTAGTATATTTTTCATTTTATTACCTCCAATATTTATACCCTTTGCATGAATTAAATCCCTCTCATTCTAACACTGTGCTTTATAGCATCCTGTTTATACTTTTATTATTAAAAGTATAAAAGGCTTTCTGAAGAACATCTTTGAAATCAAGTTCTTTAGAAAAAAGAAAAGAGGCTGTAAATGATTTGAAACTTTAAAAGATCTAATTCTTTCATTCTTAATTGAGAGCTTGAAGAAGTTCTGAGCTTCTTCAAGCATTTCAGTGCTACAGTAGAGAAATTTAAATGATATGTCGGTAAGTTTGCAAGCAGAGGTTTTGACTGTTACAACGGAAGTGAAGCCAAGACTTAAACTCCCAATGATTTTTTCTAACATTTCCCAAACTTTTTTCGTAATTCAGACCAATAGTTCCTTTGTAATTGAATATACATGATTCCCCATTATCACCACTGCTGCCAGAGTTATGAAAGTAAAAAACAAAAAAACTATTGATAATTCAGCATACATTCATGAAATATGATGAGCATGGAACTATTTTTTATACTATTTACATGGCAAACATAACAACGGTCATTTTCTTAACCCTCATTCATTCAAGTCTGAGCTTCAGCAATGTCACATTCGTACATACATAAGTAGTCATCAACAGGTCATTTTTTCATGATTTTTTTCGCACGTATGTTAAGACATAATGCATGATTATTTACAGTGACATGATGATATGTTATGATTTTCTGACATACATCTCATGGACTCTAACCTTTGAACAGCATGGCCAGAAGGCATACATTCATTTCATTAGTTACTTCTTCGCAAACAAAAGAAAACGAGAACCACACAAACAAATTTGAGAGCTGAACTACCTTTAGGGGGAAAAGGGGTGTATCTGAAGTGTCAATGACTCTCTTGCTGAATTCCGTACATAAAATCCACAAGATTTAAGCAACAACTTATTAAAAAATCATTAATCAAAATAATGATGCATATTTCCAAGTTGGGCGTAAAATAAAAATTATAAACTTAATGTTTTTATAGATTCATTAAAATTTGCCTCAATTTACAAAATAAATAGTCCCAAAAATTTTATATCAGACTGCCATTTAGGACAATAAGTTGCATGACACTGTCATGTTGACAAGTGATTCTTTAAAATGAAACAAAATATTTTCCACTGATGTAATTGTATAAATATAACAACCACAGAAAGACTGTGGGGTTGAAATATAGACCATTTTCTGTCTTCCCTTTTAGTTTGCCTTTCATTGTATCGTTTGGGTATTATTACTTATGCGAGGCTTTGCTACAAACAATTTGTTCTTTTTGCTAATTTTTTACTTTAATGTAAATGTAACGAATTTTTGAAATTACTTATTCCAAAACTACTGGCAGAAATTCAAGAGGACTAACGTGAAGACACCTAAATTTATAAAGGAAACAACATTCAAGAGGCGCACTGGCCATCACTAATCCACACTGCATAGCTGTGGCAGTTTTCCACCATTTGTGGGAAGCCCAAATACTCACAGCAGAGGAAAATATATACAGAGTACATTAACACACAACTTGCTTACTTGTCTCACAATTAAAAAATGAACACTAAACATAAAACATCACACTTTGCACTAAGAACTGGCATAATCAGACATAACTATTTCTCTCATGAAAGATCTCTCTCACTTCACTCATACTGGACGATGTACACTGTTGCATTCATTTCTAAAGGTACAAACCATAGTGAACATTCAGCAACCAGACACTACATAAAGTACTCATAACTTTTCGGCATATTTGGCAAACCAGTTTGGTTATAAACGACGGCACTGTCAGGATTATCAGCATACTCAGCTCCCTTGGCTTCTTCTGTCTCATAGTCAGCACCTTCGAATCTATCACGACAGCAGAACAAGATGATGCATGCCACCAGTATAACAAAAATGGCACATCCCACTGAAATATAGAGGATAGCAGACAATGACTGATGAATTCAGTACAGCTGGAGACACTGCCTTGCAAAGGCAGGGCGACGTAACTGATAAAAGATAACGAGAGAACAAAGGTCGCTCTGCCTTGCATGGCGGATGGGACAGAAAGTAAACATTTAAAAATTTGAGATAGCACTATATTCAGTTGCAGCAAACATTTTGTATTTTGATTCTGAAAAACAACAAAAAAATTGTTCTGAAAAACAAGCTGTCGTCAGAGCTATGAAACTGAAATAATGCCGTGCTGTAATATGAAAAGACCTAATATACCATAATATATTTAAGGAAATAAATCATTTACAGCAGTGCAGAGTAATTCTTTGATGTTTGTGAATTGTCCTACAGACTCAAACATTGAATTACTCATGCTGGTAGGACTATAAAATGCAGAAATACATACTGTCATTGCTCTACACTAATGGCATAATTCATTTTGACACTTTTGAGATATTAAGAAAAAACTTTCTTTTCCTGTGGTTTAGTGACTTGTGCCATTATGATTCTATTGGATAATTAAGTTTTCCTATTGGCACTTTTTTTTGTCTATAATATTATCTGATAACCCTCATGCTCAGGAACACAATGAACCATCAACTGCCTTTTGGAATAAGTTTGACATATGCCATTATTGTAGGGCAATGATGAAATGGAAGCTTGGAACGACAATAGCTGTAGAGCCCTCCTGAACCCATACAGACGACAGGAAAGAAAAACACAAAAGCCTGGAAATATTAAATGTGTTCTTTTTGAAATTGACCTTGGAAAAAAAGACAACTACATATGGGAGTCCCATGACCTCTCTTACCTCCCACAAGTGCTTTCTCTCCATCAGTGAGAGGTTCCTCTGTGGTTCGTCTATATGTGACATTCTGCAAAACTCCCTGGAAGGGACGGGTTTTGATAGGCTCAGGTGACACAGTGATCTCTTCAAATCCACACATATCCTCTCTCACCTGTGGGAAAATATACTCCAGCATTAAGACTAATTTCTTAAATCACTGTGATTTCTACAAATGAACACACATCCTCTCTCACCTGTGGAAAAATATACTACAGTATGAAGACAAAATTCCTTTTGTCAGGTCATTTGTGTGCAGTAATTCTGCCTAAAGCTGCCTGTGGGAGTTCAATTCATCACATAGAAACAGTGATATGCCATGAAAAATTCTGTCTTCTTTCATCTTCACTATCCCAAAATTGCTGTCACTGACAGCAAAATCTGCAGAGGAGTACCTGAAGTCTACCAGCATTCCACTGTTTTTATTTTCAGTAAGAATCTGAAAAGTCAAATGTCATTTCCCTGTCTTGCTGCGGTTGCAGCATAATTATGATTGTAGGTCCATTATATATTATAATCTTTCATCTCCACACTCCAAGCTATTCATCAGTTAATACATTTTGTTTCTTTTTGCCTACTTATAACTAGCATATCATGAAACTGCATAAGTAACAAAGGCCTGGGTTTACAAGAAAGGAAAAAAACAAAACAAAAAACATTTTACCTGAAATGTAATCTTTGTTTTATAAGATATTTTCAATTTTAAATAGTTATTTGAAAGACTACAAAGCCCCCCCCAACAAGAGTTCTCATCTCCAGTTGTTCTAATGTGATCTCATGATAGCAATAGGAACAATAACTATGACCCAGATCTCAGGCAGATTGAACATAATGTCAGTGATAAAAAGAGTTACCTTGTCCGGAGGTGTCAGTTCAATGTAATCTGGTTTGGGGTCCTGAAAAGCTCTTTTCAGTGGGAAAATGTTGTCCACTTGCATGCGGAAGATACAACCTTCGAAACCACGATTGGTGTTGGATGTATCTATACAGAAACATAAAACAGAAGGGATTAGTTCCATGCCATGCCTAAATCCATCTGGACTAAAAATCAGCATGGTTGTGCACTGGGATCAGCATGTGTACCATCTTCTGTGTAAAGGACATTAAGGGAAGATTATTATTAGAGGGAGGCACCTTGAAATTGCTGAAGTTTTCAGTCATAACCTGCATGAAAAGAAAACAAATGTTTTGCTCAATATCTCAAGTTTAGCTTTTACAACTTTGTCACGATATATAAACTAAGTTTTGTGAGTTTGTCATGAAATCCCTCATTTATAGATAAACTGAAGCTAGATGAACTTGTAAAGGGTTATCATTTAACTTACCAAAAAAGACTAGATGGGTGATTCCATTATTAATTGATGCTTGTGAATTGTGCAGCAAAAATTAAGTTGCAAACTGTCTCATATGTTTTGTGACCCCCTCTCCCCCCAAGACAGACTGATGTGAAGACGTTAACAAATTCATTTCAGTTAAAACACATTTTATGCCCCGCATACCCAGAACCTGCTGCCAAAATCATTGCGAGAGGCATCTACCAAGTCAAAATTCAGAACCGGTCTAAAGACATATCTTTTCTAAAAACACTTTCAGTTGTGATGTCTTATTCCGAATCCAATTTATTTTCTCCATTCATTTTATTTTTGCAGTTTTATTGTTTAATTTCTGCCTTATGTGCCTATGTTGTGTGTGAGTGTGTGAATATATATGTCTGGCATAGGTGTGTAGTGTATGCGATAGATTGTGCATGGCAGAGAGAGAGAGAGAGAGTTGCAGATGTAGAGAGCAAGACTTGCTGTAAAGCGCCTAGGGCGGATTTTTTTAAATTGGGCACTATACAAATGATCTTCATTATTATTATTATTCCTGAGCACTTATTCCACAGTTACATTATGTACATGCACAGCCACACATATATACATGGGTGCCAGCAACGGAGCCATCTGAAACCTGAAAATCACTTTGACCAAATTAGCCAAACCTGAAGTCGCAGGCACCGAGCGACGTAGTGACAGACCACAGACCTACCAACTAAATGACACCTAAATCGCATACACCAACGCCGCATAAAGGCAATTAATTTTTCAAATACATGTATCAGAGAATAAAACAGTTTACATGTCACAATAACGTACCACAGTTACTAAGTATTTGTGCACACCTTGTTCATTTAAAATGTGTGACTGCAGCAATTTTTTGTTCTGTAAGATGAAGATTATTTCCTAGTTATATCTGAATGTGGGCAAAATTCTCCAACAAGTTTGTAAAACACATCACAAACACCTAACGGACAATACATGTAACCATGGCTTTTGTGCATGTTTATTAATTATATTTGTGTCCCTTGAGCCAATAAAATAGATCCTGTTGTCTCCCTTTCAATTCAACACCGCTGGGCTGAGTTTTCCTTTGTACGGAAATAGAAACAGCAACGGAAACGTCAAAAACCCATCAAGTAGTGAAAGAGAACTACATGTACGTGTACGTGATGGAGGTTTGACGTTTTCGTTTCTGTACACATGAAAACAAGGCATGCGGGTGCTTGATTCGCACTGATTACGGCCCTCGTGGTTATAATACTAATAGAAGCGTCAGACCTGTAGGCCTCAATCACGCTTGATGTGTAAGTGCCGTTCATTGGACCGAATGAAGTGAAATCCGTCTATGCCGATGATATTGATGCCGGAAAACTAAAAAAAGTAGAACGATCTGAGGCGCGCCCCCTTCAGGCCGTTATAAACTAAGGCATCTGTGATCGGGTTGATCTAGTACAATGATTAGGGAGGCCGGTCAGCCGAATGTAGGTCAGACATGTAGTGGTCCGACAACTGGCTAGCCTCACCAGGCCTCACTCAGAAACAAAGGGCAGTTACTCCCCATGATTTTTTAGTGACAATATCGATACTCCAAATCGATACGACATGACAAATATGAAATAGAGAGTAAAGTGAGACTCGATACCATAAATGAAATAAGTACGGCATCGACCCGGTCTGTATTTCCCGAAATTCAAAGACAGTTTACATTACACATTCGCTACTCATGCTTCAACTTGTGAACTTGTGGATTATAAAGATTTTAAGATATCTAGACAGATCAGAATCTACATAGAAGTGACTCCTTCATTTATCCGTCTCTTGATTTCATTTCATCAAGTCAAGAAGAGAACGAAGGATTCTGTAAACTGTATTTTTTTGTTTTAGTTCATCACATCAACTGGGATTCTGTAACATCAGTGCATTGTAAATTGTGGTGTTTCGTGCTGTACGGTGGCTGTGAGTGAGCTGCATTACTGATTGTAGGAAACCGCCTTGACTGTAGATCTAGTCTAGATCTAGATCTAGATTCAACTTTTTACATGAACTGGACTAGGGGTTTACAAATATTCACTCAGAATGGGACGAAAGTGTTCTGTGTTTGGCTGCAAAACAGGTTATAAAACTGATGATTCCAAAGAGAAAATACCAATCTATGGATTTCCAAAGGACAAAACTAAGTGTCACGAGTGGGTTGCAAGCTTACCGAACAAACTGAATGTAGAAGATGTTACTGGAAACATGGGGATTTGCGCCCTGCATTGGCCAAAAGATGTTCCTACAACTAAGATCCCCTCTTCTCGGCATTATGTTCCAGCTGTGCCCCCATCTGTGTTTCCTAATGTTCCCTCATCTTGTGTTCCCACTTCTACCTCCATTACTCCACGCCGCACAAAAATGTCTACACAAGAGGCCCGCGCAGTGGATATCGATGAAATGAGTGAGTTTCTCGAACTTGACTCACTAAAATCTGAGAGCTTCCATGACCTGTTAAGTCGCAAACTAAAAGACATGGGCTTTTTGGCAACGAGTACTAAACAACCGAACAATTACATCTTCCTTAGCCATGAGAGAACCGGTCCAATACGAGAGTTTTCTGTTCATTTCAAAATTATAAGCAAAGTTGAGAGTGAGACGTTAATTTTAGACTATGAAGCATACTGCAGTGTGAAGAGGATTTTTCACCAGTTTATAAAGGAAATTAAGTCATGGAGTCAACGATGAAGTTCTTCGCTTTGTGATGGCTTATGCATCGGATCAGTATGATGACAAGAAGACTGCACTCATCAAAAGATCTGTAACACTAACAAATACCCCAAAGAACAGTCGCATCTACACGCACCAGGATCTTCTTCTTGCATTCACTTGGTTATCACAGTCAAGGTCATTATACATTCAGTTGAGAGACTATCTTCAACTCCCATCAGTCTCAACGTTGAAGAGAATTACAGCTGTTGCAAAGAACACAAGTGATGAAATGCTTTTCTCTTCAGTTTTTAGAGATGCACAGGAGCGGCACACATATTGTATTTTAATTGTTGATGAGGTATATATCAAAGCATCAATCTCCTACAGGGGTGGTGCCATCTTTGGCTATTCTGTTGACTGCCCCGGAAAGGTTGCGACAACACTCCTCTGTATGATGGTTAAATGTTTCTTTGGAGGTCAGACCTTTATTGTCAAAATTTTGCCCTGCCATGCTTTAACTGCTGCCTTTCAGTATCAACAAGTGACTGAAGTAATTGCCTCTCTAGAGAGCAGTGGTGCCACAGTTGTAGCAATAGTCAATGACAATAATCGGGTGAATCAGGCTTTTTTCTCAATGTTTGCAAAAGCTGATTCCAGATCTCCATGGAAGGCTGCCTCTCCAGTGGATCCTGCCAGGCCTCTTTTTCTTCTATATGATACAGTCCATCTCTTAAAGAACATCAGAAATAACTGGCAGTCTGAAAAGATGAAAACTGTGGAGCTGACGCCTCCAGGACAAGAGGAGCAACAACTGACAGCAAGATGGTCAGATCTTGAAGAGCTTCTTGAACAAGAAAGAACCACCATGGTGAAACTGTCAGATTTGACAAAAGCTTCTGTCTCTCCTACCAATATTGAGAAGCAGAAGGTCTCACTGGTATTAGATGTCTTTTCAGAGAAAACGAGCGCAGCGCTCAAGTCTTCTGCCTCGTCCAAGCCATCTTGGAAAGACACTGCACTCTTCATTGACCATGTCATTCGTCTCTGGAGAGTGTTTAACACCAAAACGCCGAATGACCACATCCGCTTTCGAGATCCTGCGAGAACTCCTATGGATCTTTCACCTGCAGGAACCAAGCAAATGGAAGTTCTGGAGTTCTGGGCTGAATGTGCAAACCGCATGAAACCACATACCAGTCAAAGGATTAAATGTCTCACTAAAGATACAGCCAGTGCCCTCAACTGGACTTGCAGATGTCTTATAGACCTATGCAATCACCTGCTGACGACAGACTCGGCCCTGCGACATCAATATGTGGCTGTAGGCTTTTTTCAGCAGGATGACATCGAGCACCATTTTGCTCATTTTCGCATGTCAGCGGGGTGTAACTATTATATTACTGCCCAGGACGTTGCACACACCCATGCTCTGGACAGAGCAAAATTGATGCTGCAGAATGACCCTGAAAATGAAATAAATTATACAGCTGCTCACCATGCTTGTGATCTCTGCAGCAAACCTGTGACTGATGCAGAGCTCATCATCCTAGATGACCTGCCAGTCACGGCCAACCAATTGTCTCATGATGAGCGAATGGCCCTTTTTTTTATTGGAGGCTATATTGCTTCTAAGCATCCTGATTTGAAAGGAAACCCCTTATCAGTGCCTCAACAGGTCAGTGACTTCACAGACAGTCTCAACCGTGGTGGGTTAAGCATTCCGTCTCTGGCCCTTTTTGAACTGATCGTTTACGCTTACAAATATTTCACATCTTCAAAAGAACCAAGTTGTAGTAAACGACTCATGAAAATTATTCGTGACTTTCCAGCACTGTTCCATATAGATATTGAACTAAGTGATGCAGTTCTTAGACGGATTGTGAACATTCTTTTGAAGCGGTTCTGCCTCCAGTTGCAAAGCGAAAACAGCAGCCAACATCCAAAGAGGAAGATTGATAAACTGACATCAAAGTCACAATAAATCCCTGGAGTAAATATTATAATATGCCTGCATCCACATGACAGACTATTGGTGAGTACAAAATAACATTTAGTGCATTGCTATTGTTGTCAGTGCTATTGATGTTGTACATGTTTGTCTTTTTTCTTTCTCCCATTCATGTTCATTTTTGTTTGGGATAGGGTGAAGGTGGTGGTAAAGGCATTATGACTGAATGAAGATAGGGAGTTATTTAAGTGTGTGTATGAAAGATCGCTATTAACTTCCCCTGGTATACACTGCATTATAATGACGGCTTTTATCTGGTGCCATTCTATGTAGGCTATCAGAATTAAACCATGAATACTGTTCAAATGAGGTTCTGTTTCTTAAACAACACAGAAATTTTCATTCACTCAAATTCCACATCACACTAGATCTAGAATGAAAAAATGAATCTACATCAGTACATGCACAGTTGTGTCATTGAACCATGCTTCATTGCTTGGTCAATTTGTCAGTTTTCAGTTTTATTGTTTTATGAATCATATGATTTTATGTAATTTTTTATAAAACTGAACCAAGCATCATTGGTCCTGCACGTAGTATTTGTTAATGAAGGTATTTTGTGTGTTTAATTTTTTCACTTATCATAATTTTTAAAACATTTTTGTGTGTTCTAAGTAATGCCGAAAACGCGATAGTTTGTTAGAACACATTTCTCATTGTTTGAGCTAGCCCATGTGGACCTCTGTTCTAGTAATACATGTAGTACTAAACGTATTATTTAATTAATGCTAGTCAGTCTCTCTGCGGCGAGACGGCCCACTACATGTCTGACCTACATTCGGCTGACCGGCCTGTAGTGAGAACGCCTCGATTAGGGGGCATGCTCGACTTTGACCTAGATTCTAGATTTTTGCGTAACAGTAGTATCACGTCGAATCAGTCCGCACAACACGTTCCCAGTACACACGGAACCAAGCAACCGGGTATTCCAAATGAAAGCATCCATCGTCAATCGATAATCAAAGTTCGTAGATCTACCATTGCAGGCGTGTAAAGCATTAATTCTGGCGTGGGCCTGACACATGAGATGAAGTAAGCCCAACACATAATACACGCCTGCTCAAACGATAAGCGGAACAAGCGGGTCTTGACTGGACACAATGCGTGACTGTCATGATTCAGATGTTATTAAAACTCACGCAGAGAGTGAGTTGTTTTTTTACCAGGGCCATGAAAAATTGGCTGGTGGCCTTGAACGGTCCTCGCCAAATTATAGTTGGTGAGTAAATAAATGTAAAGTTAAACGGTTGGATTCACGTTTGTGGGTTTTAATGTTCGTGATTAATAAGTAATGGAGTAGGGGTGAAACAAGGTGGGGGACAGTTGACATTGTTAAGTATGACTAGACAAGTTTTTGCACGTTAACTGGCTGGTAGAATAGTGCAGACGTATTACTACAATTAAAATGGTGGGAGGTTTCGACCTATGAGATAGCTGAACTAATTGGGCCAGCGGACTAGCACGCTGGGTAGTTAGATAGTATAAGACATCGTGTAACGTTCAGATTTGGTGAATACAGGCGAGCAGAAGCATCGTGTCGTGAAGTATCTCCGGTCGACCAGTACCTGAACTGTGTGCTTTGAAGACAAGAAGTCCTTGCTAACGGACTGACTGAGCTCTAGAAAGAAAGGTCTGAGTGGGCTGACCTTTGAAAGCCCACGCTGCGCTATATTGATGTTCGCGCCTACCAGTAGGCGTGAGCAATGGTAATATGTCTTATTTATTCAAGCATAATAGAGATCGGAGATAGAGAGAGAACTACAGCCTCATAGGAAGACTAAGGAAACCCCAGCTGGCACTCGACCACGAGTGTCCTGTATCATAGATCTATTGCCATAGTATGATTAGAATAATATAGCACATTGTTGATGAATTGAATAGTGATTGTGCATAAAATATAGTCTTTTGGCAACTGCTTAAATTACCTACAAGCCGAAGAGTGCTTCTGTAGGCTTTGAACGTACTGGGCTCTCCTAACATTTAAGCCCCTATGATTTATGGAGAGTTTGCCTGGCGACTGGCCAGTGGCGACTCAACTGTCACTTTAAATTGATATCTAGTTTCGTATAATATACCTATTTGCTATTGATTGCAGTACCTCCATAGTTACATGAATATCATTGGTTAAGTTATTAATTAGAGTTTTTTTTGGTTTGGATATACACCCCTATTGTCTTTTGTTTTGTTATTAATATTTATGTAAACTATGGCCTGACCGGCCTGACATATATACGCTCTAGTTATTTAATACTTTTCTTGTGTGGTTGTGTCCGAGTGTGAGTTAGCTGCCTCTCGTGCAGTCGTAACATCCCCAAGACCCTAACTCTGCTCGTGACAGTGACCCTGTGACCCTTTGGTCATTTTTAAGTTCGTGTTATTGTCAGCGCGATGAAGAGTTGTTGATGCATGTGCAGCGCTTGATCTAAAACTGCGAATCAGCCAAAACACGACGGTAATAGGTGCAAAGTAGGCCGATACCTCAAACACACATTGCTCTTTTGTGTTTTGCACAACCAGGTGTTTTTGTGTTGTTTTTTTTCAATTCTTCACATAGCGAACCCGGAAAATTTTTTGGGGGGACATAGTGAAACCAGAAATCCGGTATATACTGGAGGTCTGGCACCCATGTATATGCAAAAGCTACTTAAAATAGATAAAAATCTTAACATTTGTCACTACTGTGACTAACGAAATGAGATTTTACAAAGAGCACACAGCAATTTTATGATATTTCTAAAACTGGCATTTTCACTCACCATTGTTACCAATGAAAACATATTTGGGATTATCCAAGATGGTATCTGAGGCTCTACTTGTGTCTCCAAATCTGTGTGTGCCTGGTGGATAATTGTCCACCTGAAAATAAACATGAAAAATCTTCTAGCTTGATAAAATATCTAAATCTATATCTGTAAAAATAATTCTATGACCCAATTGTGAAACTGTGCAAGCAAGTAGCATGACCAGATTTTACATAAAGAAAAAAAAGCTTTATCTGAAATGCATTCCTCATCTTAACTACATTTTTAGTCATATCTCATAAATGCACACTGGAAATACTGTGCTATTCCATAACCCTTTCACGAGTGCTGAACAGCACGCTCTCCATATATATTTTAAGGCGCATGGCATTGCCCATAGTGCTGTGCAGTCAAGGGGTTATTGCAAAAAATAAAATTCGAGTTCTTACAAAATCTGCAACTACGAGTTGTTTTTTGCGCTTGTGTGGTTTCATCCCTACCAATATCTATAACTACTGTTACCATTCTCACTTAAAAAGACTTCAAAAGAGGAGTTGGAAGTACCAAACAGTGATTTGACTCAATAACGGGATTTGTCGTACCAATTACAACTTTCTGCTTCTAAACATTGAAAATTGAAGGCACCTTGGTGTTAAAAAAAAAGACAGATGAAAATGACACTACAAAATGAAACATATGAAGTGACGGTTTTAGTGAACACTTTTCTGAAAAAAAAAAAATTGAACTTACCAGTCCGTGTGTTTGCATTTTCAGTTTCTCAAATGCACCGTCTTTGTAAAAAGCAAAATTACTAAATTTTGTTTGGTTGCATTATGGATATGCGCTCTTTCAGGTCTAATTAAACTGTGGCTGTAAAACCTAAAAAGTCACATCAACTGGACATGACCATTAAAAGGTAAAGTATTATAAAACAATGACAGAAGACATCATTACAAACCTGAATTGAAATATCTTTGCCATAATTGCTTCTCTCCACCACTACGACATGCGGCTGGCTGTTAGCATAGTCAATACCCATTGTGTTGGGGGTGTTGACCTCCACTCTCTCAAAACCAATGTCCATAGCAATCTTACAACCACCTGAAGACACAGAAATGATTAAGGCATTAGTTCTATGCTTTGTCTAAGTCCACTTGGGCTCCAGAACAACCTGTACAGTTGCACATAATGATCAGCATTCAGCTAGTAGATGTTTGTTCTATGTGCACCTGGACTCCAAAAACAGTTTTGCATAAAGACAAACTTGTATATTATCTTCTGTGCACCGCTCATTAACCCATAGCTGTTATTATTAGAGTTCAAATTTTTGGTTTAACCCTCAGCAGAGATGCCCCCTATAAACACAAAAATCTGAATCAGGCCCCCAAAAAATCTGAATCTGGGGAAAAAAATCTGAATCGGTGTGAATGACGATAAAAATTAAAGGGTACCAGTTCTAAACTTATATTATTCTGTTGTTTTTTTTTTTCTTGGTCACAAAGGGTTAAGTTGAAAATCATCTTGAAAACTTACACCACTTACAGATCATTTCAACCGTATTTTATTATCCACCCTTTGATCTTGGTCAAAACTGAAGGAAGAACCCTCTCCAGAAAAGGGCTGTGCCAAACTTGTCTTTGCTCTGGAGCTGTGTTTTTCCTACAATTATGTCTGACAGGAGCTGCCTTGACATGTAGGGATTCGACTGCCAAAATGCACAAATGCCATGCATAATTTTTGCCTATTCTGTGCTGAGGAGGGTTTTCCCATTCCCAACCTCATGTTTTAATTTGGCAGTTTGTGCCCTTGCAGCGCCAACCTTCTCAATGTTCATGGCTTGGATTTAAGAAATCTAGGTCAAGACTAATTTAAAATTGATTCCTCCTTCCATCACAACCGCCGCCTAATAAATTACTTTAGTCTTAATACATCTAACCATAGATCTTGCTAGGTCTCATTCCTGCATCCATCATTGTCACTGCTAAGTAGACCTACATCATTTAGATCTAGACTTTGGTGATGTCTACCTAAGCTTAAATTTGAAGGAAGAGAATACATTTAGCTAAGTTTAGAGCTGATTACTCCTTTCATTACAGTCACAACCAAATGACACTTAAGACTTAAGCGAGGGTGAATAGATAGATGTATGCAAGTAGTTTCGGAATTGCCGCCATTCCGCCATGCGGAACGGTAAAAAGAATGTAAACAACGCATGTAGTAAGTATTCAAATTCCTGATTGGTGCAAAATAAGCAATAGGAAAGTAGAACTAACTTCCCGTTTATTCATAAAATGATCGCAATATTCCAATTCGGTGCATTTTGTAAAAGTTATAATTAAAAACTAGAACCCAGAACAATGAAAATGAAAAAAAAAAAGCCGATTGCTGGAAATTACATCCAAAAAGAAAAATTGGAATACTGGCCTTGCTAATCGGAATGGGTGGCATCTCTGCCCTAGGTTCCATAGACCCATTTCCTGCTCAGACGCAGTGATACTTTCCCCTAACCCTTTCCCCTCAAAGTTTTTTGAGGATTGTAATTAAAAATAAAATTTACTCTCAGGAATTAAAAACAAATTAATTTTTTTCTGCTTTGCAAATGTATGATTCTAAAACATGGAATGGAATCTAATTGCCATACTATTTTGCTCTTAAACATTGGAATGCACAAAGATAGGGTAAGAGCCACTGCCTATGGCTTTTCGGAGACTACGAGTTAATGATACATAAGTAGTTCAGTTACCATTGTTGTTCATCTCAACACTGATATATTCCTTGTTCTGTTCATCTCGGATCTGCATAAGAATTCCTTGTTTGACTTTGGTGGAGAAGCCGATAGTTGCACGCTGGAAATCAGATGCTGACAGACCTTGAGTTTCGTCAAAAGAGTACTTAACCATGTAGTTGTTCTTCAGGTTAACTCCAACCTCTGGGGATCATATGTGCAAGAGAAATTGTTTGAGAGAACACAAAAAAGAATTTAAGTTGACAACTCGGGTGTAGCTGCTGTGTAATGTGCTCTTCTAAACTTTCCTGGAAACAAATAATGTGATGTAGAGTACAGTAATAAACTCTTTGCTCTAGTCAGTTGGCTGATAAGTATTGTCAATTTCACAAAGTGAACTTTAATCTCACTGTTCTCCCATGTAAAGGCAGAGCGACATATGTGCGCACTTTATACTTTATCAATTATGTCACCCTGCCTTCGCACAGCAGTGTTGTTGATGGGAAGAGTCTGGGGAAGAGCTTGCCAAGAACTTCTGGCTGCAAAATGCTTGTGGGAATCTTATAAATTTGGCATTTGAAAGTTGCACTGATCTAGAGACACTACATATCTCTGGAAACTTGGTTTTATTGGCTGTGGCAGCATGATGTTGAAAGAAAATAAATTAGCTGATTAAGAGCCCAGGCACAGTGGCTTCGGTTTTGTTTCAGTCTGCTTTCAATAGTTTTCTTGAAAGACGTCAAATTAAAAGGAACAATGAAACAAGATGAAAGTGGAAGCACTATGCACTCTGAAAGGCCATTTGAAGGCTCTTGACATCTTCTCAGCTTTTGGCAAAATTACCGAAAGCGAGCCAAAAGTGAAACAAAACTGAAGCACTATGTCTGAGCCCTTAATCAGCTACAGGCAGTCATGCAATAGTAATGTTAACCTATGACGCATTCCAGTAATGGCAATGTGACATGCTGTACAAACATCTATTGCATATGCGCTCCTTCCAATTCGATATACATTACATTCAAAATAAACAGTAAATTATACGTAAACTTAAAGACTTAATCACCACTATGAAGATAAATGGATATTTTAGATCGTATATAGGGAAACTGAAGACAGAGCTAAAAATGCTGAAAGTGTTAAACTGGTCTGACCTCTTCCACAGTTCCAGCCTCTCCATGGTGTGTAAGAGCAATCACAGGTGTATCTGTCATAACCTTCACGACAAGTGCCAGAGTTGAAACATGGGTTACTAGCACACTTGCCAACACAGCCTAAGGGAAGGAAAAAAAATAATAGAAATCTAAGTGCAAATACCATACGAGAACACCAGGGACAATGCTGATATTTTGAAATTGGACTTGTAATATCTAAAATCAGAGCACACTATGTGGAAAGTGCATATTTTGGGGAAAAATGATTTTTTTTTTGTTGTGGTTACTTAAAGCAAGTTAGGCTCACATCATTTTCATCTGCACTTTAACATTAAAGTACTTTCAATTTTTGGCATTTTGATGTGGTAGGTGGTACTCCATACTGACTTTCTGAAGGGGCTTCACGCTGGAAATTAGGCCATATCACTCCTCAGCACATTTAAAGTTTTAACTCCCCACACAATGGTCTCCCATTATATTTAAGTATATAATGTATTTTATCAAATTTTTCCACATAAAAGTACACTGGATTGTAAGTCAGTTTCACGCTTCCTATACTATGTTTAAAAAACTAGAATCTTACCTGCCCTAACACCATACACCTCCCCATATCTCAGTTTGCCATTCATATCCATGAGACGGCCATTGACACGTAAACCTCGCATGCAACCAACATACCCATCCTGGTTACCCACCAGTGAACCTGAAAATGGCATATCAATTTTGAATATTTTCAGACAAAAGACAACCACATATGGCTAAATATAAAATTGCTTATAGATAATTGTCTTTTTTACTATCATATAATTTTATGATAAAAACTGACCGAAAAGCACAGCATCAATGACAAGCTAAAACCAAAATGCACTAATTAAACCTGCTGGGTCATTTCAGTATTACTGGATATCCTGGAGATTATGACAAGGCTGAAAAACCCCACTGGTAAAAAAAAAAAAAAATTCACACAAAAAAAATGATGTCCGAGTGAACACGTATCCTTCCTTTCAGTAACCAATTGGTCTCTATGGGATGATTCACTGACCAGAGGTGGACTGTCTAAGGCTAAAACCAAAATACTTACTTCAGCTTAACGTGGTGATTCACCACAACACCCAATATAATGTGAATTACTTAACATGATACAGAGTTTCAACAGAGGTAGAAACTGAAAAATATTCACAGGGCTGTCAACAGACCAGAACCACTCGACAGGCCTGAACCTAGCTGTAAGCTTGCATATTTTTATGAATACATGTTGACACATGAACATACACAAGCTGAGGGTGGACAAAAAATCTCCTTAGGGCTGAGGGCAGCCCTGAAGAGGACCATTCCCATCTATGTTCAACATAATCTCCTCTCATTTATTTAACTGAGGCACCTCGTTTTCTGAACACACATACAAAGGAAAAAAACCCATGGAATTCCAAATTTTACAACACAGTTGGTGTCAAGAACAGATTTAATTCATAAATGTTTCCACTGACTAAATTTTTGTGAGAGAGCAGTGAGTAATTTTTACAAACGTAATTATTGTGCGAGCCAGCATAACTTGGTCTCGTAAACAAGTTGTTTTGAACAGTTTTTTTTATAATAGATAGACAGAAGATGTGGGGAAGGATAGACGGACAGCGTAGGTGTGCATGACTGAGCACTTGTTGTATCTCGTGTTTTGAACTAGGGTTAGTAAAGAGGGAAGGGGTGAGTAGGAATTAAATGTTATTGAGACGTCTGTTGACGTACAGAAAAACCGTGATCCAGAGTAAAAGCTCGGGGTTTTGAACATGTTAAGAATTTATTGCTATAAAATTACATTATATTGTATGAAGTAATTCGACCTTTGATGTCGACCCAAGGTCGTTGCGTAGGGCTGTTACTTAAAATAACTCAGTTCGGCAGCTGAGCTAGAAGTGGTTGCACCAATCACAATCCAGGAATTAGACGGTAAGCTGCAGATGCAGTCCAGTATTTAAGGCCATACAGAACTTAGTTCTGGGCCACATGTAGACAATCCATTTACGAGGTGGTCGGCGATAGTCCTCAGCCAGATGAGAAACATAGAGACGCAGTTGAGCAGTCCATTGTGAGGGGCCTGATTTAAAGCTCCAGAGCCTAAGCTACTTGGTTTGATATAAACCCACAGCGTTTACATCCAGCGCTCTCACTCCTAGTGAGGGCCGCATGGTGAGAGTCCATACTAATTTGTAATGATGAAAGTGAACCATTCTACTTACTTTTGAAGACAGTTTCAGAGCTACCGCCAGACAACGCATGGTTGTACAAGCATTCTCCATGGCGTGTCTAGAGGAAATGTCCATATCCTAACATGTCTCATTGAATTAATAGAATTTAAACTGTTAGATCCGTCGCCACGTGCGCGGATTCTATTTGCCATATAACTCATATGACCTGCAAGTAGTTAGATTGAATTCGTTAGTCTTTATAAAAGCTGTAGTTCCATTAGTTAGATTCAGTTGCCTTTGAATTGATATTTATATTTATAATTATATTTGTTACATTAATTCCTGTAATTAAACTGCCCTACAGTTCTGCTAAAATTGAAAGCAATTGATTTATTTAGTTTTTAGAGTGCAAGTATTTATTTTTGTGTGTTCGTCGATTGTGGGAGCGGACCTCGAAAGAGTGTCAGTCGAAATATCCCCATGTAACCCACATTGCGACAGTTGGCACCTTTGAATAACCACCAGTGGACTGCCTGTCACACAATAAAAACCACTTACCCACAGTTAGAGGAGTGGTAAGATCCAGTTGACGAATGAGGTCTGCATCTTCACTAAGTGATTTTTCTTTGTAGTCATCAATCTTGATCCAGGCTTGTTTGCGATTTTTCTCCACATGAATAGTGTGCCAAGTATCATCATTAAGAGGGGATGGTGACTTGAATGACAGAACTGTCACGCCATTGCCAACATCATAACGGAACTGAATAGTGTCGGATTCTGGAGCAGAAGAAATTATATAATGATTAACTGGTCACATAACATAAAAACTTGCTAATACAGAGCAAATCAACTTGTCCCTAAAATGATCAAAGTACAGTGTCATACCCACATGGCTCTGCGTGGGAGAAAAAATGAATTCAAATGATTATTCCTTGACAAAAAAGTACTACAAAAAAAATGCTGCAAAAGAAATAGAGAAGAAATTATCTCCTTATTTGTGTAAAAAGAAATGATGATTTCTTGCAATGAACTGATGAGATTTACCCTGCCCTGTTTGCTTGCCATTCTGCAAGTCCAGACTGGGACCCTGGAGCCATTTTCATATTCACATATAGCTGGACAGTCATGTCCTTGATATTCACCTTTTTGTTGCAGCATAGATTCCATCTTGATCCACTTAGTTCACAAAGAGTACTCAAGTCTACACTGACAAAGCTAAAAATGCCCACACCCTTTTGTAATAAAAGTACCTAAGTCACAAAGATAAAAAAAAAAAGGGGACCAAAGTCACAAAAATACTTGAAAGAAGGGCCTTAATCCAAACAAATATACTGCATTTGCAAGGCATCAAATTGAGTGTGAAAGCTAAACACTGGCATGTTCGCAACATTGAACATCACTGGAAAGCAATGCTCAGAAAATTCATGTCAAGGCACGCTTCATTTCAGGAGAATTTTAATTTTCAGGATAGATTTTCACAACATAGATATTTTGTGATTTAAGTATTTATAGCACTAGGATCTTCAACTACTGTACTTCTTTTCAAATGAAAACTAAATCTTAATGGATGTATTCAATCTAAAGAACTTACGGAATAATCTGATTTCCACAAAATCTGGGATCTCAGAGCCTGAGCAATGAATCATAACCCCATCAGTAGTTGTTGTTTTAAATTGGAACCAGATGTCGCCAGCGTTTTGTGCTTCAAAGGTGGGGAACTCTAAAGCTCCATCTTTCATGGTGAAGGTCACAGTATTTTCAAACAAGTCTGAAAACAACAGCATATATCTGAACATGGACAAAATATCACTGGAAGAAGCGGTTACCGCCTTTGTGAAAATGGATAATTGGGATAGTGTTTGTTAGGTTGAAAAACCATTCTCCAGATTTCATACGTTTATGTTAATTAATAAAAAATGCCGTGATTTTTTTTAGAAATACCCATGAAATGGTCGATCCTGGGGGGGGGGGGGGGACATGAAAAAGGCTGGCAGTTGCTGAGTTAGAAAGGTCCCATTACTCGAGAACAAATACTCACTGTCCCCAAAACACTCCAGCTCCCCAATGTCATGCTCTGACCATGAGTCATCTGTCGTAGAGCCTGTGTCTCCCAAGTGAAGCTCTAGTACTGGCAGGTATTCTTTGTGGACCAGGTAGCCTTGATCTACTCTTGTCTGTGAATAGATTCAAAATAATAATGATAACCACATGGTGGGTTTTCATGCAAAATTAAAACATTCATACAATGCAGTTTACTGAGCTTTTGACTGATAATGAAATAATGGGTTTTCATTCACACTTAAGCCACATAGTGTAACACTGTTTACTAAACTTTTGATTGATAATAAAAGTACAGCTTTCTGATGAAAATTAAGCCATTTAATGTACCACAGTTTACTAAACTTTTGAATGATAAAGAAATCGTGGGTTTTCATGCAAAATTAAATCAATTGTATAACACAGTTAACTCAGCTTATGACTTAAAAATGTACACTGCTTTATTTGGGTTTAATCCGTTTCAAGCAAGATGGGGCTGTATGAGAAACGAGACATAAGGTCCTCAACTTTGTCAAATTAGTAATCAGTCACTTAGTGTAACATAGTTTACTAAACATCTGATTGATAATTGGAGTTACGACTTTTCGATGAAACTTAAGCCACTTAGTGTAACATAGTTTACTAAACTTTTGAATGATAAAGAAATGATGGATTTTCATGGAAAATTAAATCATTAATATAACACAGTTTTATGCTTATGACTTAAAATTTACACTGCTTTATTTGGGTTTAATGTCCCTTTTCAAGCACAATGGGGCTGTATCAGAAATGAGACTTGGGCTCCTCAAGTTTGTCAACTGGTAATTAAGTTGTCTACGAGAAGGCCTTTGATAGCATCGATAGAGAAACACTGTGGAGAATATTGAGACATTATGGAATCCCAGAGAAGATGGTGAACCTTATCAAGAGCATGTACGAGGGGACAAGTTGCAGAGTCGTACACGATGGCGAGCTTACTGACAGCTTTGATATCAAGACTGGTGTTAGGCAGGGTTGTTTGCTGTCCCCATTTCTGTTTGTCCTGGTGATTGATTGGCTTATGAAAGAAACCACCAGTGGAGGAAGAAATGGCATACAATGGACCCCATGGACACAGCTGGACGATCTAGATTTTGCAGATGACTTGGCACTATTGTCGCACACACACGACCAGATGCAAGCAAAGACTACAGCTCTAAACAAAATTTCAGAATCTATTGGATTGAGGATACATCCTGCGAAGTCGAAGGTCCTAAAAATTGTTGCACCCCCAAGCGCACAAGTCAGAGTAGGAGATCAACCACTGGAAGATGTAGAGTCCTTCTGCTATCTTGGTAGTATCATTGACAATAAGGGAGGAACAGAGGCAGAAGTCAAAGCACGAATTGGAAAGGCACAGGCAGCTTTTACGTCCTTAAGCAAGATTTGGAGAACCAAGGATATATCTCTAAAAACAAAGCTGAGGATATTCAACTCGAACGTGAAGTCAGTCCTGTTGTATGGATGTGAGACTTGGAATGCATCCCAGGCCTGCATAAAGAGAATCCAAGTTTTCATCAACAGATGTTTGAGGAAGCTACTTAAGATCAGATGGACAGACAAGGTCAGCAATGAAATTGTATGGAAAAGAACAAGACAGAGCCCAGTCAGAGAGGAAATTGGTAGGAGGCGATGGAGATGGATCGGCCACACTCTCAGGAGGCCAGGAAACAGCATCACGAAGAAGGTATTGGATTGGAATCCCCAGGGCAAGAGATCAAGAGGAAGGCCGCGCGGAACGTGGAGAAGAGCCAGAGAAAATGATGTGCAACGAAGCGGAAAGACTTGGAATAATGTAAAGAGGCTGGCCCATGATAGAGAGGGATGGAAAGTGTTTGTTGGTGGCCTATACCCTGATCCAGGGTGAGAAAGGCAATGATGATGATGATGATGAATTAAGTTGTCAGGCTGAACCAAGAAAATGGTATTTTTATCAGCCAACACTGATTCAGATTGAAAGTGATATTTCTGTTGAACATGTCTACTCAGCAGCAAGAACTCACGTGTGTTTAACCCTATTACTGTTGCTAAGGAATTGCTGTGTCTCGTCAAATCTTCATTCTACACATTTAATATTTGAGTCTGTCTCTGGTTTACAAACCCCAACAATGTATACTCTCCTAGAAAGCAGGTTTAGTTGGCGCTGGCATTTGAGTGGTGAACTACACTGCCAATGTAATTGTCTTAAGACACTGACCATACTAGGGTCAAGCACTACACTTTTCGTTCCCAATTTGCTCACCTCCACATTTGTGCCTTGAGTGCTTACTGCATCACAGTAGCAAGTTGAACTCTGACTTCCACAACCTTCTTCATCTAGCCCACATTTACATTTTCCTGACCCTGGGGCTGCCCCGCCCCAGTAGTACATGGGCTGGTATGTTCTGCCCACCCACCAGCCCCAGCTTCTGATATTGGGATCATCAAGTCCTAAAATGATGAAAAATGTAAAGAATGAAACATTCAGTAAAATGCATATGATGTTATGTGAACAATGCAACTGAATTTTACACAGAAAAGATATGAACAAACTCCACAGACAAAGACTAAAAAAAAAAACAACAACAACTGCAGACTGTGTCTAAATCTTCACTTTGCCCTGATATTGAACTTCATATGAAAAAAAAAAAGGAATAAATTTAAAGTAAAATGATGGCAAACTGACATCCCCTTGAAAGTAAGAACCACTGTCTTTGTGATACAATGCTGGGAGTCTTCTCACCTGGATCAGCCAGAAACTTTGCATTCTTACATCTGTACAGAACATTTTGGCGACAACTACGTGAACGGTCGATTAGCTCTTCCAGTTCCAGGACATCGGAAGTAGCATACTTGATCTTGCGTACGTACGAGCCTGGCTCTTGATATCCATTTACTCTGATAGCGCCCATGCTGTCATGACCGATGTAAGTGATAATTTCACCTCTGTCACCTACAATGTGAAATCAACAGTACAATAAGTATGAATGAAACTTACAAAATGTTTTTAAAAAAAGAAAATGAAAAAAAAATATATACTAAAACTTTTTTTAAAAATGGTATAGTCATTGGCCCAGTACTGCTATAATTCCATCTATTAAAAAAAAAAAGAAAATGAGATATAGTCATAACAGGGGATAAGAAAGTGTATTCTGTTATTCCTGTGAAAACCATGAAGCTATCTCATCTGTGGGAGTAGATTTTACAGTGATAAAAAGTTGTTCTAGCACACTGTAAAGTTGAACTACAAAACTTTACAGGCGATTTCCTCAAAATACACTGATGTGTGATAGATTTGTTCTGGGGTAATGCAACGTCAAAAGCATTGTTGCCTTATATTCACAACGAGTCATACCAAATTGTTGATAATTCAGTTCATAGCCACTTTTCATGTTAGCTGTTTATCAAATATACATATTATAAAGCAAGTCTTGGTTATGTTTGCTCTCATGTCTCATTTGCCATGAGCTGTAAACCTTCAAGCTTCCTCAGTAGATGAACAGATGTTCAAGAACTGGACTGTTCACAAAAACTTAACTAGTTTATTTTTAAAATATTACTGTGCTTTTCGTGGCAAAACTTTAAATTTTACGCACTCCCATCCCCCCCTTTCCGGCCAAAAACATAGGTTGTATGAATGAATTTAAAAGTAACTTTAAATCCCGTACCTGAAACAGATAAAGAAACTAGTAAAATAAGCCCCTAATTAGCAATAAACGAAGTGAAAGTGATAATCGTGGCCAATTATGGAAATTTTATATCAATCAGATTTTCTGAGTTCGTCCAGGGCCATCATTTTTTTCCAAGATCGCAGTGACCAAGGTGCTTTTTTTTTCCTGCTTAAAACATGTTTTCGAATAAGAGGTAAGGTTTGATTTGGGAAAGAAGATAGGGTGACGCTTGGTAACACAGCATAGAAAACTTCACCTTTGTTCATTTAATTTCAATAAAAAAAGTACTCTGATACAAGTTCTCAGGCAGAATAACCTTTTTTTAAAAAAATATATTAGAAAGGTCGCTAGAATAATTTCTCAGATCAGAATGGCCCGCTAGCCAGAATAACCCTTACAAAAAAAAAAAAAAAGGTTCATTCCTCTCACCAGGTTATCAACATCCTTCTTTATGGTAATTCCTCTGACTAGGGTTTTAATTTTGACCAGTCATTTATGTTTCTCATATGGCCGCTTGGGTGCTTTGAAGTTGATTACAAAAATGGCCATCACTGACGTAACACAAGCTTTCAGTATTTTGCTTCAAATGAAGTTTGAGTTGCTGAGACAAGTTTGTTCATCAGCTTGAATTAGTCACGTGGTCAGAGGTAACTTTTAAAATTAAATTAACTTGACTTAAATTAATCTGACCATCTGGTCAAAAGAACCTCGTCGAAATTAAAAAAAAAAAGGTGCCTGAGTTCAACTGAGGAGAAAGAAGACAAAGACATAAAACCTTACTTACTTCTTTCACATGATACTTTGAATGGCTGAAATGGACCTGACCCGTCTATGTCAATAGTGCTTTCTTCCTTGCCCTCTTTCTGGGAGTAGAACTTCACCATTTCACAAGAAATGTGGGACGAAGCTATCAAGAAAAAAAAACACAACAAGAAACATTATTTGAAATATCTCAGGCTCCCCTTATATAGTAAACATGAAAACAGAAGGCAACAAAACTGGAAGACGATTAGTGGGAACATTTTGTACTGAGTTACCAGACTCGGCTAATAGCGACTGTATACATTCTATATTGAACAGATGTCAAGGTTAATACTATAATTGTCGTGCTGGGTCACGACTTGAAAAGACTTGTTTTTTTTCACGGTCTCGTTGATTATAACCAGCGTAAATGTCCTTGAACTGTTCTCGTGAACAGTTTGTTTTTGTAACACTTTTTCTTAGAGATGGAAAGAAAGTGGGGCAAGATAGAATAAATGGATAAGTTAGGAGTGACAGTGCAATTCTCGACCCCGTGATTTTGATGAACTCTTACAAGGGAAGAGAAGGGGTGAATAAGGATAGATAGTTTAAGACGCTTAGTCGCGTTCAGAAATTCGTACATAAAACGTAGAAAGCACGAGGGTTTAGAGATTTTAGTAATGGTTTTGACATTTTAATTCGACCTTGTCTGTTTCTAGTACAAGGCCGTGACCAACTTCCATGTAGATCTATTAATACTGCGAGCTGAGCTCGATATGGATGCACCAATCAAATCTAGGCATTTGGACGGTAATTTGCAGCTGGCCGCACAGTATATAAGCGTAGCCATTCCTATGTTCATCACTCCATACAGAAAATTCCATCTGTGCAGGCGTCGGCGTGATTCTGCCAGAAGAATCAGAAGACTGTCGTTTTTATGTCTATGTCCATTATAGGCATTGAGATGAAGCCATGTGCTCGATTATGATATACCCACTGCTGTTGTCTACTGTTCCCTGATTCCTTATCAGGGACCAAGTGTAAGTGTTTGTCTGTTGATGATTCAACAATGAACGAGGAGCTGAACGTAATTTTTCCAGTAGGACAGGATTGCCGCACATGCTAGAAGTGCTACCCAAGAATGCAAGACAAAGATGTATATTAACTTGCAACTAGATCTAGTATGAATGTTTGGCATACACAACTGTGAATTGGAATTGATTTGTCTGGATGAGGCTGGGGATTGCCAGCCCATCCTAGAGTAGATCTAACTTAACTACGTCAGTTTGTATTGACGAGCTTGATCCATTATAAGCGGTAGGCACAAATAGTTGAGATGACATTGTCGCCAGAGACATTAGTATATTGCTTGATAGATAGTAGGCAGACTATATCTGAGAGATAGATAATTAATACTTGAATTGTTAGTGAGTCAGAATGATCTTAATCTTATAGGAATCTAGAGGAGACTTCTAGTGTCATATTATTGAATTTTCATTTGATGCTGCTGATGTTGTCTTTTTAGTATGTAAGAGATCTAGACAAAATTGTTAGGAATTTTAAGGTAATTAAATTTGTGGCCCTGCAGGTCTGTTGATAAAAACTTATTCAGGTTGTTCTTAGTGTGTGGCATGGTACAAAAGAGTAATTCATAAATACCTCTCGATTTTAAAATGCAGTCATAAAACCAATAACCCATAACACCCACTCTGTAACACTATCACCCAGTACCAGACCCGTAACACTGGAGAGGGACCCCTTACAGAACTTAAATAACGCCATGCCATTTACATAAATTATTCTTAAAACCTATTGACAGACTTACCCTTAGATCTATTGCATTTTATTCATTATTTAGTATTGCACTTTTATAACATTGTGATTTCAGGTCCTTTTTATTTTAGGTTATAGGCAATTTGTATTAATATAACATTTTGGTTCAATTTCATATGGTGAGCTGATCATCCCATTGACCCGACGACACCGGCGAGGGACACCATTCACCTTAGAGATCTACCTGAGACAGAAACACATTTTTTTTTTGGGCTTGGAACGAGCTATGGATTGAGGACATCACCATCTGAATTCCTCAAAAGAAAGTTAAGTGAACCATCTCATTGTCAGTCTTGAGGAGGGCGAGGTACTTTCCGCTCTGTGTTTCCAGGCTTTTTTCCCTTTACTATATGTTTAGTTTAAGAGCGGGAGGTTGGTTGGGATCATAGTATAGCATATCTTCTTTGCCATTACGAAGGATATTGGAGTGCCTTGGTGGCTATTGATAACTCGGGGGGATTTGCTTCACTGTGAATAGTTCTATTAGGGATCCATTATTCGTATAGATTGTGGCGTTTTTCTTGCTTCCTTACATTTCTTTAGGAAGATGTCTCTCCTGTCTTTTTCTTAAACTTTCTGTAATATAAGTTAGGACTTGTAGGGTCTGTTATCGTTCGTCTTTCTTGTGAGTCTAGCGTCCTGTTTAGTGTATTTTTTTTTTCCTTCCTTATAAACTTTAAACTAGTATACTAACATTGCTATGTTTACAATATATGCCTGAGGTGTTTCACGTGCTAAAACCACGTTGAGTTGTAATCTGGTATTGATATGTGAGAGAGAGAGAGATAATAAATTTTTGGTCATGTGTTAATTTCACGTCGAATATAGAGAGAATAATTTTGCAGTGATAACAGAGGACACTGCGTGTTCGCGTTTTGAGAGTTTTTGCAGTGGTAACAGATGACACTGCGTGTGCGCGTTTTGAGAAGAGAGAGATATTCCAAATTTGTCGCGTTGAGAGAGAGATATATTTTTGATTTGTCGCATTGAGAGAGCGATACATTTTTGACAGTGATAACAGAGGACACTGGTTCGTCGCGTTGAGAGAGACATAAATTTTGAGAGTGATCACTCAAGACACTGATTTGTCGCATTGAAGGCGATACATATATATTTTATTGCAGTGGGAGCAACGGATAGACGGCACTGCCTTACTAGAATTCATATTCAGAGAGAGAGAGATAAAATTTTTGCAGTGGAAGTGACACTGCCTGCAATTTACAGAGAGAGATAGAACGTTCTTTTCGCGAAGCAGTGCTAACGTAGGACACTGAATTAATATTGAGAGAGAGTAACTGTTACAGATACTATAATTGATACCGCGATATACCGTAACAGTAGGTAAATACTTACTAATTGTGCACACACTAGCGTGCCAGTGTTTTGATTCTATAAGAATCTATACCAGTAACAGATTTTAATACACATTATGGCCGAGTTTCTGAAATACATTGACTCTGCCAAGGCTCTGGGTATACCAGAAGAAGAACGCGCCTCGTGGTGCGAACGACAAGTACAGCAGGACCGAGACCGTGAGGATCGGGTAGCAGCAAGAGAAAAAGAAAGAGAAAAAGAAGCAAGAGAGAGAGAAAAAGAAGAAAGAGAAAGAGAAAGAGAAAAAGAAAGAGAGAGAGAAAAGGAAAGAGAAAGAGAACGAGAAAAAGAAGCAAGAGAGAGAGAAAAAGAGGCTGTAGACAGAGAAAAAAGGGAGCATGAACTCGCAATCAAGAAATTAGAGCGAGAATCGCTTATAGCCCCCACTGTTGCCAGCAATACATATGCTACAAAACCGAAGCTTCCGACGTTTAATGAAAAACTCGACCGGATCGACGCATATTTGCATCGGTTCGAGCTACACGCTAAATGCGTCGGATGGCAGCAGGCGATGGACAGTTCATGCCTGTCTAATTTACTAACAGGTAAGGCTCTAGAAGTATTTCATAGCCTCAAAGTAGAGGATGCCAACGACTATGACAAGCTTAAAACAGCATTGCTTAAGCGATTCCAGCATACCGAAGATGGCTTTCATCAGAGATTTCGCGCATGTAAACCTGAGCCATCTGAAAATTTCTCAACTTATGTGAATCGGCTGAAACATTACTTAGATCGCTGGATCGAACTCGCGAACGTGACTACCGGAAATTATTTCCAACTTTATGATTTGGTCTTAAAAGACCAAATCTATACGGCATGTCATTCCGATTTGGTTGCCCACCTTAAAGAGAGGGCACCGACATCCTCTGAAGAAATCACATCGTGCGCGGAACGTTATGCGTCCGCCCACCCAAATCGTCCTTTGGCAAAGCCTTCAACTACAGCACCGTGTTATGCCAACGTGGGCAAAGGAGCGCCAACCGGACACGATCGTTCAAGGCCGACTCGTCGTCAGGCCCCAAATCCGCGCTCTCAGTCAGAGCCGCCTTTTTTTAGACAGAGGGATTTTCCGAATCGAAGTAATTTGTCCCCGCGTCGAGGATACCAGAGCTATTCTTTTTACGAGCCTCGCCCATATTATCGTGGCAACTATCCAGGCCAACAATATAACCGGCCTCAGGGACCGCCGCGACGAGTGCATTTTGATAATAATCATGATTACGATAGACCGCAAGGTCGGCCTTATCGTGGACACGACTCACACCGTATTATGTGCTTCAGGTGTAATCAGTTCGGCCACATACAAAGATTTTGTACCGTTAAAATGGGAGCGGCAAAGGCCTGCTCTGTACAATCTACACCCTATACAGATGTTGGTTATAGTAATAAATCTTCATCGCAATCAAAGACTATTCCAGTCATGTCCGCCCTACATGAACTGGGTGAATTAACATTTTACCAGGGCCGCGTGAACGCGATTCGCGCTTCCGTTCTACGTGACTCCGGATGCACGACTATCGGCGTTCGGCAGTCACTAGTCCGTCCAACACAATTTTTGGATAAGGATGTAACTTGTATTACTTTTGGCGGATCTGTAGAGCGATTCCGTCTTGCAGAAGTTTATATTGATACACCTTTTCTCACAGGTATTGTTACCGCATGTGTACTGCCTAATCCGGTGGCTGATTTAATCATAGGGAATGTACCTCAAGTAATAAGGTTTCCTATCGGTAACTTGGAAATTTGGACTGAGGATGAGAGTGTTGCTTGTGCGACAACACGCCTACAATCGAGTCGACGAGCAGACAGTGCATTAGGTAACCCTACTATTGAAGTGAACATAACGTCTAGTGCATTCCATGATGAGCAACATTCAGACCCCACATTGAAACATTTGTTTACTAAAGTTGATCCTACAGCGCCGGATACCTCTAAGTTTCTTATTAAAGATGACTTATTATATCGTAATTTTCGGAATAAGCGAGAGGCCGTTATGCAGCTTGTAGTACCAAGATCTTTTCGTCGCGACATTATTCGTCTCGCGCATGACACTTCCTTGGCGGGTCACCAAGGAAAGGCCAGAACTAAGTCTCGAATACTATCGCAATTTTTTTGGCCCAGTATTTACGCAGATGTAAACCGGTTCGTATCAACATGTGACGTATGTCAGAGACGTACTCCTAAAGGGAGAGCATCGCGGGCTCCTCTACAGGAGATGCCTATGGTCTCCAGACCATTTGAGCGCGTTGCCGTAGATATAGTTGGGCCTCTACACAAGTCAGACAGAGGACATCGCTTTATACTTTCTGTCATTGACTACGCAACCCGTTGGCCAGAGGCCATTCCACTAAAAGACATTTCAGCCGATCATGTGGCTGAAGCCCTTATTACTATTTTTTCGCGTCTTGGATTTCCGGTTGAAATTTTATCGGACAGAGGTCCACAGTTTACCTCTGAGCTTTTTAAGAAAGTCTTGGAATTGGTAGGGATTAAACAAAGATTGACATCTCCATACCACCCACAGTCTAATGGCTGCTGTGAACGGTGGAATGCTACCATGAAAACTATGCTTGCGCGAGTTTCGGCCGACAAGCCGAGTGATTGGGATCGACAACTCCCCGCTATTCTCTTTGCATACCGAGAACTACCGAACGCATCGACGGGTTTTTCCCCCTTCGAATTATTGTATGGTCGCAAGCCGCGTGGGCCAATGGCCATACTCCGTGATTTATTCGCCGGATCAGACACCGACGATAACGATACGCGGTCCGCATATCAATATGTTGTAGACTTGCGCCATCGAATTCTTAACGCATGTCAGCTCGCACAAAAATCTTCTGCGGCGCATGCGAGTCTTTATAAACTATATCGTGATCAGGGTAGCCGATTGCGAACCTTGGCCGTCGGAGACCAAACTCTTGTTCTCCTTCCGGAGACGAAAAATAAACTCCTTCTTACATGGAAGGGACCTTTTAAAGTCCTAAAGAGACTTTCTCGAGTAAATTATCTTATCAAGATTCGGGGACAGGACAAAGTGTTCCATATAAATATGTTAAAGCAGTACCTGTCCGACGATGATAATCGTCAGAATAATCGCCGAAATGTGATTGCTCAGGCCAATGCGGCCTTAGTTTCAGTTGACGATGATGATCCTATTAAGATAGAGCATTCAATCCCCGCACTCCAATCTTCTGAAAATACGTCGGATGTACATATAAATCCAGATCTGTCTGAATCGCAAAGACAAGATATAAGAGATTTGCTTAACGAGTTTACTACAGTCTTTACTGATCTACCAGGTAATACTTCATTGGTACAGCATGTTATAAGATTAAAGACGGATATACCCGTCTTTGTTAAACCATACCCGCGTCCGCTGCACGCACAGGAGACTATAATAGCCGAGGTACGTAACATGTTTCACCTGGGAGTGATAGAGCGATCGACGAGCCCATATAACTCACCCATCGTCTTAGTGAAAAAAAAAGATGATACAGTGCGTTTTTGTATTGACTATCGTAAACTTAATGAGGTTACGATATATGACGCTGAACCGATTCCCAACCAGGAGAATCTTTTTGCGCAGTTAGCGAGGGCAACGATTTTTTCTAAAATTGATCTTTCCAAAGGCTATTGGCAAATTCCGCTTGATGAGAATAGCAAGCAATATACCGCTTTTCAGACCCCGTTGGGTCTTATGCAGTGGCGCTATATGCCTTTCGGATTAGTTACAGCCCCTGCCACTTTCGCCCGTATGATGACAATATTGCTCCAGAATATGAATTCCGTGTTGTCGTATTTTGACGACATTTGTATTTATGAAACCAATTGGTCGGGCCACCTCGCAGCCCTACGACAAGTTTTTATTGCTCTTCGTCGAGCTGGCCTTACGGCGAAACCCAGTAAAGTGTTTTTAGGATATAATGAAATTAATTTTCTGGGCCATACAATTGCCCACGGCGTTCAGACCCCTGATGACAAGAAGATAACTACCATCTTAAAGCTCCAACCCCCTCGAACTAAGAAAGAAGTTCGTAGCTTATTGGGCTTTCTTAACTATTATAGGAAGTTCATTCCAAATTTTTCTTCGCTTACAGCTCCGTTGTCGGACCTCACAAGAAAGAATTTTCCTAATAAAGTGAAATGGACAACCGAATGTGCTGATACACTTCGTACCGTTCAACGATTGTTTTCGACTTCCCCCATTCTCATACTGCCGGATATAAACCAAATATTTATTGTCCGCACTGATGCGTCGGACAAGGGATTAGGAGCTGTGTTATTACAGGAACGAGACGATACCTTGCGGCCATGTCTATACGCCAGCCGCAAGTTGCTAGATAGGGAATGCCGCTATGCAATTATCGAGCGAGAGTGCCTCGCTATCATTTTTGCTGTAAACGCATTTTCGCGATATCTACTTATGTCCGAGTTTATAATTGAAACGGACCATCGTCCGTTGTTATTCTTGAAGGCTAACAGGGTTAAAAATGCTCGATTAACGAGATGGAGTCTTGCACTCCAGGAATACCGGTTTGTTATCCGGGCTATCCCTGGCGGTGACAATTCCCAAGCTGATGTTTTGTCACGTCTAATTTAGTTTCCTATTAAAGAGTGTTGTGTCTTGTATTGGGGTTGGATAGTGCTTTTCCCCCTCAATTCTGGACGGTGGATGGATTCACATTTATCTTGTTCATTACTTTATGAACCAGTTTTACAATCCTTTTTTGTGAATATCCTCTTTCCACCAGCGTCATTCCGGACTGTGACCTGAACTTCTGACAAACCTGACGCCCTTGTCAGCGGGTCAATGAGATGGAGACATGGCAAACCAAGCTACCAGAGCTACTGCTGCCATTGGATACCACAGTATTTTAATTAACAATATATTGTTTGTGAATGTGTATATGAGCAGCAATTATGTGTGTTGACGAGATAATTATGAGCCTATTCCTTCAGTAAGGCCTGATTGTTTGATAGTAGTTATACTTTAATTCAGCAGTATACAGTGATATACTCATTGTTATTATAAATGTTCGTGAGAAGTTTGATTGTGTGCAGTAACAATGTTTCGATAGACTAGATTCTATAGAACGTGGCATCAATAATTGTATGCTTTTTGTCCATCCAATATGCACGTTCTTAGTTAATTTTTTTTTTTTTTTTTTTTTGTTCTCAAGCTTAGGGCTCGCTTTTCTACCGTAGTATTTAAGCCCCTACCACAATATTTTTGTAATTTCTTGGATCCTATCGTGTAAATTTTTCTTAAAATTTCCACTGGGGTGGGGGATGTCAAGGTTAATACTATAATTGTCGTGCTGGGTCACGACTTGAAAAGACTTGTTTTTTTTCACGGTCTCGTTGATTATAACCAGCGTAAATGTCCTTGAACTGTTCTCGTGAACAGTTTGTTTTTGTAACACTTTTTCTTAGAGATGGAAAGAAAGTGGGGCAAGATAGAATAAATGGATAAGTTAGGGGTGACAGTGCAATTCTCGACCCCGTGATTTTGATGAACTCTTACAAGGGAAGAGAAGGGGTGAATAAGGATAGATAGTTTAAGACGCTTAGTCGCGTTCAGAAATTCGTACATAAAACGTAGAAAGCACGAGGGTTTAGAGATTTTAGTAATGGTTTTGACATTTTAATTCGACCTTGTCTGTTTCTAGTACAAGGCCGTGACCAACTTCCATGTAGATCTATTAATACTGCGAGCTGAGCTCGATATGGATGCACCAATCAAATCTAGGCATTTGGACGGTAATTTGCAGCTGGCCGCACAGTATATAAGCGTAGCCATTCCTATGTTCATCACTCCATACAGAAAATTCCATCTGTGCAGGCGTCGGCGTGATTCTGCCAGAAGAATCAGAAGACTGTCGTTTTTATGTCTATGTCCATTATAGGCATTGAGATGAAGCCATGTGCTCGATTATGATATACCCACTGCTGTTGTCTACTGTTCCCTGATTCCTTATCAGGGACCAAGTGTAAGTGTTTGTCTGTTGATGATTCAACAATGAACGAGGAGCTGTACGTAATTTTTCCAGTAGGACAGGATTGCCGCACATGCTAGAAGTGCTACCCAAGAATGCAAGACAAAGATGTATATTAACTTGCAACTAGATCTAGTATGAATGTTTGGCATACACAACTGTGAATTGGAATTGATTTGTCTGGATGAGGCTGGGGATTGCCAGCCCATCCTAGAGTAGATCTAACTTAACTACGTCAGTTTGTATTGACGAGCTTGATCCATTATAAGCGGTAGGCACAAATAGTTGAGATGGCATTGTCGCCAGAGACATTAGTATATTGCTTGATAGATAGTAGGCAGACTATATCTGAGAGATAGATAATTAATACTTGAATTGTTAGTGAGTCAGAATGATCTTAATCTTATAGGAATCTAGAGGAGACTTCTAGTATCATATTATTGAATTTTCATTTGATGCTGCTGATGTTGTCTTTTTAGTATGTAAGAGATCTAGACAAAATTGTTAGGAATTTTAAGGTAATTAAATTTGTGGCCCTGCAGGTCTGTTGATAAAAACTTATTCAGGTTGTTCTTAGTGTGTGGCATGGTACGAAAGAGTAATTCATAAATACCTCTCGATTTTAAAATGCAGTCATAAAACCAATAACCCATAACACCCACTCTGTAACACTATCACCCAGTACCAGACCCGTAACAACAGATATTGATTGAAAATTGTTGAAGAGGACTGACATAGGCTTTTCTCCTTTTCATTTCTAGTTCTCTTGCGTTTTTACTCAATTCTTGCACTGTTTCTTTACATGGGGGCTTTGCGATACACAACTGCATACTTTCCTTTTTTTTTTTCTTTGCCACAATTTAACTTTGTTTCAAGCCCTCACAAGACCCCATAAATTTACTGTGGCTTTTTGAAAAATTACATCACACACTAATTTTACATATGGATAAGGAAAGGAGAATTTTTTATAAACAAAAAACAACTACCCTGTGAGTGCAGGAAGGTATAGGATCAAGAGTTTGATAAAACACAGACATAAACACATTTAACTGAAAATGTTTCTGAAAACTGAGTGCACTGTCATCAATTCACCGTTCTGTGTCAACTATGAATATGAACATGCCCTTAGTTTACCAAAAACTAAAGACTTAGATGTGACAGGACAATGCCTCCTTCGAGCCTGCTCACCACACTGTGCTGATCGAGGGAATGGCATATGATGCACTGCACTAAAATAGTGCTTGGTACAATGATAAATGTGAATGGATCTACTGAAATCAGGCGTCAGGTGAAGGACCAAATTCCTAAGAAAACCCTTCCCAAAAGGGAGGGGGGATCTATGGAAATTGAGATTTGCTTTTGTAATGAAAGATTAGCATTTTTCAGCGTTGTATTAAAATATTTTGCTTGAAATCATCGTAATATTTTGATTTTCTACAGAGGTGGGAAACAGAGGTATAAACGTTTCATCTTAAACCTGAGTTTGCCTGATCCACTCACAAATTAATAATAAAATTTTGTTACAGTGCGACCACAAGTGAAAAAATCCCACAGCAACTGAAGTTATAATTACAAAGTAAGCTATTTCAATCAAAGCCTAGAGTGACAAATGAAAGCACTCAGTATTTTCTCTTTTTGGATCTGTAAGATATGCCACATCTCCCACGTATTTACTGCTAGGTGATAGTGTGACATCCGTGAATGGAAAACAATGAAGCTGTCCCATCTTATCAAATCTGGTATCTTTATCACGATACAATATTCTCCACATGTAAGAATTCAATCAAGCCTGAGAAGAATAGTATTTGGATGACCTATCAAATCTTACATTGCCTGTGACTGAGTGAAATAAAATATGGAGACATAAAGAAATAATTATATAAAAAAAAAAAAACAACATAAAACAACAACTCACAAATGTGACATAATGCTCCTTGGTAGCCTGTGTTGTCACAGTTACATGTGAAAGTGTTCCAGGTCTGCTCACAAATACCTTTGTGCTCGCATGGGTTTGGTGTGCACCTGTGGAAGAAACCACAAGCAGAGTGAGGCAGTTTGTTGAGAATCAACAACGATGTCACTTTTCAGGCACCAACAATTACAGAAGGAAATCACATAAGTGCCATGAGCAATGAAATCTACCGTACACAAGATTTAGCACAAAAGAAACAGTGCTTGAAATAACAGATGAAAAATTACCTGTCCCTAATAGCACAGGTACCAATCTGCACCCCTTTCACATTTTCCCCCAGAGTGTCCAAATCCACAGCTCTCTGGGCCACTTGTATCCCTCTCATGCAACCACGGAAACCAGGATGCAACTCGTAGCTACCTGCATTGTCAGAGCATAATGGGAAATTAATTAGACTAGCTGACCCCAGCAAAATAAATCTTGTGAATTCTTTGTACCAAGGCCTACTGTAGATCTAGATCTATGTCACATTACTAATGGCATCCGCATTTGACACAAAGTTACATAATAATTTCACGCGGCAAATACACAGATGTGAAATGTTGACTTTCGGCCTGCAATGTGTAAAGAGAGGTGTAGAACGCTATTTCCGGTCACACTTTTCGATTCTACATAATGAAAATTCATCTCTTAGTGTGCGGTTAACAAAATGGTGAATAAATTATATTAAAAACTGAATTTTGTCCAAAATGGAGGTGTCCACGTAGCTTATCATAAAAAAATTGAAGCAGTACACCGAGTTCCATAATTTTTGATTGTGTAGTCACAAAGTTTTAGGTGCTTACATGTTCACCCTCTGGCTCCATTTTAATAAGACAAAACCCCCGAAGGCATTTGTGACCCAGTTTCTCAAACTGATAATTACCCTGCGAAGGCCAAGTAGGTAATATTGCACTTTTATCAGTCAAATGAATTCGTATTGTGTAAAACAAAGGTGAAATAAGTCAAAGGAAATTCCTTGATGTCTCAGCTTATTTCACAACGGTGTAGTGCACACATTCTTTCTGTTTCATATTCCTCGGTCTTTCCCTCCCGTTCATGCATACCCCTCGCTTATATAACCCCCTTTCATCCAAGAACTGTTTCTTATGCTTCTGCCCCACGCGAGCCACATGAAAGAGTGTTCAACCTTATAATAACAAATGACATCCTGATGCTGAGAATACAAAAATTCTCTCATCTGCTGAAGACCGTAAACACCCTTACTTCAACTTAACCTGATTTATAACAATCAACCAAAGGTAATTTTGATATAATGTGAGTTTTCGGTTGATGATGATCCCTTCTTATCTCTTCTATGAGTGTACAAAATGTTTTTCAAGAATAAAACGCCTAAATAAATTCAGAAGAAGTCCATATGTCAAAATCTGAGTTAATTTTGCAGAGAATATTTTGGTATCTATACTATAACTTCATTTTCAGTTTCAAGCACATATTCCGCATTTCTACTTTCACTCTACTATTCAACAAAATTGATCCATAAGCACTTTCCTTGTATTTTCCATACTAGCCTGCATAAAATTTGGACGCATTTTACAGATCTCTAAAGAAAAATGTAACAATTTTCTCAGCAAGAAACAGCGCTAGAGGTATCAAAGGAGCCTTGGACATAAGATACAACTACATGCACAAAATGCTGACCACCTAAAAGTATTTATCCACTGCTGATAATCTTCCATGATGAAAAGACAATGTGTCTTCCCATGCAAGGCAAATAAACAAACATACCAATAAAGAAATTTGTGCCTGCAGCAACATCCAAGTTTCTGACAGAAACTTTGGCATTTCTGTCAACAGTGCAGTTGATCTTTGTGTTATCAATGTAGAGGTAAAAGGAATGCCAAAGCCCATCAGTAAAGGTGCCCAACTCACTCATGATATCAGCTGGGGAATGAATAAGCTTGTGTAAGAATTTATAAACATTCTCAGCGTAAGAATCAGAATCTGTGTTTGTCTCAGACAAGAAATTTGCCTTGATGGAGCAAAAAAAAAAAACCAAAAAAAAACAACAGCGTCAAGCACAGATCGTTACTTAAAATAAACACAAGTCACTCTGTTTCTCTCTCATCACGCTTATACTCTCACATTTCTACCCTCAGCATGAGTATTAAATGCAACCTCTTTAACCCTTTAGTTGCTGATTACCCCAAAAGGCCAAATTTTTCACTGCCTCGGGTTGTGAACTTTGCCAAAAGGCAAAAGCATACACTAAAGAGGCAAATACTTCTGGATGCAAAATATTACATAATTTTATTTTTAACTTCTTCCTTCATACATTCTACATCTGTTAATGCGTTTATAATCAAGACCTTTGTCAATCTGGATGATTTTTCTTTTGTTTTTGATCATTTGGTGAATGGATTGAGATAAGTTTTGACATCAAAACTGTAATTTGATACATACAACAATCTTCTGTTGAAATATCAAGAATAGTTCATTACATAATCAGAGTTACATCCATGAGAGTATCCACCAGCAGATCTTTTGTCAGCTGTCCAGGATTTGTTCCTTCATGTAGGAAAAACTGGTGAAATATTTTAACTACCCCAGCTCATACAAACTTCTGGCCAATCATATGGCCTTTAGCGTCTTTACAGACGGTCTTAGCAGCTAGAATATTCACTTTCACTTTGACTGACAGCTTCTCTCGTGGCTTATTCTACCAATGTTTGACCCGAGAGTGCGATGGCAGTGATTGCAGGTCAGTCTTTTGGGTTCACTTTGGCGAGTGTTTTCATTCCGCCTCTGTCGTTTTGTCAGGTATGTTTCTTTTGCCTTGAAGTCTATTGCGAGCGTGCCACTGCGCAATTTTTGTCTCCATCTGCTTCGATCATTTGCAAGGTTCTCCCATTCATTGGGGTCGATGTTGAATGCTTTCATCGTGACCTTGCAAGTGTCTTTGAATCGCAGATGTGGCCTACCTCTGGGTCGGTTGCCAGTAGCAAGTTCCCCGTAGAGAATTTGTCTGGGGATGCGATCATTTTCCATACGGTGGAGATGTCCAAGCCACCGCAGTCTTTTTTTGCCTAGGAGAGCCTGAGTTGATGGAATGTTGGCTCGGCTCAGAACTTCGATATTTGAGATCCTGTCTTGCCACTTGATCTTGAGAATTTTGCGTAGGCAGCGCAGGTGGAAGGAGTTGAGGGATCTTTCATGTTTGGAGTAGGTGGTCCATGTCTCTGAGCCATACAGCAAGGTGCTTAAGACGCAAGTTTGGTACACGAGTACCTTTGTTTTGATGGTCAGCTTGCTATTGTTCCACACCCTTTTTGAGAGTTTGCCAAAAGCTGTGGCCGCCTTTCCTATTCTGGCATTTATTTCAGTTGTTATGTCTGTGCTACCACTGATGGTTGAGCCTAGGTAGCAGAATTTTCCCACTTGCTCCAGAGGAGAGCCATTCAGCATGATTGGGTTGGGGTTTCTCAAGCCTTGTGTCAAAACTACAGTTTTTGAGACACTGATCCTTAGCATGAATTTGTCACAGGCTTTGGCAAGGCTATTGATGAGAGCCTGGAGCGTGGTTTCATCGTGGGCCACGATTGCAGCATCATCTGCGAAGAGGAGCTCTTGTAACATAATATGCTCTGTACGAGATTTTGCTTTTAGTCTGGCAACATTAAAAATGGAGCCGTCCACTCTGGTGTTAATAAGTACTCCACCTGAACATTGACCAAAGGCATTCTTGAGTAGGGCTGCAAAATATATACCAAATAAGGTAGGAGCAAGAACACATCCCTGCTTCACACCGCTGTTTACAGCAAATGAATTGGATGTGCAGCCTTCAAAGTTGACACATGCCCTCATGTCAGTGTGGAAGGATGCAATAAGTTTTAGCAATGTTGGTGGACAGCCTATGGATTTAAGGACTGCATACAGGCCAGATCGGCTTACGGTGTCGAAAGCCTTTGTTAGGTCCACAAAGCATGTTATAAGCGGCCTGTTTTGTTCTTTACATTTTTCTTGGATTTGCCGAAGTGCAAATATCATGTCAATAGTTGATCGTTTGCTTCGAAAGCCACATTGTGTTTCTGGTAAGACTTTTTCCGCCAGTTGTTGAAGGCGGCAGAGGATGACGCGAGCAAAAGCCTTTCCAGTAATGCTGAGGAGGGATATGCCTCGATAGTTGTTGCAGTCGCCTTTGTCTCCTTTGTTCTTGTAAAGTGTGACAATTTTGGCGTCTCTCATATCATGTGGTATCACGCCTTCTTTCCAACACTGCAGTAACAGATTATACAGGTGTGGTAATAGTGGGCCTTTTAGGTCTTTTAATACCTCTGCAGGAATGTTGTCACTTCCTGTGGCTTTTCCAGCAGACAGGTGGTCGATTGCATTGGAAAGCTCGACTAAGGAAGGTTCAGCGTCAAGTTCGGCCATTATTGGCAGTTTTTGGAGGTGTTCCTCAAAATCTGGTGGAATATTTTTCTCAGTTGAATACAACAGAGAGTAATGCTCTACCCACCTATTCAGTTGTTCATTTTTATCTGTGATGGGTTCACCATTTACAGACTTAAGTGGGGCGCTTTTGGTGATGATTGGCCCAAGAGCTACTTTCATCTGACTAAAGGCGGTTTTCATATCTCCCTTTTCATTTGCCTCTTGTATGCTGTTACACAAGTCTGTCCAGTATTTGTTGGCGCAACGTCTTACCTCCAGCTGAAGTTTAGCTTTTGCATTTTTCAAACAAGTTTTTGTACTCTGATTGCAATTTTTGTTATACTCATTGAAAGCAGATTTCTTTTGCTCAATGAGAGGTAGGAGAATTTCGCTGTTCTGGGCTACCCAGTCGTTGTTTGAAACTTTATGCTGTCCAAAAGACTTGATGGCACAGTCATGAATTTTTGAACTGAGAGTGTTCCATGTTTCATCTACCGAGTCACATTGGCTGACATTATCCATGCTTTCAGCAAATAACTTTTCAAATGACTTTCTATTTGATTCATCTCTGATTGCTGTTACATTGATCTTAGGGATTGAAGGGGCTTTTGATCTGTATATTTTCTTGGCCGAAATTTTGATTTTGCTGACTACCAGTGCATGGTCGGTGTCACAGTCAGCACTGTGGAGGGAACGAGTTATTTTTATACAGCCCAAACTCTTCCTCCTTGAGAGAATAAGATCTAATTGATGCCAATGGCTAGACCTGGGATGGCGCCATGATGTTCTTTGGCATCTCTTAAGGTCAAAGTACGTGTTTGTAACACATAATGAGTTTACGGAGCATAGCTCCAGAAGGCGCTGCCCGTTTTCGTTGATGTTGCCAATGCCGAAGTGCCCAATGCACTTTGGCCATGCGGAGTGATCTGCTCCCACTCGAGCGTTAAAGTCACCCAGAATTAGCAGGCCTTCGGTGAGAGGGATGTTGTGGAGAGTCCTCTGCAATGCCTCGTAGAAAATGTCTTTGGTTTCGTCAGAGGAGGTAAGTGTTGGGGCATAGACACAGATAATGTTGGTAAAACCAGACCGGGTGTTCAGTCTGAGTGTCATGATGCGTTCTGACACTCCAATTGGAGTTGCGATCGAATTGATAAGGGAGTTTTTTACGGCGAAGCCCACGCCGTGGATTCTCGGCTGTTCGCTGCTAAGGCCCTGCCAGAAGAAGGTGTAGTTTTCTTCTTTGACTGACCCGGAGTCGGGAAGTCGAGTTTCTTGAAGGGCAGCGATGTCGATGTTTAGTAGCTGAAGTTCTCGATCAATAATTTGGGATTTCCTGATGGAGTCAATATCAGTGAGATCTTGCTGTTGCAAGCCTGGGCGCATTGTTCTGACGTTCCAGGTACCAAGTTTTAGTATTTTTCTGTTTTTGCCAGGTGCACACTTTACGTCAGCTTTTTGACTTTTGGTCTAGCTCCAACCACCTTATGAAGCAGGCTGACGTGGTGGAACAACACCCAACTGCCTGGGGGCTGCCCAGGTTACGGCGGGCGGTAGTTGATCAATGCAGCTGAAAAGCCGCTCCCACCGACAGAGGGGACCCCTGGCGCTCGTCCGTACGCCAAATGGATTGAGCTTATCACCGGTAACTGCCACCTCCCGTGTTGTGCCCATCCGTAACGGATGGCTGGAGTGTCCTCTCCAAATCGGAAATGGGTGGGCTTATAGAGGAGAGACAGACGCTTGCCAAGCCCGAGCAAACGCCTCCTCGTTTTGCTGCCTTGCCTGGGCTATTTTTTAGAGATGGTGCTTTGCCCAGAGGCACCACCCCTCTCTCTGCCATTCTAGTTAAACCCAAGGGAGAGACCAGGTCAATACATTTGGAACTAGTCCGGCTGCAGGAGATGCTGGAAGCCAGTTTGATGCAGTTCTCCCTGACAACCACCTTCGCGTCTCCACTCCTGATTTTCTGTCTGGGTTTACTCCCATAGCCTTTGCTATCATAGCAACACACAAGGCAGTGTGGTATTTGTATTCAGGGTTACCTTCCCCTAGTCTTCCTCTCTCCCGAGATGACCCACAAGACAGTGGGGGTGACAGTAGCAGGCTGTATTGTGTACTGTCATACAATAGCAGAAAACTCTGGCCTGACATTGAAGTAATGTACACAGTTACAATTTATACGGGATATCCACAGATCTAAGATGGGATCATAGCTTGTCATACCTTCAAAAAAGATTTTAAAAATTTTCAGAGAATGCTAAGATTATTGAAATTGTAATCATTGTCCTGTCATATACATTTCTTTCTCTCTTCTGCCTCCGTTTTCTCTCACTTTCCTGGTTTCTTTTCTGTTCGACACTCAGACATTTTTTATAAATGATGCCAATCACAAGCCAAGAAAAAGGTTAAAAAAAAAAAGAAACAAACACCAGTTCACTGGGCAATGAACTTACTGTTTCTGACCACATCTTCCACAGGCTGACCATTTGAAGGTGTGATAGTGTAGCGCACATAACCATTTTCATCAATTTTCACCTGTTTCAAAACAAGCAATATGACGAGTGAAACATAGGGATATGATATATACATGTACATAAGAAAAAACTTGTTCTGAACTCAAACACCTGCCCTTCGTCGGTTTTGTCTGTTTACCAGGCACAATTCCTTCTTAACCCTATTACAGTACTGCATTCAGCTAATCAAAATCATCAGTTTGCCAAAGGTGTATGGTTACAGCTCATGAAATCATTGTTCCAGAAATATACACTTTGTTGAGGGTTCCAAGTGAATACGTTACAAAATTCAAATTTATAAACTTAACGCTTGCAGCTGAAAAACCATTGTAAACAATTCAGCCCGGCCATTTTAATTTCTCTCTTTCTCTTTTTAAAAAAAAATATCTTTTCAGGGGTGATGGGTGGGGACATCTTCCGTCTGTGCTGCTTTGCCATGGTTATGCAATCCATCTTTTGGTCAGACAAACCTTCATCCATGCCATCTGAGATCCAAGATATGCCTATTCCTTTCATTTCTATCAATTACAATTTAGAAAATTTGATATTCAACAATCTTGTCTTTTGTGCATGGCCAGGCTGTTCATATTCCAAGTCTGACACTACTTACAATAACTGTTGCATCTTCTGAGCCCATCTGGTGGTAGACTAGCAAAGCATTTTTGTCATGAGTACGGAATTCAAAGGCCACATGTACCACTCTTCCCGAGAGAGCAATAATTTCGAGATGAGATTCCAGTGTTGGGAAAGAAAGTGGAACCTTAGCCACCACCTGTAAACAGAGCCCACAAATCTGAGATCAGTCATGACATCTTGACATCACAACAAGTCAGTATGAAATTGGTTTAAAAAAAAAAAAAAACTCGCCAGATTTTTAACAAGACCTATTGCCACCAACAGAGCTTGGATTTTCAGAAAACTTTAGAAGTTGCCATGCTTTTGATTTCAGGAAGCTTCCTTTTAGATTAGCAAACTTGATATGATTGTGAAATGTTTTTGCTGAGTATGCAATGTGTTACTCATTTCACCTCCAACCCTCTTTTTTTTTCTTCATGAATGTATGATAATACAAGATAAGACAAAAGTATCTCTACTTACATTGCAATAGGGATTGACGTTTTTGGCCAGTGAAACTGTGGCCATTGCTCCTGACATGGCATCTCGTATCATTTTGGCACCATTCAAGTTGACGTTTTGGATGCAACCAATAAAGTTGTACTTGACAGTTATGCCTTCTTGGTTGAAATACGGGACACCACCAATGTATAACTGAAGTTCACAAAATTCAGTATAATTAATAAAGCATATGTTAATGATTCATACTGAAGCACTTGCGATGAAAGAAAGGAACAAAAAAAAAAAAAAAAAAAACTTACGAAAATACTACAAAATTAAAATATTGAGCAAAGAGGCAAACAACAACAACAGCCACAACAACAAAAAGATCTATACAAAGTAAGGATGGGATCTACCCATATAAAAAGTTTCTTATACTTTTGACGTACGCCTAGTCACCAATGACAACTCACACACAGATAGGCTGACACATAAATTGGGCAAGCCATAAAAACGGTGTTTACTAATAATGGTAATATTTTCCCTTTAAAATGGTCATGAATAAGAAATACAAAAAAAAAATTTATCCAGAAATCGGGAAAAATTGCGGAGGAATCACCCCCCTGATCATTCCCAGTACCAGCTCTACATTTACTTCTAGTATATGTGAAAAAACAACAAAATAAACTCCAATAAAGATCAACTTACAAATTTATCCAAATCCAGCCTGTAGAACAAGCCGCTGGTTTCTACTTCATTGATAAGCCTGTCTACAACTACTTTCAGCTGGTGTTTGTCACGAGTGATGATGACATCATGCCACTGATTGTCATCTAGCAAACTGCCAGCTCGAACTTCTGTCATGCCACTTTGCTGCGTTGTTGACCCTGCAATAGAAAATAGGTTCACAGTTCACAAAATCATCACTACTACCTTAGGGTCTCTCCTGGCATTACATCAAAAACTGAAGCAGGGATACAAAAGATCAGACAAAACCAGGAAATCCTTCCTTTTCTCTTCACACCTTCTGTAATAAAACCAGTCAACTGTTTCCACGCTATACTTTCACAGATGAAATATACACAGCAATCCTTGATACAAAAAGTATCATTTCATTTTGATATAATTTAATCCTTAATTGGGTTTCAAACACTTAAAACTAGATTTATATCCTTGCACTGGGTTCTGACAAACATGAAAACAAAAATAAATAAAAAATTTGTTGATGAAATTAAAATTCGGAAATGATAAAGATGACTATGCGATAGCTTGTTTCACTACAAAGAAGAACAGATGTACTGCAGATGCTCACCTAAATCTATTTTGAAAAACAGATAGCCCCTCCTCATTTCCAACATCATTAGATCTCCCTGGTTGCCACTTGCATAGAACAGGACACCGTCGGGTTTCCCAGTCTTGAATCTCATCTCCAACATATCTTCGGTGGTCTGGACAGCTTGTCGGCTCATGTCAAACTCAATGTAACTCTCACCATCAAAGGAAGCTGTCTCCGGACCTGTGTATAACATGACAGCATGAAATTTTCAATATCTTTGAATGAAGCCAGCATTAAATCACACCCCAATCCACTCCCTATCTCTGACCAACTTTGAAGAGATATGGAAATATTTAATAAAAAACAGGCCTCAGAAAGAAATCTTCTAAGCCACTGAACTTTCACAGATGCTTGCCATGATTATATTATGTACTCAGACAAGTTACAGACTTGCCATCTAAGTAAAGGTCTTCCTTGTAAACAGAACATGTAATGGTGATGTTCATTCCATCTGTTTTACTTTTGTACTGTTTTATGTCTAAATTTTTATCTCATCTACAACATTGTCAATTACTTTTGATTGGTGTGAAACAGAAATGCCATAAAATATGATAGCCTTTTTGTCAACCAGCAGATGCATTTTTGTATGTGGTACAAGTTTAGTGTTGCAAAAATATATGAAAGTGAAGTAAAATCTGTATTTGAAAACTTACTGAATGGGCAACCAACAATTTCAACTCTCAATGAAATGACCATGTTCCATCGCTGAGGGTTGAACCGGACATACCGCGCCACGATTGGATATTGCAGTGTCCTAACTTGCAGTGATGCGTCATCATGATTGCCATCAAACATCTAATCAGGAGAACGGAGAATAAACAGTTTTATAGCAAAAAGATTACAAATTGCTGGACAAAACAAAAAAGTAGATAATAAATTGCAGGAAAAAAAACAGATCTCGAGTAGACAACAACTTTTAGGAGCAAACCAGAGATAGATAACAAATTACTGGAAGAGATGATAGCAAATTGTTGGAACAAACTAGAGAAAAGGTAATACATTTTCTGGAAAAAAAAACTGGAGAGAAGATAATAAATTGCTGAGAAAAAAAAAATACTAGAGAGAAGATAACAAATTACAGGAATAAACTAGAGAGAAGATTACAAAAGACTGGAATAAACTAGAGAGAAGATAACAGATTACTGGGGTAAATTAAAGAAGATTGCAAACAGCTGGGGCAAAACTGGCATGCAAAACCCAAATATTGCCACTTTCTGGACCAACCCATGACCCAAAAAGTAAATTTTCTCCTCCAACAGTCTGAGAGAATACATTCAAATACAGCTTTCCACAAATGGCAAGATTTCTCTCATGTGCAACAGCCAATTACCTATTTTTGTGGTGTGAAATACAGTGAAATCATTTACTATACACTGCCAAATACAAAAAGGAATTTCCGAGCTCCAAGAAACCATTGCATCCCTCATGAAACATGACTCATTTACATCATGCATGTCAACACATAAAAGTATAGATGTGATTATGTCTTTGGGTCCTTTTAATGTAACAAAAAACAAACTTTGAAAACAAAGAAAACCACAGAATTCTGTGAATTTGTGGAAGTCTTCGGGTCCTGAAATTTAATGGATACAAACACATTTTGAAAAAAATTTGTTCTCACCTCTGATATGCCCAGCTGGTTTGTGTATCGCCTCCAAGTTTTGGCATCATCTGAGTACTCGAGGAAGAACTCCCTGACGTATTCATCACTGCCCTGTCTACCTTGAATATATACTTGTGTCACCACATATTGCTGACCCATGTCCACTTGCAACCACTGAAAGGCATTCTGGATGGACGGTGACCACGCTCCTGTGAATAATTCAATTGATGTATCCTTTAATCCTATTCTGCATCTGTGATCTGAGGGACCCCAGAATACTCACTTTCTTCATCACCCCAGACAGTCACTCTTTTTCTCATAACATCCCCCAACCGAATATAAAATGGGATTAACCATCAATTCAGATACTTTAAACATGTTCCATATCGACAAGCTCAGGGATTTAAGGAATCAACAGGTAAAACTGCCCTTGGCTTACACATTATTAAGACAGTTTCTTTCCTGTGCAATTTTCACTCATGGATAATTTACACTACCACTGTACCAAATACCATGTTTCTTTAGTGATCAGTACCCTTCTTCTTCTTCAGACATTACTATTCATTGTCATAAAACTGGTAGATATACCTTTAAAATAAATACATGCAAAATAATTAATGTGTACATATCAAATTTTTAAGCAAAGAAAAAAAACTTCACTGTATTTCACAGACAACCTTGAGGCAAGTAACACAACTCTGAATAAAATATATCCAATCCTATTTGATGATTACCTGCTGAGCGGCCTACTCTGGCATCTTTCGGTTGTCGTTTTCTATTAAATGAGCTGGCAGTCAGAGCAGAATCAGGAATCCGTCCATCTTCCACACCCAGCCGCTTCTGGTATGATCCTTTACAATCTGAATATTCATACACTTCCCCTGAAGAGTAAATTAACATTCACTGATTAATCACAGTGTAAGTGAGTGTTGTAAACAATGACAAGTTAGAGTATTCAGTGATTCCAGGGATCAAAACTACCGACAGGAAAGTTCCCAGCAGTAAAAAAAATAAAGGCTAATGCAATCCCACCTGCACTTTTCTGTTCAATATGCCTGACTTGGTATTGTATCTAGTCTTCTTACACTAACATAACAGCTGTTATTTTCAATGAAAGTATAGTTAGAGTTAGAGAGAATGTCAACATATAAAAGTACAGATGTGATATCTTTGTGTCCTTTTACAGTGACACAGAACATGCTTTGAAAACACAGAAAACTGCAAAATTCTGTGAATTTGTAGAAGTCTTTGGGTCCTGAAATGCATCTAATCCATAAATTCTGAACCTACCTTTGAAAAATATCAATACTCGGGAGGAGTACCATATATGAGTTGCAGCACTTTAGTCCGGAACATATTTCATGTTCTGAATGTTAATCACAGAGTCTGGCATTTACTTTCAAAACATCCATCTTGAGGACTAACTCGCCAGGGGACCCCCCCTCCCCCTCCCCCCGGGACTCACCACTCACAGACGCTCCTAAAGTTGTGTCCTTGTGGTATACATCCCAAATATTTAATTCAAATGGAGTTCCTCCCCAACACTCCGTTCTTTTGAATCATACCTAGTAATGCAGACCACAACTCTATAATATAACTCTGATAAGTTAGTTGTTGAAGTTGAAGTAAAGTTTGAGGATATGGTACACAAAGATCCATTATATGAAAGATAGTGACTGTCTTCTTCATCCTTACTGTGACCTTCTAAAAGTCATACTAGTTATCCAGGCTAAACCTAAACTCCATGCCAGTACCAGTCACTTCAAGTAAAAGAGTCATAGAGACTATTTAGTATTTATTAGAGATTAGACTAGATTCTGGGACCTGACACCTAGCTGAACTGTGACTTATTAAATATGAATCGTCACGATTACTTTAATTGAGTTAAGGGTTGGTTGACGCGCTCAATGCACTAGTAAAACTGAAAGGTGGCATAATGCAACTCTTGTTATTTGTAATACATGACACAAATTTTGTCTAACGTTATGTTATGTCATGGGGGACATAAACGAGTTAACGTTTGAACCAGCCTAGGGATTGCTTTTATGTAATCAATCTTTCATATCGGGAGCGTCGACTTGGAACTTGATCTGCATCAAGCATAACTTAAAGAACAAATACCATGCGGAAAATAACTAAGACATCACTGAAATAACTTTGGAATGAATTTTAAAAGTTCATTTCCGCGTTCCCCCAATCTAGCCGCCATGTTTTCGAAGTAGGTCAACACAGGTGTGCAACAAACACACCTGCAATATAGAAAGCTTTATTTCGCGATAGTTGACATGTGAAAAAGTATTTTCATGAGTAAATACTGGTCGTAAATACTTACTACTGAGCGCAGCGTACGAACAGGTAAACCAACTGACTAATAAACACAGAAAAATTCCTATATTTTGTCCCATTGTGTACAGTGTCAACTACTATACATGCTTCCGGGACTGTCCTAGTGCATATCATGTGACTAGCCGATGTGTTTCTATTGGCTTATGGCTGTCAAGGTAGACAACTGGGCCAAACAATATTGTTTCTTGAGTCCCTTGAGATATAATAAACAACTCTTTCGTATTCCTGATTTGTTCGATGCAAAATTCAGTAACAGATCTAAATAAATTTGGATTTCCCAAACCCCACCATCGACTGAAATATTTCCTGGGAGGGAAAATAATGCTCTGATATTATGTGGTTCTGCTTAAACATAAAAGTAGATGAAATACAATTATAGATTCAACTTTTGTTCACCTTGCTGCTATTGGTTTGGTCAAACAATTAAAAGATCCCCCCCCCCCCCGCTTGGGCCAAGAAAGTTTGGGTTTTACCAAAGATGCACTGACATTTCAAAGATGAATAAATAGATAAATAAATAAATGAATTAATAGATAACGTACACATGCAACGGCCGATGTAGTAAGTGGCTGTGCGCTGTTTGAAAATTGTATTTGAAAAAATGAGTCGAAATTAACCTTACACGCCTACGCTACGAGACCGAATTTAGTAAACATCTGCCCTATTATGATTTTGCACTGTACCAGACTTAGATCTAAGACGAATACCAAGCAATAATATTTAAACGGCTCTTGAACATTTGAAAACCTTAAAAGTAAAAAGAAAAAAAAATCACACATACCACAAAATATGCATTATATGCCTTACACAATCTGGGCAACCTTAACATCGTTATGAGCCTCCGGGCAGATTGCATTGTAATGTGCTGGACTTCCTTCCCGGTCTCAAAAACCAATGTAAAGCATGAGGTCTCTTAAATCATGGGGCCCCTGAGCAACTGCCCAGTGTACCCGTGTGTACAGACGGTTCTGTATAGCCTACATTTTCGTTATATTAAAAATCTGTATGTTGTATGCCATTATAATTGTAGCATCTTTGCTGTAATGGAGCTAGAGGGTGAACAAGTAAGTACCTATCGTGACTAGGCAACCAAAAATTATGAAACTTGGTGTACTGCTTCAACTTTTGATGATAAGTTACGTGGACACCCCGGTTTTGGACAAAATTCAGTCTTTGATATTACCGGTATTTACTTACAAATTTAATTATTTGAGCCACGAAAGCGAGACGCATTTTCATCGGGTAGAATTGAAAAATATGACCGGAAATTGCGTGCGGTTCGCGACCCTACCGCAAAATGCTTGGTGTGCGTGCGTACTTGTAACAGCCTCTCTTAACACATTGCTGGCCGAAAGTCAACGTTTATCTGATCTATGTATTCTGCAAGGAATTGTGATGTAACAAAACTTTGTATTAGTCTTTAGTCTTTACATCGAATCCATGTGCCGTTATTAATGCTACCGGTACCTAGATCTGTTCCAGACAGGGCAACTGATGATGAGATCTGGATAATTAATGAAGCTGGGCTTGGTACTAGGGAAATGTGCAATATTTAATTTATCTTGCCCGGCTCGGCTAGTATGGATAATCGAAGATTACTGAAAGGTTTTGTGCCTGTACTTTTACTCTGTCTTAAGTTAAATCACGTGAAAAGATATTCCATTTAATTAGTTAAAAAAAAAAAATATGTGTCTATTAAGACAGGCCTGTTTATTCTTTTATTCAGGTATTAATTTATTTGTACTTACTTTATCTGGTTTTGTGACATGCCAGGGTGACGCGTGGAATCTCCAGCTATATTAGCTCAGTTTACAGATTTATTTAAGCAAACAACCGAGAATCATTAGCAGACCGGACTTATAGGGCGTATGCTCCCCCCCCCCCCCCCAATCCTCCCTCGCCCGCCAACCCCTGCCCATTTAAAATTATAAAATAGTGAAAAAATTATTTCCCTTCACTGAAACAATTTTTTTTAGAAATTAAAAAAAATATAATTTTTCTATAAACCTACCACCCTAATAATACTAGTGAAGACTGAGGTACTAGTATGATGAAAATGACTTCGAGCGAACACTTGAAGCAAGGCACGAAAAACGTGTATACATGTATTTGCTTCCGATATATAACTCGTTTAACAGTTCTATGTAGGTACAACGTGTCACCTCCAAACACATGCATTAAAAACGGATTTCAATACAGGTATGTAAATCTGGAGATTTGCCATGCATTTCAATTTCTATCCCACTGAACCTGATGTGCCCCAGCCTGCCCGTCCGCTCCCCCCCCCCCCCGGCTAAATCGGGCCCTGGTAATTAAGGTGGAAAAGGACAAGTGCGTAACTCTATCTTGACGAATATTATGTAAACTTATAAGTCCTCTTATGTTGATTATTATTGCTGAGGTCCTTTTTTTTCTTTTAAAAAAAAATTTGTTTCAGTTTTCCTCTTTTTTAAAAAACATTTTTACAGTTTTCCTCTTTCCCTCTCACTGTCCTTCTCTCTCTCTCTCTCTCTCTCTCTCTCTTCTCTCTCTCTCTCTCTCTCTTTCTCTCTCTATCTCTCTCTCTCTCTTTCTCTCTCTCCCCTTTATGTGATACACTTGTAATCACACTACATAACATTTTCGAGCTTGTCTTCCCGTTTAGTTAGATCATGTCGTGGCGAAATGTGATCGAATACTAATCATTTTCAATTACCTAAAGGATACTATGTGGTTTGCCACACACAGTACTTGCCATATGCCAGTTTATATTTATAGGGATAAAAAATTCACTCGAATCAAATTGATACAGTATCATTATTCACTGACATTGAAAAAATAGAGAGGACATAATATGAATTATTTCCCTTGACCAACTAAAATTTTTTTTGTGAATTACCTCCCTTAGACCGGCAACCGCGATTTTTTCAAGCCTACGTTGAATTTCTCCACGACTTTGCATTTGGCAGTTCAGTGCGATTCGCTGCACAATAACTGCGACGTATTTGCTCGTCCATAATTCTCTAATCTGAATGGCATGAATTAAAACTTAAACAATAGCCTAATACTGATACCCACCAATAAGCAATTATATTCCTTCTCTGTAAATCGATCTCAAAATTCAATACCGGTACTTGAATCGACTGGCAGAATCACGGGAACTGTTTATGCAGCTTTTAAAATTCAGTTTTAAAACAACCTCATCCTGGTCCTTTTTCTTGTACGATTGCTGCAAACAGTTATTTCAAACAGAGAAGAAAAGCAAAAGGAAGAAGGACAGGGCCCTTGTAAAGAAATGGTGATGATGAAGAAGCAGTGAAGAAGGTGGATATATGGCTAGTAGGAACAGGGAGAACAGAAAAAGGAGAAGAGGAAGAAGAAGAAGATAAGATAAGATTCACCAGAGAGTATAAATGTGTAGAGAGGGTTCACTTCCGCCAAATCGCGAAACTAGGTCGCTTCGGTAAACAAGAAATTGAAGAACTGAAAGAGACCGCCTTCACCAAAGATAGTGTTCATATCTGTTTACTGTGATTTGTTCATATTTTTTGGGCTGAATGAAACGATTTAGGGATGTCTGTAAGCTCTTACACCCCGTGGAAATGCACAAAGGGGTATTGTTTACCGCAGCGACCTACTTTCCACTCCATGCTAATAGTGGTTTCGCGGAGCCTCTCGTGTCTCGCAATGCAAATCGACCAATAGTGAAACCTCTCTAGACATACATACTCTCTGGATTCACTTCATTATCCCATGTCGGACACTCACTGTCACAGAACGTTTAAGAGCACATACATAGTACACATATCTAACGCATCCTAACATAAACATATCGTAAGTCAAAAACAGGTTTATTACATGACGTAACTTAGCATGGAAGCTTAGTAAAATATGGCACACATCTAGCTACAGTGCCTTGTTGAAGCGAATTGCGGAGGGCTGAATCAAAGAATACTAAGAAGAAGAAGACAGGTGGCGAGTAAAAAGAGATGGAAGAGAATGAGTAGAAGGAGGAATAAGAAGGAGAGCGAAAAGACGTAGAAAAAAGAAGAAGAATAGGATTAAGAAGAAAGGAAGAAGAAGAAGGGAGAAGAGGAGAGAGAGAAGACGCCGTCAGAGATAAAGAAGATGAAGTAAAGAGAGGAAGAAAATCGGGAGAAATACAGAAAGATAAAGGGAGGAAAATGTCAGCCATTGCAAAACCTTGCCTTCATTTATCATAATTAATGTTCAATCACCATTGCATGGACCTTAACAGTTCATGCCAAACAGTTCGTGTTGAGACCCTACTGCGCCCTATACACCTACAATCAATGTTTACGTGTTAGTAGCCTAATTACAGCTGCCTAAATCGAGACCTTTTCTGAAGAGCTGGAGATTTTTTTAGTGTGTAGAAGTGGTATGACAAATGCACACTTTGACACTTGTGCGCTGTGGCACTAATCAAACTATTTATTGTAATACTAAAACCGCAAACGTTTCATGTCGAATTTCTCAGTTGTGCAAAGTGTGGTGTTGCAACGAACAAGAACTGAGGTCCCGAAATAGTGATACCCCCCCCCCCCCCACACATACACAAACGAATTTATAAAAACCAAAGAGCCATACAAATAACTGTAACTGTTTCTTCAGAGCCGGAGCAGAGGACGGAATGTCTGGCGCAGTTGCCCCTTGGTTAGAGCACTTGAGCCTATAGTGAAAAGCCTCAAGTTCAAATCCGACACAGAGCGGAGTCCAATCCAACCAATTTCTACCCACTCTCTGACGACCTGGGGGAAGCCCATGTCTCCACTTCGATATAGCTGCATTATGCTGAAAGCGAATGTGGAAACTCAGAAAAGAAATCGGATGAGTCATCCAGCCCGTGAATCATGTGGTAGTTCTGAGACAAAAAAAAAAGTAATGACACCTTTTTGGGGGGTCAGTTTGCAAGCAATTACAAAGGCACATTTCTTTGTGCCATGTGCGCTCGAAGTACAGAAGTGCAACCATATCAGCATCGGCAACAGAAGAAGTAGAAGCAACAACAAAATGAACACAGTCAGAGATTGTACTTCCTTTGAAAGTTAAGATCTTTCAGCATTGATCCTTCACTGCTTTCCTTGTTCTACAAAGCCACCGTCGACAGCATTATAACATATATATCACGTCAGTTCATGAATGTCTGTTACTGAGTTTACTGATTAATGATGTATATTTATGAAGTGGTGCGAATGATGTGTTTGCCATATAAATTATGTGGCCTTTAACTCCCTGTAGAAGAGAATTTCCCTAGTGGAGCCCTCTTAACGCATGGGCACATTGGGTAGTTGCCCCGGGACCACAAGGGTTAAGGGGGGCCACATGCATGTACATTAATAATGAGTAGTTGCGCGGGGGGGGGGGGCGGGCCGCAGCCTATAGCGATTGCCCAGTTGCCCATACAGACGTTAAGGCGACCCAGCTTATCTTGTCTTCTTCTTTAGACTCTGTTTTTACAAGCTGCAGAAATGCCCATCCAACAACGGTTTGGGCCGTGTATGTGCAGAACTTAAAAACCCTTGTCTACAGGAGTTGGCTGCCACTGCCTCCGTCAGCAGCTGCCGACGGATATAGCAGACTGTTTCCTCTACAAAGCTCGCCCATATACAAACAAACACCCCTCAGCCTGCCGACAACGGTTACTCACTGGTCAAATATTCTCGCCTTTTGCTTCATTAATTGTCACACTTTTTGTTTTCCTTTTATCATATTGTTTCAAGATGACAGAGCGGGTTGCTTTGGGCTCAGTAAGAATGTGCAAAGGTGAGTCACGAAGGAAACGGATAAACCAGACGGTTAAATAATACTTGAGTAATCTACCCCAGCCCCTTTCGCGTCATTGCTTGTAACAAGACTTCGCTCAAGTTGATAGTTGATGGTATTATAAATTTTGTCTAAAGATACGAAACATTACTTCATCAGAACACCGTGTTAATGTTGAGTAATGCAGATGAACAAGAATCGCTGCTGGCAAATTCCTTTAAAGTTATAAGTGCCTCACACAGATCCCTCTTCTTTAAACAAATGATCTCACGGTTTCTCTAAACGCCGAAATTGCTTGCAAGGAGCTGAACTGGGGTGAATACGTACGGAATACGTACACCAAGGGACGAAGGCGCTTTCCTTCCAAATCCTTTCATTTTAAAAATGTTTCGTGATTTCAAGAAAAAAAAAAGTGAATAGACTGTTGCCGAAACTTACGTTTTTGGGGCTTGGGTTTCAATATGATTGAAAATATTACCTAATGTTGGCAGCCTTCCTATACCTATCATACAATGCAGCGAAAACGATGCCTCTCGCATGAAATCAGGCATTTCAGTGTCTATATAGTTTAACTTCACACATGTGTGTGTGTGGATGTGTGTGAGCAGTATTTGTGTGTGATTACAAAGATCAAACAACATCCGTGTTTCACAGATAAGGCACCAAACAGCTGATAAAATCAGAGACAGTATCCCATTTGGCACATGGAATTATTTCTTGATCTTTGGCTAATCGCGGATTTTACAGTATTAAAGAATGGGTTTTTTTTCCGTTGATGGCCAGGCTTCGAGCAGTATGTGACTAGATTAGAACATTTCGCCAATTTATTCATTTCTTTTTCTTCCTTCAGTCATTATAACAGTTCCCCTGTTTTACAGTACAACACATTTTTTCATGGTTTGAATATAAACCTTTTCAACCACAAACAGTGTATAACAGAGACAAAATAAGACACAAAAGACAGACACAGAACAACTGTTATCGAGCCGTAAACCTCAAAACTCAAGTGTCCTTCAAGTCTTCGCATGCCTCAGTAATTTGTACCTTGGTGCCAAGTCGGTCGCATTTCTATATTACGGGGGTGATCAGTTGCTGCCAGCAAAAATGTCAACCCGAAGAAACAATGACATAAACTGACTGTATCTGACCCACAGAGCAGGGAACTATCAGACGAGAGAGAAGCCCACTTTTCGTGACTGCAGGAAGTATGCAGAGATAAACTCTGAGGTTTGAGTCAAACACTACATGACATATCTATTTGCACAACTTGAAATATCCCAGACTAGATGACCTACCGGGCATTGCCCGGAATAAACAATCATGTGATTCCCCCCCCCCCCCCTCTCTCTGTCTCTCTCATATAATAAAAGTAATAAACTACAGTCTTGCTTCAGAACTCATGCGAACCAGAACACTACGCACCAAACTGAACGCTTGATACGGTTACTTTTTATGACATGCACGGTACTATAATCTGTATTACGAAACAAACATGCAAAAATACAGATGTTACATAGCAATAAACATTGTTATTTTTTAGAAATACATGCTTGAAGTAAACAACTTTTAATTATAGCCATCATCTTCCTTATCTCAATTGTCACCTTCCTGCCAAATTTAAGGCCTGATGAGTGTATAGTTTGGTCCGTGACTCATGCCAAAGGTTGCAAGTTACTGAAATATATATATAGATGTGCCTACATTGCAGCGTCTCTCCCTTTAACATACTGCTTTCATGAAATTCAATATCCCCAGCAAATTTATTTAGGTGGACTCGACATGGCCACTTATTTATTCACAGAACTAATCTGGGCCGACGATACAGAAAAGTGAAGACAAAACAGACAGACGCAAACGCATTTGAAAATGATGATGTGGGCGATGGAGTTGTCTTACACGAAGTTGAATGCCCGTGGGAAAAGGGTGAGACTAGATGTAGATCTCAAGCTACTTTGTTAGTGCACACTGCTTTTAGTTAATGTTAGCAGCTGACTCCTGCAGCAAAACAGGGGGTCGCGGCCACCCGAACCAGCCAGCGACTCCCTCAGCTTCTTCCATCCACCAAAACTACCCCTGCTGCCCCCCCCCCTCGTCACCCTCACCCCACTTCATTTTCCACGTGACGTCCAAATGAAAAACCGGGAGGCGGAGGTGAGGGTAAATGGGTGACAGTGGGTGGTGGGAGGGAAGGGGTTTGAAGGGTGTGGGGGATTGAGGGGAGGGGTGATGGGGTAGGACTGGGTTGGGAATATATAAACAATAAGAAATACAAAAGCTCAGACACCATGAAGCTCTACAAATAGTAATAAAACATTCACCAAACCTAGCTCCATTATTTTGTGCTGAACACAACAACAACCACAGCAATAACAACAACAACAACTACAACAAAAAAACAACAACACCCCCCCCCTCCCGCCAAAAACAACAACAACAACCACAGCAATAACAACAACAACAACTACAACAAAAAAAAACAACACCCCCCCCACCAAAAAACAACAACAACCACAGCAATAACAACAACAACAACTACAACAAAAAAAACAACACCCCCCTCCCCCCCCCCACCAAAAACAACAACAACCACGAAAACAAAAGGAGGGAAGGGGCGGGTGGGAAGAGAAGAGAAGAGAAGAGAAGAGAAGGGAAGGGAAGAGAAGAGAAGAGAAGAGAAGAGAAGGGAAGAGAAGAGAAGAGAAGAGAAGAGAAGGGAAGAGAAGAGAAGGGAAGAGAAGAGAAGAGAAGAGAAGAGAAGGGAAGAGAAGGGAAGAGAAGAGAAGACAAGAGAAGAGAAGAGAAGAGAAGAGAAGGGAAGGGAAGAGAAGAGAAGAGAAAGAGAAGAGAAGGGAAGAGAAGAGAAGAGAAGAGAAGAGAAGAGAAGAGAAGAGAAGAGAAGGGAAGAGAAGAGAAGAGAAAGAGAAGAGAAGGGAAGAGAAGAGAAGAGAAGAGAAGGGAAGAGAAGAGAAGAGAAGGGAAGAGAAGAGAAGAGAAGAGAAAAGAGAAGAGAAGGGAAGAGAAGAGAAGAGAAGAGAAGAGAAGGGAAGAGAAGGGAAGAGAAAAGAGAAGAGAAGGGAAGAGAAAAGAGAAGAGAAGGGAAGGGAAGAGAAGAGAAGAGAAGGGAAGGGAAGGGAAGAGAAGAGAAGAGAAAAGAGAAGGGAAGAGAAGAGAAGAGAAGAGAAGGGAAGAGAAGAGAAGGGAAGGGAAGGGAAAAGAAGAGAAGAGAAGAGAAGAGAGGGGAAGAGAAGAGAAGAGAAGAGAAGAGAAAAGAAGAGAAGAGAAGAGAAGAGAAGGGAAGAGAAGAGAAAAGAGAAGAGAAGGGAAGGGAAGGGAAGAGAAGAGAAGAGAAGAGAAGAGAAAAGAGAAGGGAAGAGAAGAGAAGGGAAGAGAAGGGAAGAGAAGAGAAAAGAGAAGAGAAGGGAAGGGAAGGGAAGGGAAGGGAAGAGAAGAGAAGAGAAGAGAAGAGAAAAGAGAAGGGAAGAGAAGAGAAGGGAAGAGAAGAGAAAAGAGAAGAGAAGGGAAGGGAAGGGAAGGGAAGAGAAGAGAAGAGAAAAGAGAAGGGAAGAGAAGAGAAGAGAAGAGAAGGGAAGGGAAGAGAAGAGAAGAAAAGAGAAGAGAAAAGAGAATGGAAGAGAAGAGAAGAGAAGGGAAGAGAAGGGAAGAGAAGAGAAGAGAAGAGAAGGGCAGAGAAGAGAAGAGAAAAGAGAAGGGAAGGGAAGAGAAGAGAAGAGAATAGAAGGGAAGAGAAGGGCAGAGAAGAGAAGAGAAGGGAAGAGAAGAGAAAAGAGAAGAGAAGAGAAGGGAAGAGAAGGGAAGAGAAGAGAAGAGAAGAGAAGGGCAGAGAAGAGAAGAGAAGAGAAGAGAAGGGAAGGGAAGGGAAGAGAAGAGAAGGGAAGAGAAGAGAAGGGAAGAGAAGAGAAGGGAAGAGAAGAGAAGGGAAGAGAAGAGAAGGGAAGAGAAGAGAAGGAAGAGAAGAGAGAGAAGAGAAGGGAAGAGAAGAGAAGGAAGAGAAGAGAAGAGAAGAGAAGAGAAGGAGAAGGGAAGAGAAGAGAAGAGAAGAGAAGGGAAGAGAAGGGAAGAGAAGAGAAGAGAAGGAAGAGAAGAGAAGAGGGAAGAGAAGGGAAGAGAAGAGAAGAGAAGAGAAGAGAAGGAAGGGAAGAGAAGAGAAGAGAAGAGAAGAGAAGAGAAGAGAAGAGAAGAGAAGAGAAGAGAAGAGAAGAGGGTGTATGGACAAACAGAGATACAGAACCACTGAGACTTACCAAATTTTGTACATAGATAGTAGGCCTACATGTAATAGGAACTTTCACTATTAAGTAAAGCTAGTTCTGGTATCCAATACAGCAGCCTCCATGTGCTGAAAATAATGGGACAAATGGGACGGGAAATCCAAAAATGAAACCATACCACCACCACCACCACCACCACCATCATGAACCACCAGCATCACCAGGATCACCAGCACCACCACCCATTACCACTACAACAACAACAACAAAAAATCCAGCGAGGTTTTGAGAGCGTTTTCTTTTTTTTTTTTTTAAAGTCTTTCATCATTTTGAAGATCTAATTAGTATCACATGCTGGAGACGGGAATGTACGATTCATTTACACCAATATGCGGTTTAATCTATGACCCTATACAAAAAAAAAGTCTTGGAGTTATTTCATCTGTGTTGGAAAAGGTCGATTCGTTACAAAATAAATAAGCAAAACAAAACCGAAAAAACAGACACACGCTATTTTGGGATAGTTGAGTTATGACGCAAATGATAGCTAGCCTGAAATAACTCGCTGTACACGCTGCAAATGGAGGTCTAAATCAGAAAATGATAAACTTGAAATAATTTATTTCAAGCAAAAAGCAAAAAAGAAAAAAAAAGGAATTTTGGCAGTCGCACAACCGGGGATCGAACTCGAGACATTCATTGACTATGCTAACGCCCTACCAACTGACCAACCGATGTACATAATTATATTAGCCAGACAGCGCAGCCTGTCATCGAATTCATTCACACAGACCGTCAAATTACTTTTCTTACCTCTGGTGAACACCATAAATATGTGTAACGCAATAATTATAATCTCCCCCCTCCCCCTTCCCGACCCCATGGCCAAGGGGCACATTAAAACAAACAACAACAACAAAAACTCGAGTTGCTGTAAGTGCAAAGACGGAAACGGGAGGGTGAGGGGCGGGGGAGAGCAGGCGGTCGACAAAGAGCTGTAGTTTCTTCTGCACGATGCTGCTGGACCTGCCTGAATGTTTGGGTAAACAAAGAAAGGCTCACAGACACTGGGGCAAAAACCTGGGGAATGCCGGGCGCCAGACTTAGATAACATAGCGATACTATCTTGTTGCCACATAAAGCTTAGACCAAGAAGCCAAACTGCTGAGCCAACTGGTTCAAAAGTCTGAAGACGAATGTTTAACTTCAAAACTTAAAATTGAAGGAATTTTATTATTCTAAATGAATCAATGGCAACCTGTCACTCAAACTTTCAAGTAAGTTTTCGAAATCAATAGGGTATATGTGTGTGCGCATGAGAAAACCCTTATAGTTCTGTGCGAGATATATTTTGTTGCCAGAGAAAGCTCAGCCCAAGAAGCCAAACTGCGGAGCCAGTTCGTTGAGAGGTTTGAAGTGGAAAGCTCTTTGTCAAAAATTAAAACTAAACGCATTCTATTATTTTAGATGAGTAAACGCCCACTCGCCAAACTCTCAAGTAAAGCATTCGAGTAAAGGAAAATCAGTGTTGTCGAATTGTTCTCAAAATGCTTCAGGCTTAGGAATTATTCAAGTGCGGTGCAGTGTGAAATAATAATAATTAAAACGGATAATCGTTAAGAAAAAAGAAAAAAGAAGAGTATCTAAGTCAGAATTGTCTGGGGAGAGAGAGAGAGAGAGAGAGAGAGAGAGAGAGAGAGAGAGAGCTAGATTTCTTGACAGGTTGAAACTGGAGACGGAGCACAAGGCTGACCTATTTCAGAATGAAACAGATGTTGCCGGTATCTTTCTTCTCTTTAAAAGTGTAACCGAAAGAAAAAAAAAACGGAAAAAAAAAATCCTCCCACCTCCCTTGACTCTGATGCACTCGGCTTCGCTTTAACTCTTGACACTGCAAGGTAATTCTTAACCATTTCGCGAAAAGAACATAAAGACGGGGTAAATCTTTTGCCCCTGCCCCCCCCCCCCCCCAATGACCCACCGTCCCAGCCCCATTGTCCCCAGCCGCAGTCACTACCCACCCTCTTCAAACGTCACCCGTGGCTTCACTCCAACATGGAAACAGCAAAGTGCGCGGCGGCCTTGACCATTTGACCCGGTGATACGACATCACGCGCGTTGGCTTGTCTCTACTATCTCCCCCCCCCCCCCAGCCCCAAGAAAATAATAAACCGCATAAATGTTTAGACATACACATACATTGACATAGACACACACACACATCGGCAGAACAAGGCATAAAAACATAGGAATGCTAAGAAAAAGAAAAAAGAGGGTTGTTTTTTTAAGGGGGGGGGGGAGGAGGGTGCTTCAGGCATTTCGAAAATATTATTATTATTATCATATATTATAATTATTTGTAACATTAATGTACAGATAGTTTAAGTGACCAATAGTTAGACGAGTAAGTAAATCAGAATGAATGAAAAAATTTTTTTTTAAAAAAGAGAAGAAAATCAGAAAAGAAAAGTCTACAGGGTGCGAGTGTCAAACCCACACAGAAATTTCCAAACACAGTTTGAAAATGCCATTGACTTTGACAGGTATGCGTGAATAAAGCTTGCTGACCATGCAAGAATCACTAGCAGACTTAGTCTTGCCACTCAGAATTTCAGTGTAAGCGCCTTTTTCAACAAGACAACGTAGAAAAAATAAAACAAAGGAAAGGGGGTGGAGAGAGGAAATTAACTTTAAGAAGAAGACAAAGAAGTTGTGTTCTCCTGCAGAAAATTCCTCACAATTAGGCCATGGGAGTAAACGTATTTTAACCTCTGATATCCGAACCGACGCCTTCTGTTTCCTAAGCCTGCACGGTAGACCTTTTCCACCAGTACACGTAGGTAGACCTAGTAGGAGCCAGAATTGAGGGTAGAAGGGTAATGCCCTTAAAGTTGTACTTGCGTCTTTTTTTTATTCCAGGAGTTACGTAGTTATTAGTGCAAGCTGGCTGATGTCTTAAAAAGCAAACACAAACCAAATATATGGCTTTCACCAATGGCTCAAGTGACACACTTAATTCTGGAAAAACAAAAAAAACAAAACACTGCAACAAAAACAACAACAACAACCAAAAAAAACCCACAAAAAACCCGAGAAAGTGACAAATTTAAGTCAAAACATAGTAAGAAGTGAGGTAATTAGAGATTTCGCCACCTTAGTTTTTGTTTGTTCTATTTCCATTCTCAGAAAAACTGGAGGTCTTTTAGTATGTGGAAGAGGAATAACAAATACACACTTTGACATTTTGTGAGTGTGCATGAGAAAACCCACAATAAGTCGCAACATGACATTTTGAGTTCTGTACACATAATAAAAGACAAGACATTTCTGATAAATTGAAGACAATGACCCCCCTAAAACAAGATTTTGAGTAAACGGCATTTAATCCTAAAAGTGGCAATAGCTAATTGACCCATTAAGATTGGAGTGATTGCTGTTAGGAGACCGTAGTCTAACAACAAAGCAGTTATAGAGATCATAGTGAGTAGTGTTCACTGCTCATCTACAGTTTACCCTGTAACATGCCACGGTCCCCTAAACAACAGCCAAGTTGGAAGTTTGTGTCCGACCCATACTTTCACTTCAAAGCCGTTTTTCTCAAAATCAGCTCTGTCGACATATTATTGTGGGGTTTCTCATGCACACTCACATTTGTTTAAAATGCGTTAAGGCACTTGTCAAGTTGTTCCGCAGTTCCGATTTATTCTAACCCCTTGTCATAATAGCAAAGCCGCCAACGTATAACGTTGAATTTCTCAGTTGTGCAAAAAGTGGAGGTGGAACAAACAAGAACTAAGTTGGGGACACACACAAAACAACAACAACAACAACAACAAAAGCCGAGAAAGTGAAAAAGTTCAAGTTGAAACATAGTAAGTAGTGATGTGAGCTAATTAGAGAGTTGTGACCGTTCAGAAAATTGATACCCAGTGCTTACTGCAACTTCAAACTGTTGAAGACACCGAAGTATTAAAAAAAACAACAACAGATAAATATCACATTAGAATGAGTTATTGTAAGCAACCACATCAAAAACATACAAAACCAAAAAAAAAAAAAAAAAGAAAAAAAAACCCCTGTAAAATACAAACTTTTCACTTTGCACGTTCTAATTTACGACCACTCAAGTCTTGTCAGCACAGGTTCGAACCCGCGTCTTGTGCTTCCCACGGTTGAAAGGTTGGCGCACTGATGACGCACTACTAGAACTGATTGTGAGAATGAACCTCACTGACCCGTCTACGCACTCAGGGTCTTCTCATGGGTAAAATTAGGCTTAATTATGGAGTGAGGGCCCCATTTAAGATAATTTTTTTTTTATTGGGAGGGGAGTCTGTATCAGTGAAATTTAATTATAGCGTGAGGACTCTTCTTGAGACGACATGCATTTTTTTAAGGCGAGGGAGAAGGGGTCTTCATTAGGTTAAATTATGGTCCGACGATCCTGTCTCAGAAAACTTGCGGTTTTGGGAGGAGAATTTGTCTTCAGTTGGGTCACACAGAGTTTTGAAGCGTATTTTTATCGGTTTATTTATTTACATGCTGAAGAGCCAATTATTAGTGGTCTCTTTGTTTACAAAAATATTGCTGAGCCACCAAAGATGTAATGTGACACAGCTGAAAAATTCGCCTTTTTCGCAAATTTTGTTTGTTCTGACGTCTGACGTTTGTTCTCTCGTGCGTGACATTCACGTGACGAGAGTTAAACGAGAAGTGGTTCAAGGTCTAAGCAGTCATGAGGAAAAGAATGATGTATGAGATGACAACTTGGAAAAGAACACGGGATGAGGCAAACCTTTGGCTGTTAGAAGACTGATAAAAGAGACGAACAAGGAACAAAGAGAAACAGAACAGATGCTCATACAGACATACACACACAAACACACACACACATGCGCCAAATCAGAAATCACACCTTAAAGCTCCGTCTTCACTCTCTCACCTTCTCTCTCTATCTCTCTCTCTCTTTCTCTCCCTCTCTCTGTCTGTCTCTCTGTCTTTCTCCCTGTCTTTCAATCTGACCGTCGGTTTTCTGTCTCTCCCTCTCTTTCTGTCTGTCGCTCTGCCTGTCTATCTGTCTGTCTGTCTTTTCATTTCTCTTCCGCCATATCTCCTCTTTTCTATTTGGCCCTTCGCTCTTTTTCACAGTGAGTTTGCCTTGTCATGTCTTGTTTTTATCGAGGCTTTCAGTTTCTCAGCGTAACACCTCTCTGCGTGCCTTTTTGCCTGTTTTTAAAATCTGAATGTTATGCCCGAGTGTTTCACGGATTCCTTATATTTAATATTTCCGTCCTATTTTGGACACTTCTAATTATTTAATACATACAAATCAATGAAATGTTGGATATTATGACAATGAGAGTCTTCCTAATAGCAAATCTTTCCTTTACACGCATAAAATAGAGCGACTTAAAAATTTCAATACGTTACAGCAGTCTTTCAGTGGCTTTCTTCCTGTTCTCTCTGGCTGTTATTTTGTAACTCCATTTCTGTCTTTCAGTCACTCAGTCAGTCATCCTATCTGTCTATCTGTCTGCCTGTCTCTGACAGTCTGTATCTACTTGGCATTTTCATGAACTGGAGCATTCCACCTCAAAATCCCTTTCCAGCCGGAAAATAAGCTCTTCGGGAGCTACCAATTTGTGATATGTATTTAACCATTGTGATGCTCGACATCTCTGCACGAAAAAGATACATTGTTTTGCAACATTGGCGATTACAATTTGTACATGTATAAATAAGCGAAATTATTCCGAAATATCAACCTACACCGAATATGAAATCGATTACGTTATTCGGAACGACACCGATTATACCAGAACATTGTTGCAGTTATTCCCCTTTGACCATATAATTTTGTTTCGCTCTCCCAAGTTTCCCATTATTGCGCTTGTGTTTCACGGAACTGGAAAACAGCGGACTGAAATTTTGAGTGAATGAAAAAAAAAAAGTGAATTAAATCTTTCGGATTTAATAAATTTTGAAACTATGGATGGATGGATGGGTGTAGGGATTGTTGGATGTATGGATGAATGGATGGGTGGATGGGTTTGTGGTTGGATGGATGGATGGATGGATAGGTTGGATGGATGGATGGGTGAATGATGGATGGATGGATAGGTTGGATGGATGGATGGGTGGATGGGTTTTTGGATGGATGGATGGTTGGATGGATGGATGGGTGGATGGATGGATAGTTGGATGGATGGATGGGTGGATGGATGAATGGATGGATGGATAGTTGGGTGGATGGGTTTTTGGATGGATAGTTGGCTGGGTGGATGGGTTTTTGGTAGGATGGATGGATGGATTGATGGATTTTTGGATGGGTGGTTGGATGGATGGATGGATGGATGGATGGGTTTTTGGTTGGGTGAATGGATGGATGGATGGGTTTATGGTTGGATCGTTGGATGGGTGGATGGGTTTTTGGTAGGATGGATGGATGGGTTTTTGGTAGGATGGATGGATGGATTTTTGGATGGATGGTTGGATGGATAGATGGGTTTTTGGTTGGATGGATGGATGGATTGAGGGATAGATGGGTGGATGGATGGATGAATGGATGGACGGATAGGAGGATGGATGGATGGATGGGTTTATGGTAGGATGGATGGATGGATGGGTTTATAGTTGGGACAGATGGACTAATGGAGGAGGGGTTGATGGTTGGATGGATGGATGGGTGGATGAATGAAAGAATGAATTCAAATATAATTAACTGCATGCCACCACAAGAGACGTAAGCAGACTGTGTCAAATGTTTAATCCTTGGAAAGAAGCTAACTCTGAGGCTTTTTGGACAAAGTTTGCCAGTCACTAATAGGGCACATTCGTTTTTTTATCTGTACATTGGCCCAGTATTGACACCAACAACTTTTCAAAAACTGGTCGGAAATTTCTCACCCCACCCCCTTCCCCTCCGCCAGAGAGAAAGCAACTACAAAAGAACCACGTAGTGACTATTAGGATCTTTTTTGTTTTTTCAGTCACCGTGAAATGTTCGAAAAATCTGTAGGTTTTAGGGTTAGAGTTAGGATTAAGTTTGGCTGGTTGGCCACGGTAACTTGTTCTTTGACGAAATTGCCAGTTCCTTTTCAGGAAATTGGCCAAAACAAACAAATAAAAAAAAAAGTGCGAAAGAAACAACAACAACAACAACAACAACAGGAGAAAAACAACGACAACAACCTTTTGTGCACATACCAACCATGTGACCGAAATGGCCACTGCATATCAGGATAAATCCAAACTGACCCTCTAATACGCAAAGTCCCGTATTTTAACAAACGGTCGGACGTACAGTGTCATACTCTGGACTGCTCTCTAATTTAATAATTTATACATTTTCCTGCTAAAAATATTTATCATTTTGCATTTATTCGACTATTTTCAGCGTGGTTTGTACATCACGATTTTTATTTCCCCCTTCTATTTTCCACAAGCAATGAACATATGGGCACAAAATGGTTAAAATATACCATTCAACACAATGCTTGCAGCTGAGATGCTAAAATATTATGACTAATTCTTCACTTCTCACACATAGCCAGACACACCCTTTTCATAACAAACACGCACCCGTTCAACTTGCCAAGTTCTACATAAGGGAGGACAAGAAGCGCTTACGCAGCAGATTGTTACGGTCACTCCTATAACTTTCGCCCCAAAATATTTTACCCCGGGCTAATGACATTATTATTTTCAAAGCCACTTTATAATCTAGTTAGACATTATCATTGAAAAGAATGTAACCCAGCCTGCCTGCCCTTACAGCATCTTTGTGTGTGTGTGTGTATGTGTACGTGTGTGTGTGTGGGTATTGTACTCACTTTTCGATCTGCTTTGAGATTTGAAAAAGAAGACAGAGAAAAAACAAAACAAACCAAAACAAATTGATATTTTTTTAGATACTACTGTAAGGACCCGTTCAAAGAACGGAGGGATCAAGGTAGAAAACAACACGCACAATCGGCAAACAGATTATGTAGATCTAGGTGGAAAACAACTCACAACTGGCACAGTAACACCCGCATGGCCCCTGCAAAAGGCAGACGGCACAGAAACTCATGCCTTCAAACTTTGAAACGCAACCGGAAGTTTAAAGTCGAAACAAAACAAAGCCAGGAGGGAGGCAACCATTGTTGAGGAGAAAGCATTATTCGATATTTTTAGGCCTATTTTGATTTATTACAAAATTACGATACTTCACTTTCATGTCAAAGGAATAGACATAGTAGCAAAAAGAACTATCTTTCACATGTAATTTTTTCAGGTTTGGGCATTTCTTCCTCGCAGGAGTGAATTTTTTTTCCTTGCTGTTTTTTTTATATAAGAGAAGAGTTTTGGCCATTTTGTTCCCATAAAAAAAGCAACAACAGTGTTGCTACTAACCATATCGTTTTCTCTCTTTTCTTTGTTCGAATTTTGCCCCACCAATGGTAATAAATAAATAAATATCAAATCCTTTTCTGGTAATTTTTATATGAATTAGAAAGCACCAGTCAACGAGGAATTTAACCGCGCTGCCCCCAAGAATTAACAAAGGCTAAAAATCAAAAGGCTGCAGCTAGGGGTTCGTGGTATTTCACACAGCAAGCTATAGACAAGCAGTGAACATAACTCAGTATTTTCTCTGTTGGCCTTTGTAATTTGAGTACGGTCCAGTAACAACGACCAACTCAAAATAAAAAGGCTGTTGTTATATGGACGTACGCACAGCAAGCGTTTTGCTCTAGGGGCACGTCCGTTTGCGCACCTATCCCCAACCCCGTCCTTATCCTCAACGCCAAATCTTAACGAATCCCTAACCATACCCCTTTCAGGTTCAAGCCCAAAAAAAAACAGGAGGAAAACAAAAAGAAAACATGAAAGAATAATTAATCAAGTCTGTTGTTAGGAGTATTTCGGGAGGAGTTCTCTAGCTCTGGAGTCACAAAAGCCTTTAAAGTACGTACCTCTAGTACAAAAAAATTGGGGGAACGTACGTACTTGTACCAACATTCAAATAAAAAAGACATGGAGAAAAATCCCTTGTCACTCCCATTCTACTCCCACACACAGCTGAAGTGGTTAGAACTGCTCTTAGATCCCTTATAATTCTAAGCCCTTAAATAAATTGAAGGGATTAGAATAACAAGGAATCTAAGTGTAAATCGTACTTAGACCCCTTCTAATTCTAACACCCTCAATTTTGACACGCCCCACCGCCAAACATTAATTAATTAACTCTCTCTCTCTCACACACACACACACAGAAGCCCACCCACCCCCTCCTCCCCACTCACGCCATCACACACACATACAACAACAAATTAAATCCCTCCTGGGAGCAAAAGAAAGATAAACACAAATCTTAAAGGCTTAAGACCCAGTGACCTGTTACCTAAACTTGCCAGGCTGGATAATTGTTTCCTGTCGATTCACCGGCAAGGTCAATTTGACCTCATGGAAAAATTAGCAAAAACTAGCATGCCCTGCACCCCCCTCCCACCCCACATATACAGAAAGAAAGAAAGAAAGGGAGAAAAAAGAAAGAAAGAAAGAAAGGGAGAAAAAAGGAAGAAAGAAAGAAAGAAAAGGAGAAAGAAAGAAAGGAAGAAAGTGCGAAAAAAAAAGAAAGAAAGAAAGAAAGGGAGAAAAAAAGAAAGAAAGAAAGAAAGAAAGGGAGAAAAAAGAAAGAAAGGGAGAAAAAAAGAAAGAAAGAAAGAAAGGGAGAAAAAAGAAAGAAAGGGAGAAAAAAAGAAAGAAAGAAAGGGAGAAAAAAGAAAGAAAGGGAGAAAAAAGAAAGAAAGAAAGAAAGAAAAGGAGAAAGAAAGAAAGAAAGAAAGTGCGAAAAAAAAAGAAAGAAAGGGAGAAAAAAAGAAAGAAAGAAAGAAAGAAAGGGGGAAAAAAGAAAGAAAGGGAGAAAAAAAGAAAGAAAGAAAGAAAGAAAGGGAGAAAAAAGAAAGAAAGGGAGAAAAAAGAAAGAAAGAAAGAAAGAAAGAAAGTGAGAAAAAAAAAGAAAGGGAGAAAAAAGAAAGGAAGAAATAGAGAAAGAAAGGAAGAAAAAAGAAGAAAGAAATAAAGAAAGAAGGAGAAAAAAGAAAGAAAGAAAAAAGGGAGAAAAAAAAACAAAGAAACGGAGAAAAAAGAGAGAAAGAAAGAAGGAAAGAAAGACAAAACAAGAAAGAAAGAAAGGAGAAAAAGAAGGAAAGAAAGAAAGGAACACAAAGAAAGAAAGGAAGAAAGGGAGAAACAGAAAAAAAAAAGGAGAAACAGAAAGAAAGAAAGGGAGAAAAAAGAACGAGAGAAAGAAAGGGAGAAAAAGAAGGAAAGAATGGGAGAAAAAGAAAGAAAGAAAAAGGGAGAAAAAGTTAGAAAGAAAGAAAGAAGAAAGTAGAAAAAGAAAGAAAGAAAGGGAGAAAAGAAAGAAAGAAAGAAAGAAAGAGAGAGAGAGAAAATTAGACAGAAAGAAAGAAAGAAAACTAACCTTTCTCACTCTGGATGTTAAAGACATTTTTTGTAGAACCAAATTACTGTTGTCAATAACTTGTTTGAAAAAGGGGGTAGTTTAGGTGGGTGTGTGTGATGGGGTGTTCTTCTTCTGAATTTCATTTTCCCAAGAGTTTCAATATCCCCCCCCCCCCCTTTTTTTTTATAGCCCTTGTTTAGAGAATCTTCCAGCAGGCGACCGGATGAGCCCGTGCATACACAGAGTTAATCACAATGACGATCGTAATGATAATACCAAATACATCAGCAGGAGAGGCTTTTCCCTCTGAGATTTTTGTTTTCTTTTAGCTTGAATGTTTAGCGTCTTTTCTGACACGACATTTACTGCCCTTTCTGCTGACTGTGCTCTGATTGTCGCCCTTGTCGCCCGAGGTAAATTTACAATTTTGTTTACGGCCTTATTTAGTAACAAAAGGCTTTTCTGAGATTTTTTTTCTTTTAGCTTGAGTGATTATCGTCTTTTCAAATAAGACATTTACTGCCCTTTGGGCTTACAATGCCCTGCTTGTTTGCCATTGACATTCGACTGCGTCCAACGTGAACCTACAAGTTTACAAGACTTACCATGCCGCTTCTGTCCAATAAATTTTGCAGGCAACGTAAATTTACGATCTTCATTGCTGTGAGTGCTTACCATGGATAGACTGTCCAACAAATTTTGCGTCCAACAAAACTTTATAATTCTTACTGCCTTAAGTACTCACCGTGCCCTGACTGTCCAACAAATTTTGTGTCCAACAAAACTTTATAATTTTTACTGCCTTAAGTACTCACCATGCCCTGACTGTCCAATAAAACTTTATAATTTTTACTGCCTTAACTACTCACCGTGCCCTGACTGTCCAACAAATTTTGTGTCCAACAAAACATTATAATTTTTACTGCCTTAACTACTCACCGTGCCCTGACTATCCAACAGATTAGCATAACTTTATAATTTTTACCATACCCTGACTGTCCAACAGATTTTGCGTCCAACATAAATTTGCAATCTTTACTGCCATGAGTAATTACTGTGACCTGACAGTCGGACAAATTTTGCATTCAACAGAATGTCCGGAAGTTTCCCGTATCTCCTGCCCTTTGCGCTTACCTTACCGTATCCTTATTGTTTCCTCTGATGTTCAATTCCCTGCAACAAAATGCTCGGACGTTCAACGGTATTCACCCCTGTTTGCATTTATACTGTGCCCTTGTTACCTTCCCTAACGTCCAACAACATTTTCGTCCAACAAAATGCCAAAATATTACGCTGTATTTACTGCTCTTTCCTCTTACTTTATTCCGACTGTCATCTCCGACGTCCAACGATTTTGCGCCCAAACAAGAGTCAGAAGTTTACCATTTTTACTGCCCTTTGTTCTTGCTGTGTTCCGATTGTCTTCCCTGATGTTCGACCCCACCCAACAAATTTTGTGTCTGGCAAACCCAGAGGTTTACGGTTGTACGGTTGTATTTATGAGTAACACTTGCTTTGATGGACTCACGAGAACTTGCACGGAATGACATTCATGCCTATCGTGACGGATCACTCACCACGGATCAAACTGATTATCAGCAACGATAACTAGCTCTACCTATTATTTCCGGAGTCTGACGGGGGTTGACCGGCAGGTGAACCATGAACGTTTTTTTACTGTTTGCTACCAGATACAAATGTATCATTGGATACCGTAAAACGGGAATGAGGTGACCAGTTCAAATTCCAGATGCAACGGGGAATGCATCGTCATTAAAGCGGAAACCATTATGTTATAGCAGCTTCTTACCTGCTGACCATTGTTCCTCCTTGTATGTCTCTCTCTCTCTCACTCTTATAAGCTCCCTATCTGTCTTTCTTTCTCTTTCTTTCAAGCAAAGAAAACAAAGAGTATAATGAATGCAAACATTGATGATTTTATACGCCCCGCCGATTGTTACAAATCTGGAAGAGTGGCCTGGTGGTTAGAGCAGTGGACCCCAGCGCAAAAACTTCTAGGTTTGAATCATACTTAGACCAGGGACCCACCTAATCACCTTATTTCTGGCAGTAATAATTTTTTGTAAGGCACCCACTTACGAGTGCCCCCCCCCCCCCTCAGGCCCAGCCCTCGTCTCTGATAGAGTCCCCTCTTGCTGAATTGAGGAGTAAAATCGAAAAAAAAAAGACTTTTATTAAATACACACCTTTTAAAGTTTTTAATGCATAAAAGAAATGTTTACCTCCCCCCCCCCCCCAACTTTGTAGAGATTTGACCTTTCATCTCAAGATGTTAGAATTGAATATTAATAAGCAGGTGGGGAAATCTTTCGGATGAAATTCATGGCGGCTGCTCTCAAGCTTTAGGAGATTTACCTCCCCTAGAAGTGAGAGATAATAAATGCAGAGACGTATACCAGTGCACCTTCCCATAGACAGGAGTGAGATAACACAGCGTTCTGTTTGGTAGCTGAAGAGGAAGGCTGTGTTCCATCCCAGGCCCTGAGAACACACTTACCGCTGTTGTTAAGTTAATGAAACCAAAGGGCTTTCTAAAAAGGTACCTTTTGCCAGAACGAGAAAAAAAAAATAGGTGGGCGTGGGGGAGGGAATGAGGGAAGGATTGCTTCTAGCGTGTGAAAAGTGTACTTGTAGTGAGCAGAGTAATACACACTCTTTTCAATGATGATTATGAATCAAAAAGCCTGAATTTATTTTTTTGTACCATTTTTTTTCAACAATGTAAGTTGTCGGATTATGAACACATGCAATGATATAATTATAGACTACATATCTGTAATAAAACAGCCATGTAGTCCCCGCTAAACAAAAACAAACTAATAACACTGACAACAACAACAACAGCTGCAGCAACACCATGATATAGCCAGTGTGTAGGAGGATTAAATATTCAGAACGAAATAAAGGAACACAAGATTTTGAAACGACTCCTTTCGCAAATTCATTGTTCTACAACTTTATTAACTATGGGTAGAGCAAAATAGAAAAGAGTGGTAATCTCTATAAAGCCGAAACATAACAAACTAAGTAGAGCTGTTCACGTGGTCATTTCTTTAAGACCAGGAATGGTCAACACGGCAGAAATGGCCAGAAGTGTGAACCAAATAAGGTCCGTTGACCACAAGCTTGATTTGTCTCTGTCTTTCCTTTTCCTTTGCGTTTTACTGTATTGTTTCCGTACTATTTCTTACTCAAGGCTTTGCTACATACGGTAAAACTTTTTCTTTTTGGCCACATCTTGACTTACGTCAAGTTGCCGTTCCCCCGCGACCTTGGACTTGGCGAGTGTGAGAAAGACCAACCAGTGGATGGAAAAATCATTGAGTGGGAAAACTAATAGGTCTATTATAACAAACACAGCCTGTTTCAGCTTTAGAGCGGGCTTGGCATTTTGGCAAGCTGAAATTTAAGGAAATCAAGTGGATCCCCAGTCCTTGAGAATATATTATATCATGGCAAAGTTAAAAGGGACAGACAACATGCCAATATCGCGACTTAAGTTCTTGTTGTTCCAACTCCACTTTTAGCACAACTAAGAAATTTGGCTTTGAATGTTTGCGGCTTTAGTAATTATAATAATGAATAAGGAAGATCATTTATATAGCGCCTAATCCAAGCGAGTTTGCTCTAGGCGCTTTACAGAAAGTCTTGTTCTCTCGATTTGCACCTCTCTCACTCTCTCTGTCTTTCTCTCACCCTCTTTCTCTCACTCTCTCTATCTCAGAGCAAATTGTAACGCAGCCTGTTAGGCGCAGTTCACAACTCACAACAGTTCACTTCTCACAACTTGTATTCTAAAGTACTATAATATTATTTGAATATATATTATATTATATTTATTTAATAATGAATTATAAATTTTCGTAGGTGATATGGGAGGTGATAGGGATAAATTTTAATCTATTAATTTTAATTTCAATTTTGCCCGGGCAGCGGCCTGTTCGGCCTGCTCTTTACGATTTCCAACTGCCAAGGTATCTTTAACGTGCGCAACGTGCACACGGGCCCTCCGAATTTTTTCGTCAATATCCGAGAAGACTAGGTACTCGATCCTACCTAGTATTATGATAAGGATTTAGAATAAATCGGAGCTGTGAAACAGCTTGATAAGTGTTACAATGCATTTTAAACAAGTGTCAAAGTGTGCCTTCGCAATACCTCTCCTACAGAACAAAAGATTTCCAGCTTTTCAGAAAATGGAGATAGCACAAACAAGAGTTAAGGTCGCGATATGCCGCAAATGTTAACTGGTTGTTCTACCGTCGGTCTGGAAAGGAAGATAGATAAAGTGTGAGCCAGAGGTAGTGCTAAAACCACAAGGTAGTTAACAGAGCCGTTTTAGAGTGAGTAGGTTCAGTACAGTACTAACAGTGGTCGTAAAACGCAGCCCGACAAAGTGATTCACGAAATATCATAAAAACCACAGAAAAACTGTGGGGTCGCAGCAGGGCTATAAGCAAAGTCAAAATTGGGCAAAAAGACAAAGTGAGGCAAAATTACATTCCGGTTAATGGGGAAACATGGAATATGGTAAACTGGAAGGGAAAGGAAGAAAGAGGAAATCTTTTATGAAGTAGAGAAGTCCATGAGCATGACAGAAATTAAGTGCGAATGCCCAAAACAGCGACCCTCTTCAAAGGAAAATCTCTACATAATTGACAGAAAAGCCCTAGAGATGAAAGTATGAGTTTTGGAAAGCGATCAACTTCTGTAGATATAAACTCTTGCGCGTAATGACTCTCAAGGCACCGTTTGGCAACATCAGGCATAGCGAAAAAAGTCTTTCATGACAGTTAAGGCTGCTTCTATGTTATTTTACTTTTACTTTTATTATTATAACTGCAGGGGTTAAGAGGATCATTATTGTGTTTGAATTTAATTGGATTTTTTTTAACCCTTTGACTACCAAAGCCGTAAAAGCTAGATATTCTGAAAGTTTGTCCATCTTTTCCAACTTGTCTTCCATTTACCTTTACGAGAGCCAGTGTCACGAGTGGAGTGAGCGATAGTTAATAATTACGGGGGGAAAGGAGGAGAGTAAAATTAACGCACGGAGACAGGGAAGAAAAGTCGTGCATGTCATGAGTGGGGGGTCTGAAGGAGGCGAAAGCGCTGTATAACTATCACTGCAAGTTAGAAGGTCCTAGGGAGCGGATCTGTGAATAATAGCCCATCGGGCAGAGATAAAAGGAAGCAGTCGAGAAGACTAGTGAGAGTCTTTCCAGTTATGACTGGTGTCGGGGACGGGCCGCAGAGCCACCTCGATGAGCACAGGGGATAGGCCAGCATAGGGCCGGAGGCCACACATAGGCCAGAAGTGAGGCTGTCAGTGCAGGACAGTGGAGGCACATAAAGTCGTGGCAGTCAGGCCACGGGCAGGGGACGTAGATATGAGAGTGAATGAGATACTATGTTGTTGCCATGTTGATAGGCTAGTGAACTGATATTATGTTGTTGCCATGTTGATGGCTATGGAAATAATAATGTGTTATTGCCCTGCGGAGGTGCTAGGGGAGTGCTAAGGTGTATGACAATAGGAAGGGGATATTGAGAGACTGCGGTGCCAGTGAATCATTAATGTACTATTAAGACCCTGAGGGGAGAGGCTGAGGCCGAAGTGCCTTTAGGAGTAACTACCGGATTGTGGATCCGAGGGAGAGTGTGTGTGAGAATAAGGCCGTTGTACGGCAGTGCATTTCAATAATATAATGTATGTAATTGCGCTATTATATGTATAATTATGTTTAATAAATGTGTGAGTCTGATGGGTTGTTCTGTTAAGTGTTAAACTTGTTTGTTCGTGATTGTTGTCCTGTCATACTTATTACATCTCCCAGTCTGGGATTTGTGACAGCCAGTATGGATCGAAACTGTGACATTTATGCTGTGCCGGTAATGAAAGGATAAATAAGATGTAACTGTAATGCAGAGGTTATTTTTTTCCTCATTGTGTAGATACAGTTGTCTCTCAATCTTGAGAAGTGATTGAGCAAAACTACAGGTTTTAAAAGCATTTGCAAACAAGTAACTTCATGTGTGGCCTGTGAGTGATTATGCATGTGTGTCCCGGGGTTTCATTCCTTTTTCAACACAGAGATAAGGCGAGGTGTGAGCCCCAGTGCCGTCGAGCGACAAGTGAGTGCCATAAAAAGACCTCCCACTGAGCGAGATTTGAACCTATCATCTCTAGCATCCAGACTCAGCGCTCTAACCATTGGGCCAGTGCTCAGAGGGCAGGAAAAAAAGGAGAGAGCGAAGAACTGCGGTGATGAACGAGAAGGGAGAAGTTCTCGCAACAAAAGGAGAGAAAGAGAGAGAGAGAGAAAGAGAGAGAGAGAAAGAGAGAGAGAGAGAGAGAGAGAGAGAAAGAAAACACTACACCAACAAACATAATCACTCGCCAATTTCACCAATGTCAGCAGAAGTAACCTTTCTAAGATTCATAAGCACCAACTGCAGAGCTCACACTTGCCCGCCATTCTCCACTTCAGAGCTGCAGAAAGCTAAGGTGCCATACACCCGCTTCTTGCAGTAAAAACAACCCTTATCTCTGACAGCTGGGTGGAGGCCCTTACCAAGAGCTATACCAGCCCCAAGCCGGTGGAGAATTCAGGTATAAACTACATAGAGAGATTGCAGGATTCTTCACTATTATGTCTGGCTCCTGCGTGTTTATTTTGGTTGTTGGAAAGGCCGGTAGTTCGTGCGTGTACGAGTGTGAGCCCTGGTCTGAAATATGTAGGTGGTTCGGGCAAGCTCACGAGGTGAAGTTATAGGTAATGAAGTCAGCTTGACATACAGGCAGATGTGCTAATCAACATTCTTTATCAAGAGCCTGTTACCAGATGCAGAGAAAGAATGAGATTGTTGAAAGAGGATGAAATAATATAGCAACAAGCAGACCGACCGACTGATCGAAAGCCAGACACACAGGCAGACAAACAGACCGCCAGTTAGACAAACACAGGCGGCCAGACTAACATACACAGATTCACAGAACAGACAGATAGACAGAAAGACGGGGGCGTACAGACAGACAAACAAACAAGCAGCCAGTTAGACAGACAGATCGCCAGACAAACAGATACAGACGGATAGAAGGCACAGACAGACAGTAAGACAGACAGACAGACAAACAAAGAGACAGCCAGACACATAGACGCAGACAGACAGTCAGCCAGCCAGACAGACACAGAAGGATAGAACACACAAACAGACACTTAGACAGACAGACAG